>JAKCOZ010000100.1:0-415970 GCA_022605955.1 Rallus limicola | reverse complement strand
TCTACCTCCCACCCCATCCCTCCATCCCCCCCACTGCATCCCTCACCCCATCCCTTCTTTCCCCCCATCTCCCCCCCACCCCATTCCCCCTACCCCCCCACCCGTCCCCCATCCATCCTCCATCCCCCCATCTCTCTCCATCCCTCTACCCCCTCACCCCATCCCTCCATTCCCCTCCACTCCATCCCTCACCCCATCCCTCCTTCCCCTCCATCTCCTCCCCCCCGCCCATCCCCTCCTTCCCATCCCATCTCTCCCCCCCCCCCCCATCCCCTCCTTCCCATCCCACCCATCCCTCCCCACCAAGGAGCAGGGTGATGGTCCCCACCCTTCCCACCCCCCCAGGGATGGGTTGTGACAGAGACCCTGACACCTCTGGGTGTGTGGGACCCCTCCATGGGTCTCCCAAACTTCTCCCTGGATTTTATTTTGGGGTGCTGGGGGGTGGTCCTCACCTTCTTTCTCCCCTCAGGACCCCCCCCCCTCCTTCCACCACCATGCTGCCCCAGAGCTGCTGGGTTCTGCTGCTGCTTCTTCTCTGTGCTGCTTTTGGGGGGTTGGGCTTCAGCACCCCTTCAGAGCAGGTGAGGGTCTCCCCAAAACTGCTCCCCCAGAAGTGGGGTTCTCCCCATACTCACCCCCCCACACCCCCCCCTTCACCTTCCCCAAGATGACCCATGGGTGATGAGTAGCTCCAAGCTGGGACCTCTGGGCTTCTCTCAACATCAAGTGTAGCAGTAGGGATCCCCCACCCCCCCCACCACCACCCCCAAACCCCAAGCTAGGAAATGGGGGTCCCTGGAAGCCCCCCCCCCCCACACCTTGGCCAGGTGTGGGGGTGCCCCCATAGAATGGCTTTGAGGGCTTTTTTGGGGGGTGGTGGTGTGAAAGGTCCTGGAAGAGGTGGGTTCACATCCTTCTCCTTCATGTCCCCACCTCAACCTTCTGCACCCCAACCCTCTGCCCCCCCCCCCCCCCCCCCGGCTGTGCTGGGAGCACCCATGGGTGCTGAGCCCACCCTACACTGGTGCCAGGTCTTGGTGTGGCTCCACTCATCCCATGAGGAAGAGGAGGAAGAGGAAGGGGAGGGTGATGGCCAACTGGGGGGGGGTGGACCTGTTCAACTGCCAGGCCAATACTGAAGGTCCCTGGACCCTTGCACCCCAAAACATGGTAGGGTGTTGGGACAGGGCACCCCAAATCCTATAGTAACCCCATGCAGTAGTGTGTGTGTCCCCCCACCCCCCATCCTGTGTCCCCACCCCCCCCAAACCCCCCCCCTTCAGAGCTGCAGAGCCTGAACTCCACCAGGCCACCTCTGCTGGGCCACCCCTCCTCATTTTTGGGGTGAACCCAACCTTGTCTGGCCTGTTTCCCTCATGAAGGTGTGTGTGGGGGGGTGGTGTCTTCTCCTGAGCCCTTCTCCAGGGTGGAGATTCAACGCTGTGGGGCTCATTTTGGGATGCTGATGGGGGAGGGAGGGGTTGGGGAGGGGGGGGGGAGAGTGAAACCAGCATCTACCTGGTACGTGGTGATGGTGGTGGACATCACCATGAGGTCACCATCCCATGGCTACAGGAGGAGCTGAGCCTGGAGACCTCCACCCAGGACAGCCTCTTGCACCCCATGCTGGATCAGCCCCTCCTTGCCCAGGGGCAGCACCGCTTGGCCAAGCTCCTGGAGGACATCACCCAAGGGAGAGGTGAGAGCTGGGATGCTGCTGCATCCCTGTATCCCACCTTGAAGGACCAAACCCCCCAACCTCTTGTGCATCCCCCACAGGGAACCTGAGCACCAGTGGGGCTGCAGAGCTCCAGGAGGGACAGCAGGTTGTCCATCCCAACCTCCACAACTCTGCTCAGGATGTTTTATTCTCAACTAGGTGGGAATGGGACAAGCCCCATTCCCAGGTCTTTCTGCACCAGGACACCCCCTGGGTGCAGCTTCCTTGCCTCATCCTGATGACTTCTCCATCTCCTCCACCTGCAGAGAGAGACCTGGATCTTCTCCTGGCCCAGTGGCAGCGGATGGAGGAGGTGATGGAGAAGCTGAAGCAGGTCAACCAGAGCCTGGGGTTGATGCTGGCAGCTGTGGAGGATGCTCAGAGCCAAGTGGAGAAACACCTGCAGCATCTCCACGCTGTTCTTCACCCAGCTGGTGAGCTGGGGTGGGAAGGGACCTCCAGAGATCATCAGGTCCAAAGCAGGGTCCCTAGGACAGGGCACACAGGGAGGCATCCAGATGGGGCTGGAATCTCTCCAGAGAAGGAGACTCCACACCCCCCTGGGCAGCCTGGCCCAGGGCTCCCTCACCCTCACTGGGAAGAAGTTCTTCCCCATGTTGGTGCGGAACTCCCTGTGCTCCAACTTGAGGCCATCACCCCTTGTCCTGTCCCCACAGACACTGAGAAGAGGCTGCCCATGTCCCCCTGTGTCCCACCCTTCAGCTATTGATCCCCATTGATCAGATCCCCTCTCAGGCTGCTTCTCTCCAGGCTGAACAGCCCCAGGTCCCTCAGCCTTTCCTCCCAGGGGAGATGCTCCAGGCCCTTCAGCATCTCCAGAGCCTCCTCTGGACTCTCTCCAGGAGATCCCTGTCTTTTCTATCCCAGGGAGCCCAGCACTGGACACAACACTCCAGCTGGGGCCTGAGCAGGGCAGAGCAGAGGGGGAGGATCCCCTCCTGGGACCTGCTGCCCACACTCCTCCTGATGCCCCCCAGGATTGCCATGGGCTCTCTCAGCCCCCAGGCCACACTGCTGGCTCATGGCCACCCTGTCACCCAGCAGGACCCCCAGCTCCTTCTCCACAGAGCTCCTCTCCAGCAGGTCACCCCCAGCCTGTCCTGATTCCAGCAGTTCTTCCTTCCCAGGTGCCAGACTCTCCCCTTGCTTTTGTTGAACCCCATCTGGTTTCTCCCTGCCCAGCTCTCCAGCCTGGCCAGGTCTCTCTGGATGGCAGCTCAGTGTCCTGGGTGTCAGCCACTCCTCCAGCTTTGGATCATCAGGTCCTTGCTGAGGGTGGATGCTGTTCCCTCACCAAGGTCTCAATGAAGATATTAAACAGGACTGGACCCAGCACAGAGCCTGGGGGACACCACTGGTCACAGGCCTCCAGTCAGACTCTGCTCCTCTGCTCACCACCCTCTGAGCTGGGTCCCACAGCCAATTCCCACCCCAGAATGGGTGCTGGTGGGTGCCAACGCTGAGCTCCTTGCTCCCTGTCCTGCAGGTCAGAGCCCAAGTGTCATCTCCACCTGCATCCTGTACGGCTCCTACCTCGTGCTGCTGGTTGCCTTTGTGGTGGCCACCCCACCCCGTAGCATCACCCTCCTCTTCCTCACCTCCAGCACCTTCAGCGAGCTCCTTGGCTTCCCAGGTCTCCCCACTCTCCTGGCTCTTGCCATCACAGGTGGGGACCAGGGGTTGGGGGGTGGAACACCTGGTTGGGGACAACAGGGACAACAGCCCTGGGATGCTGTGGCTTCTCCTGCCCTCTTGCTCCTCTGCAGGGCAGTGGCTGGTGGTGGCTTCCCGTGCTGGTGCTGGGAGGATCTGGCTGAGGCTCCCCCAGGAGAAACCCCATCGCTGGCTCACCTCCACCCCAGACAGGTAGGAGATGGTTGAGGGAGGTGGATGGGCATGGCACCTCTGGAGAGCTGCTAGAACCCATCCTGGATGTTGGGTACCCCGTGCTGCATCCTGCTGCCACCTGTCAGAGGTCCCCAGGGTGGGTTGCTGGTCCCTGGGAGCGAACAGGACCCATCTGGATGGCTTGTCTACAGCTTTTGGGTGCTTCATCCCACCTCCCTGCCCTGCTTCTGCCTGGAAGAGGGGGTGGAGAGAGGCTGAAGAAGGGGGGCTGCCATCGTGATGGGGGTGAGGAACGAGCTGCCAAGGTGATGGAGCTCCAGGTGTCCTTCTTCCCATGTAGGGAGTGTGACCTGGAGCTGTTGCAGGAGGAGCTGGACCAGATGGAGATGAGCTGCTTGCAAGGTGAGAGTTGGCCAGGCAAGGTGGGGGGGGGGGGATGCACAAGTGATGACCATGAGGTGGGAGGTGTGGTGGCTGTAGGACAGGGATCTTAAAGCCCCAACATGTCTCCATCCTGTCCTGGGGCATGTGTTAGGGACCACACACCACCCAAGAGCGTCCTGACCAGTGTAGAGAGGTTCTGGGACCGTGTCACCACCCATGCATGTTCTTGCAGAGTCTTCATGCCTGGAGAGCCCCAGTGATGGGCAGGGGACATCCCTGGCTTAGCAGGGCAGGTGTTACCCATCCCCAGTGGCTGGAGGACAAAGCTGAGCTCAAGTGGGGTAAGCTTGAGCTGGAGTTGGTGCTGGGTGGGGTGTCCCCAGGTTGGGCCAGACCCTGCAGCTGGTGGCCACTCTTGGGTCTCCCTGAGGGTCAGGTCCTCTAGAGCTGAGGGTGTCCTCATCCTGACCCCACCTCTGGGTGCTGGGCACCCCAGTGGAGAAGGGCCACGGCTGGTGCCAACAGCCCTTGTGGGGATGTGATGCTCAAGGAGGACTTTTGGGTGGATGGGGTGTCCTCCAAGGCACCAATCCTGTATGACTTGCACCCTGAGGGGACGAGGGACATCTCCTGAAGGACCAGTAGGGACCCAGAGGGCCCTACCAAACCTCTTCTTCCCCAAACAGGTGGTGCCAGAGCCTGTCCTGGGTGCTGGGAAGCACTGGGAGCTCCAACCCTACAACCTGAGCCAGTCTCTGACCCGTGAGGTGTGAGTACCCACCACAGGGACCATCCCTTCTCCAGGGGTCACCTCGTGGTGCAGCCAAGGAACAGCCCTCTGGGGTAGGGGAGGAGGAGAGGGGGGCTGTTTCTTGGGGTGCTGGTGTCAATGGGTGTGGTCTTTTCCATAGGTCCTTGCTGTCCCCAAGGTCCCCATGCCAGGGGCTCACCAGGGCTGGGCAGCGGGTGTCGGAAGAAAAGCCACCCCTGGGCAGGACTTCTGCCACGTTCACATGGTGCAGCCATGGCCTCCCCACCCCACACCTGACCTTCTACCTCCTCCCAGATGAGTTTTAACCCTTTTTCTTGGCCTTCCCAGATCCTAGTGGAGAACAGGGGGTGGGGTCCTTGGGACTCTGGGGGTGCCACCTGGCATGGATACAGGACCCACACTCTGGGGTAGATGTTCCTCATCCCACCAGCTTTATGTTTCCTTCTCATCTTTTAATAAATGCCATGTTTACAGTTAGAGCCTTCATCCTTCTGGGGTGTCCTCCTCCCCCCCCCCCCCCCTCTTCTGGGGTGTCTCCTTCCTCCTTCCTCCCCCCCACCCTCTTCTGGGGTGTCTCCTCCTCCCCCCCCACCCTCTTCTGGGGTGTCTCCTCCCCAATCCTGGTGGCTCTGGAACCATCTCAACCCCCCTGAAAGCACCAGCAACCACCCCCACTACTGTTCCTTCACTAGAGGAACCTTGACCCCCAGCCTAATTATGGGTAATTAGCAATGCCACAGCACAGCCAGAGCCACCAGGCTCTTAGACATGGTCGTGGGTGGCACCAGTTGGTTGTTCCCACCTAGTTTTGGGGCTCATCACCTTTGGGGTGACCTTCTTTCCCCCCATCACCCTTGTCCTGAGCAAGCAGCAGGTAGGGAACGTGGAAGGAGGAGGGGGAGGAGGGCTTGCTGGGCCCCCCCTCCCCCTTATTTTACTTTGGAAATGTCTTTGTCACCCACTCATCCCTGTCCTTTGCCCCAGCAAAGGACAACCCTGAGTTGAAGAGGACGCTGCTGGTCCCAGCCTGGTGTTGGCCCATCACTTCCTGGCGTTGGCATAGTTGGTGTTGAACCAGTCACAGGTCTCCTTCACAGCTGGGGAAGGAGAAGATGGGATGGGTTTGGGAATGGGGCTTGTTCAGAGACTCAGCCCACGGTTTGGGTGGAAGGGAACTCTAAAGGTCACCTAGATCCAACCCCCCTGCAATGAGCTGGGACGTCTTCCACCAGACCAGGTTTCTCAAAGCCCCATCCAACCTGACCTTGAATGTTTCCAGAGATGGGGCCTCCACCACCTCTCTGGCCACCTCTGCCAGTGTCTCACCACCCTCAGCACAACAGATTTCTTCTTTAGATCTACTCTGAACCTCCCCTCTTGCAGTTTAGCACCATTACCCTGGTCCTGGAGGTTGGTGGCCCTGCCTGTGGCAGGGGGGGTTGGAGCTCTGTGATCCTTGGGGTCCTTCCAACCCAGACCAGTCTGGGATTCCTGTTGCTACAAAGCCTCCTAAAAACTGTCCTCATCCTTCTCCTGAGCCCCTTTAAGTACTGAAAGGATGGGCTGGACCACCCTGATGCCACCAAGACTAACTGCAGTGGGTGGAGGACCCCATCTTTTCTCAGAATCACCAGCCCATTCTTTTCTCAGATCACCAGGTTGGAAAAGACCTTGAAGATCATCAAGTCCAACTGCTCCTGTCCTCTCCTAATCATATCTCTAAGTACCTCATCTACCACACCCAGGGGTGGGGACTCAGCCCCCTCCCTGGGCAGCCTGTGCCAGGCCCTGACCCTGTCTCAGGCCCTGACCCTGTTCTAGGTCCTGCCCCAGGCCCATCCCAGGCCCTGACCCTGCCCCAGGGCCCATTCTAGGCCCCTCTTCTAGGCCTGTCTCAGGCCCTGACCGTGCTCCAGGCCCCTGTCCCACAGCCCCACAACCCTTTCAGGGAAGAACTTTTCCTCCCAGCTGAGCTGACCCTGCCCTGGGGCAGCTTGAGCCCATTGCCCCTTGTCCCAGCTCCTGGCCCCTGGCTGAAGAGACCAGCGCCCACCTCTCTGCACCCTCCTGCAGGCAGGGGAGGTGGGCAGAAGGGCTCCCCTCAGCCTCCTCTGCTCCAGCCTCAACACCCCCAGCTCCCTCAGCTGCTCCTCAGAGGATTTGCCCTCCAGCCCCTTCCCCAGCCTGGTTGCCCTTCTCTGCACTCGCTCCAGCACCTCCATGTCCTTCTGATGCTGAGGAGCCAGAACTGGACCCAGCACTCCAGCTGCAGCCTCACCAGTGCCCAGCCCAGGGGCACAATCCCCTCCCCACACCTACTGGCCACCCTGTGTCTGACACAAGCCAGGATGCCCTTGGCCTTCCTGGCCCCACTGCTGGCTCATGTTCTCCAGCTCCTTCAGCTCACCTTGCCTGAAGGGAGTGAACTGGAAGGTGGGCAGGTAGCCCCGGAGCTTGGCGTTGCTGGCTGTCTTCTTGAACTGCCATCTGCTTTGGTGGTGTCCAACTGGGGTGAGAAGGGTTAAGGGAAACCAAAACTGGGGAAGGGGGTTGTGGAAACCAGGTCTTACTCTGCTCTACCATGTCCTGGCTGGAGAAGTTGGAGGTGTTCTGGATCACAGCATCTCCCTGGAGGGGAAAGTGGGGTGACCTCCCCCACCACCTCCCCCAAGTCCATAGCAACCCTCTGAGCAAGTTTGGGGGGGGGCTCAGCTTGTAGTGAAGGATACAACAAGCTCTCCCCTGAAGTCCATGGCCTCCATGAGGCCTCTGCTGCTTCCCTGATGGAGACTTCATCCTCTTCTCCCACTGTAGAGAAGGGGGTGGTGTGCTTGGGAAGGGGCTGAAGTGGGGAGAGGGCTTTTTGGGGTGGAGAGAAGAGGGGATCTGGGTGGGGAGGAGAGGGGATCTGGGGTGGGGTGGAGAGGGGATCTGGGGTGGGGGGGAGAGGAGATCTGGGGTGGGGTGGAGGGGGAGCCAGCCAGGACTTACTGACAAAATGATGGGTCTCCACCTCATCATATTCCCTCAGGACCCAAATGAAGAGCCGTGCCAGGTCCTGCAGAGGAGGACATGGCTCTTGAGGGGTGGGGGGATGGGTGGTGTCCCCCCCTCCAGCCCTCCCATCACAGGGGACCCAACCTTGAGGATGGCCAATACTGCCAGGACAACCCAGGTGGGTTCAAACCTTACTGAGGGGGGGGTCTAAGCACCATCACCCCAGCCCCATAGGGCTGCCCTCCCCACGCTGTGGGAGATGAGTGCTCCAAGAGCACACCTACCTTGGAGTAGATGAACTGTCTCCTGGGCTTGCCCGTGCCCCAGACTGTCAGAGCAGAGCCTGTCTCTGCAGGAGAAAGGAGAACACATCCATGAGCACTGGAGCTACCTCCACCCATCCCAGCAGAGCACCTCCTTGGAGCAGTGGAAAGCCCCCTCACCCCCCAAAAAAAAAACCCCAACCCAACCAACCAACCACCCAACCCAACCAAACATCCAACCCAACCCAACCAAACATCCAACCCCACCCAACCCAACCAACCAACCAACCCAACCAACCACCCAACTCAAGCCAACCCAACAAACCACCCACCCAACCCAACCCAACCAACCACCCAACCCAACACCAACCCAAGAAACCACCCACCCAACCCAACAAACCAACCACCCAACCCACCACCCAACCCAACCCAAGAAACCAACCCCCCAACCCAACCAACCAACCACCCAACCCAACCCAAGAAACCAACCCCCCAACCCAACCAACCCTCCAACCCAACCCAACCACCCACCCAACCCAACCAACAAACCACCCAACCAACCAAGCACCCAACCAACCACCCAACCCAACAAACCAACCAACCCAACCAATCCCCCAACCCAACAAACAACCCAACCCAACCACCCACCCAACCCAGCCAACCAACCACCCAACCCAACCAACCAACCACCCAACCCAATCAACCACCCAACCCAACACACCCACCCAACCAACCAACCAACCACCCAACTCAACTCAAGCCAAGCCAAGCCCCCCAAAAGGCCCTGCCCTGCTCACGTTTGGCCAAGTAGACCTTGTGGATGAGCCCTGGCAGGACGTGTCCATCCTCAATGTTGAAGTTGTCATGTGGCCCAAAGACGTTGGTGGGGATGACGGCGGTGAAGCGGCAGCCGTGCTCCTCAAAGTAACCCCTGGGTGACAGCAGGAGGGGTGGGATCAACACAAAGGGGGTCATCCACCAGCTGCAGACACCCCCCCCCACTTCCAAGCACAGACTTAGGCCTAGAGCCAACATCTCCATCTCCTGAGCTCTGGTATCTCCCCAGGGATCTGTTTGATTCCCATGGGAATCAAACCCACCTCCCTGCTTGGAGCCCCTCCAAGGGTGTCTTCTCCTGGGGCTGGTTTTGGTTCAACTACTTTATCAAGGACTTGGATGAAGGGATGGATGTTCCCTCAGGAAGTTTGGAGGTGACACTAAGCTGGGAGGAAGTGTTGACCTGCCTGAGGGTGGGGAGGCTCTTTCAGAGGGATCTGGACAGGCTGGACCCATGGGCTGAGACCAATGGATGAGGTTTAACAAGGCCAAGGGTAGAGTGATAAACATGGACAGAACAAGCCCATGCAGAGCTCCAGGCTGGGGGGGAGACTGGCTGAGAGCTGTCAGGCAGAGAAGGACCTGGGGGTGTTGGGTGACTGCAGGGCTGACCAGGAGCCAGCAGTGTGCCCAGGGGGCCAGGAAGGCCAAGGGCATCTGGCTTGTGTCCACACACAGGGTGGCCAGGAGGTGTGGGGAGGGGATTGTGCCCCTGGGCTGGGCACTGGTGAGGCTGCAGCTGGAGTGCTGGGTCCAGTTCTGGGCTCCTCAGCATCAGAAGGACATGGAGGTGCTGGAGCGAGTGCAGAGAAGGGCAACCAGGCTGGGGAAGGGGCTGGAGGGCAAATCCTCTGAGGAGCAGCTGAGGGAGCTGGGGTGTTGAGGCTGGAGAAGAGGAGGCTGAGGGGAGACCTTCTGCCCACCTCCCCTGCCCTGCCAGGAGGGTCAAGCTGCCCCAGGGCAGGGTCAGCTCAGCTGGGAGGGAAAAGTTCTTCCCTGAAAGGGTTGTGGGGCTGTGGAACAGGGGCCTGGAGCAGGGTCAGGGCCTGGGATGGGCCTGGAGCAGGGGTCAGGGCCTGGGATGGGCCTGGAATAGAGGCCTAGAACAGGGTCAGGGCCTGAGACAGGGTCAGGGCCTGGCCCAGGCTGCCCAGGGAGGGGGCTGAGTCCCCCACCCCTGGGTGTGTTTAACAGACAGGGAGATGAGGTGCTCAGGGATCTGGTTCAGCACAGGACAGGAGCAGTTGGACTCGATGATCTTCAAGGTCTTTTCGGACCCGGTGGTTCTGTGCTTCTTTGGTGTCCCCCCTTGCTGCCCCCCACCCCACCCACCTATTCTGGATGTCCAATCATCCTCTTGGCATAGGAGTAGCCAAAGTTGGAGCTTGTGAGGTGGCCCGGTTGTGAATCTGGAGACCAGAAAGCAGAGGGTTAAACAGGGCAGGAGTTGGGAGGGGAGCAGCGTCCTGGGGGCTGCTGGTGGGGTTGGAGATGGATGGAGGGATGGAGATGGGTGGGGGGATGGAGATGGATGGGGGGATGGAGATGGATGGGGGGATGGAGATGGATGGAGGGATGGAGATGGATGGAGGGATGGAGATGGATGGGGGGATGGAGATGGATGGAGGGATGGAGATGGATGGAGGGATGGAGATGGGTGGAGGGATGGAGTGGTCACCATGCTCTGGGCAGGGGTAGGGGGACATCATCCTCCATGTGGGGATGGGAGATGGATGGGGAGGGATGGGGTGGGGATGGAAATGGATGGGGACCGATGGGGAGGGATGGAGATGGATGGGGAGGGATGGGGAGGGAAGTGAGGGGAGGGGTGGGGAGGGGAGGGGTGGGGAGGGATGGAGAGGGATGGGGAGGGGTGGGGAGGGATGGAGAGGGATGGGGAGGGGTGGGGAGGGATGGGGGAGGGATGGAGATGGATGGGGAGGGATGGAGATGGATGGGGAGGGATGGAGATGGATGGAGATGGATGGGGAGGGATGGAGATGGATGGAGATGGATGGAGCAGGGATGGAGAGGTATGGATGGGGATGGATGGGGATGGATGAAGGGATAGAGGGATGGAGATGGTCACCATGCTCTGGGCAGGGGGTAGGGGGACAACATCCTCCATGTGGGGATGGAGATGGATGGGGAGGGATGGAGATGGATTGGAGATGGATGGGGAGGGATGGGGATGGATGGGGAGGGATGGGGAGGGATGGAGGGATGGGGAGGGATGGGAAGGATGAGGAGGGATGAAGATGGATGGGGAGGGATGGAGATGGATGGAGATGAATGGGGAGGGATGGAGGGATGGGGAGGATGGGGAGGGATGGGGAGGGATGAAGATGGATGGGGAGGGATGGGGAGGGGATGGGAAGGGATGAGAAGGGATGAGGAGGGATGAGGAGGGATGGGGAGGGATGGAGATGGAGATGGGGAGGGATGGGGAGGATGGAGATGGATGGGGAGGGATGGGACAGGGATGGGAGGGAATGGGGAGGGATGGGGAGGGATGGGAAGGGAGATGGAGGGGTGGCGGGATGGGCAGGGATGGAGGTGCTCACCATGCTCTCATCGATGGGGTACGTGGTCTTGTCTGGGAAGATGCAGGTGGAGAGGCAGGACACCACCTTCTGTTACCCCCGTCTCGTAGGCCGAGTGCAGGACGTTGTCGTTGATATGGATGTTCCTCCTCTGGGGGGGACAGGGTCGGGGGGGGTTATGGGGGGGGGGCATGGGGGGGGGTCATGGGGGGGGTCATGGGATAGGGTCATGGGGTGGGGTGTGGTGTGAGGTCATGGGGTGGGGTCACGGGGTGGGGGTCATGTGGGGGTCATGGGGTGGGTTATGGGGGTGGGGGTCATGGGGGTGGGGGTCATGGGGTGGGGTCAAGGGGTGGGTTATGGGATGGGGTCATGGGGAGGTCATGGGGTGGGGTCATGGGGTGGGGGTCATGGGGAGGTCATGGGGTGGGGTCATGGGGTAGGGTCATGGGGAGGTCATGGGGGTGGGGTCATGAGGGTGGGGTATGGGGTGGGTCATGGGGTGGGGTTATGAGGGGGGTTATGGGGTGGGTTATGGGGTGGGGTCATGGGATGGGGTCATGGGGTGGGGATTATGGGGTGGGGTCATGGGGTGGGGTCATGGGGTGGAGTCATGGGGGTCATGAGTGGGGTCATGGGGGGTTATGGGGGTGGGGTCATGGGGGGTCATGAGTGGGGTCATGGGGTGGGGTCATGGGGGGGTTATGGGGTGGGGTCATGGGGTGGGGTCGTGGGGCGGGGTCATGGGGTGGGGTCATGGGTAGGTCATGGAATGGGTTATGGGGGGGGTCATTGGGTGGGGTCTTGGGGTGGGTCATGGGGTGGGTCATGGGGGGTGGGGTCATGACGTGAGTTATGGGGTGGGGTCACGGGGTGGTTTATGGGGGGGTCATGGGGTGGGGGTCATTGGAAGGTCATGGGGGTGGGGTCATGGGGTGGGGTCATGGGGAGGGTCATGGGGTGGGGTCATGGGTGGGTCATGGGATGGGTGTGTGGTGTGAGGTCATGGGGTGGGGTCATGGGTGGGGTCACGGGGGTGGGGGTCATGAGGTGGGGTCACGGGGGGGTCATGAGGGTGGGGTCACGGGGGGGTCATGAGGTGGGGTCACGGGGGGGTCATGAGGTGGGGTCATGGGGTGGGTCATTGGGTGGGGTCATGTGGTGGGGTCATTGGGTGGGGTCATGGGGTGGGTCATGGGGTGGGTTATGGGGTGGGGTCGTGGCATGGGGTCATGGGGGGGTCATGGGGTGGTGTATGGGTGGGGGTCTTGGGGGTGGGGGTCATTGGGGGGTCATGGGGTGGGGGTCATGGGGTGGGTCATGGGGTGGGTCATGGGGTGGGGTCGTGGGGTGGGGTCATGGGGAGAGGTCATGGGGGTGGGGTCATGGGGTGGGGTCATGGAGTGGGTTCATGGGGTGGGGTCATGGGGAGGTCATGGGGTGGGGTCATGGGATGGGTCACGGGGGGGTTATGGGGTGGGGTCGTGGGGTGGGGTCATGGGGTGGGGTCATGGGGTGGGTTATAGGGTGGGGGTCATGGGGAGGGGTCATGGGGGTGGGGGTCATGGGGTGGGGTATGGGGTGGGTCATGGTGTGGGGTCATGGGGTGGGGGTCATGGTGTGGGTCATGGGGTGGGTCATGGGGAGGGGGTCATGGGGGGGTCATGGGGTGGGGTATGGGGTGGGGTCATGAGGTGGGTTATGGGGTGGGTCATGGGGTGGAGTTATGAGGTGGGGGTCACGGGGGGGTCATGAGGTTGGGTCATGGGGTGGGTCATGGGGTGGGGTCATGTGGTGGGTTATGGGTGGGGTCTTGGGGTGGGGTCTTGGGGTGGGTCATGGGGGGGTCCATGAGGTGGGTTATGGGGTGGGGTCATGGGTGGGGTCATGGGGTGGGTTTATGGGGTGGGGTCATGGGGTGGGGTCATGGGTGGGTCATGGAGTGGGTAATGGGGGGGGTCATTGGGTGGGGTTATGGGGTTGGTGATGGGGTGGGGTCGAGGTGGAGTCATGGGTGGGTCATGGAGTGGGTTATGGGGGGTGGTCCTGGGGTGGGGTCATGAGGTGGAGTCATGGGGTGGGGTCCTGGGGTGGGGTCCTATGGTGAGGACCCCCCCCAAAAAGCCCTCCCCTCCACTGATGGTGTCTTCATAAGGTGGAGCCCCCCCCCTCCAGTAACTCCAGAGGAGCTCTGGTTCGACCCTTGGTGTCCCCAAATCTTAACTCAAGGGGGACAGGGGGGTGGTGGGACAACCCCCCCCCCACCCCAAACCCCCCCCTTTTGGGGGGTGCTCACCCAAAACTCCAGGTTGTGGTGGATGTTCTTGAAGAGCCCCCCCACCATGGCAGCCAGGTGGATGACGTGGCTGGGCTGGTGCTGCTGGAACAGGGCCCTGGTGGCTGCAGCATCCCTGGGGGGGGGGGGGGGGACAGGGGGGGACAGGGGGGACACACAGGGAGAGGTTTTGGGGTTCAGAGGAGCTGAGGAAGAGACCTGGGGTGCAGGGATGGGGTTTGGGGGTGCAGGGATGGGATTTTGGGGGTTCAGGGGTGGGGGTGGGGTGCAGAGGTGGGATTTGGGGGTGCAGGGGTGGGATTTTGGGGGTGCAGGGGTGGGTGTGGGGTTCAGAGGTGGGATTTGGGGGTGCAGGGTGTGGGGTGGGGTGCAGAGCTGGGATTTGGGGGTGCAGGGATGGGATTGGCAGGCAAGGGATGGGTGTGGGGTGCAGAGCTGGGACTTGGGGGTGCAGGGGTGGGTGTGGGGTGCAGGGCTGGAATTTGGGGTGCAGGGAGAGTTGAGGGGTGCAGAGCTGGGATTTCAGGGGGCAGGGATGGGATTGGCAGGCAAGGGATGGGTGTGGGGTGCTGAGCTGGGATTTGGGGTTCAGGGGAGGGTGTGGGGTGCAGAGCTGGGATTTGGGGGTGCAGGGGTGGGATTGGCAGGCAAGGGATGGGTGTGGGGTGCAGAGCTGGGATCTGGGGGGTTCAGGGGTGGGTATGGGGTGCAGAGCTGGGCTTTTGGGGTGCAGGGGTGGGTATGGGGTGCAGAGCTGGGAATTTGGGGGGGCAGGGGTAGGTGTGGGGTGCAGAGCAGGGCTTTTGGGGTGCAGGGTTGAGGTTTGGGTGCAGAGCTGGGATTTTGGGGTGGGATTGGCAGGCAAGGGGTGGGTGTGGGGTGCAGAGCTGGGAATTTGGGGTGCAGGGATGGGATTGGCAGGCAAGGGGTAGGTGTAGGGTGCAGAGCTGGGAATTTGGGGGTACAGGGGTGGTGGGGTTTTGGGGGGGGGTGCAGAGGTGGCTCCACTCACGTCAGGTCAGCATCCTTGGAGCCCACGAAAATCCAGTGCTCCTGGGGGGCCCCTCCGCCCTCAGCCACCAGCTGCTGGATGGCTCTGCCCACCAGCCCAGTGCCACCAGTCACCAGGATGCGCTTCCCCACTGGGACCGGCCCCTCCATGGCTGCCAAACACACAGGGGCTGGGTGATACTGGTTCTCTACTGGTTTATACTGGTTCTTTACTGGTTTCTACTGGTTCTTTACTGGTTCTTTACTGGTTTCTACTGGTTCTCTACTGGTTCTCTACTGGTTCTCTACTGGTTTCTACTGGTTCTCTACTGGTTTCTACTGGTTCTTTACTGGTTCTCTACTGGTTTCTACTGGTTCTTTACTGGTTCTCTACTGGTTTCTACTGGTTCTTTACTGGTTTCTACTGGTTCTTTACTGGTTTCTACTGGTTCTATACTGGTTTCTACTGGTTCTCTACTGGTTTCTACTGGTTCTTTACTGGTTCTCTACTGGTTTCTACTGGTTCTTTACTGGTTTCTACTGGTTCTCTACTGGTTTATACTGGTTCTTTACTGGTTTCTACTGGTTCTCTACTGGTTTCTACTGGTTTCTACTGGTTCTTTACTGGTTTCTATTGGTTCTCTACTCTTTTCTACTGGTTCTTTACTGGTTTCTACTGGTTCTTTACTGGTTTCTACTGGTTCTCTACTGGTTTCTACTGGTTCCTACTGGTTTCTACTGGTTCTCTACTGGTTTCTACTGGTTCTTTACTGGTTTCTACTGGTCTCTACTGGGTTTCTACTGGTTCTCTAAAGGTTTCTACTGGTTCTCTACTGGTTTCTACTGGTTCTTTACTGTTTTCTACTGGTTCTCTACTGGTTTCTACTGGTTCTTTACTGGTTTCTACTGGTTCTCTACTGGTTCTTTAGTGGTTTCTACTGGTTCTCTACTGGTTTCTACTGGTTCTCTACTGGTTTCTACTGGTTTCTACTGGTTCTCTACTGGTTCTTTACTGGTTTCTACTGGTTCTCTACTGCTTTCTACTGGGTCTCTACTGGTTCTCTACTGGTTTCTACTGGTTTATACTGGTTTCTCTACTGGTTTCTACTGGTTCATCCAGCTGCTGGATGGCTCTGCCCACCAGCCCAGTGCCACCAGTCACCAGGATGCGCTTCCCCACTGGGACCGGCCCCTCGATGGCTGCCAAACACACAGGGGCTGGTTTATACTGGTTCTTTACTGGTTTATACTGGTTCTCTACTGGTTCTCTGCTGGTTTCTACTGGTTCTTTACTGGTTTCTACTGGTTCTCTACTGGTTTATACTGGTTCTTTACTGGTTTCTACTGGTTCTTTACTGCTTTCTAATGGTTCTCTACTGGTTCTTTACTGGTTTCTACTGGTTCTCTACTGATTTCTACTGGTTCTCTACTGGTTTCTACTGGTTCTCTACTGGTTTCTACTGGTTCTTTACTGGTTTCTACTGGTTTCTACTGGTTCTCTACTGGTTCTTTACTGGTTTCTACTGGTTCTCTACTGGTTCTTTACTGGTTTCTACTGGTTCTTTACTGGTTTCTACTGGTTCTCTACTGGTTTCTACTGGTTCTTTACTGGTTCTTTACTGGTTTCTCTAATGGTTTCTACTGGTTCTCTACTGGTTCTCTACTGGTTTCTACTGGTTCTTTACTGGTTTCTACTGGTTTCCACTGGTTCTTTACTGGTTTCTACTGGTTCTTTACTGGTTTCTCTACTGGTTTCTACTGGTTCATCCAGCTGCTGGATGGCTCTGCCCACCAGCCCAGTGCCACCAGTCACCAGGATGCGCTTCCCCACTGGGACCAGCCCCTCCATAGCTGCCAAACACACAGGGGCTGGGTTATACTGGTTCTTTACTGGTTTCTACTGGTTCTTTACTGGTTCTCTACTGGTTTCTACTGGTTCTTTACTGGTTCTCTACTGGTTTCTACTGGTTCTTTACTGATTTCTACTGGTTCTCCACTGGTTTTATACTGGTTCTTTACTGGTTTATACTGGTTCTTTCCTGCTTTCTACTGGTTCTCTACTGGTTTCTACTGGTTCTTTACCGGTTTCTACTGGTTCTTTACCGGTGTCTACTGGTTCTCTACTGGTTTCTACTGGTTCTTTACTGTTTTCTACTGGTTCTCTACTGGGTTTCTACTGGTTTCTACTGGTTCTCTACTGGTTTATACTGGTTCTTTACTGGTTTCTACTGGTTCTCTACTGGTTTCTACTGGTTCATCCAGCTGCTGGATGGCTCTGCCCACCAGCCCAGTGCCACCAGTCACCAGGATGCGCTTCCCCACTGGGACCGGCCCCTCCATGGCTGCCAAACACACAGGGGCTGGGTTATACTGGTTCTTTACTGGTTTCTACTGGTTCTCTACTGGTTTCTACTGGTTTCTACTGGTTCTTTACTGGTTTCTACTGGTTCTTTACTGATTTCTATTGGTTCTCTACTCTTTTCTACTGGTTCTTTACTGGTTTCTACTGGTTCTCTACTGGTTTCTACGGGTTCTTTACTGGTTTCTCTACTGGTTTCTACTGGTTCATCCAGCTGCTGGATGGCTCTGCCCACCAGCCCAGTGCCACCAGTCACCAGGATGCGCTTCCCCACTGGGACCGGCCCCTCCATGGCTGCCAAACACACAGGGGCTGGGTTATACTGGTTCTTTACTGGTTTCTACTGGTTCTCTACTGATTTCTACTGGTTCTTTACTGGTTTCTACTGGTTCTCTACTGGTTTATACTGGTTCATTACTGGTTTATACTGGTTCTTTACTGCTTTCTACTGGTTCTCTACTGGTTCTTTAGTGGTTTCTACTGGTTCTCTACTGGTTTCTACTGGTTCTCTACTGGTTTCTACTGGTTTCTACTGGTTCTCTACTGGTTCTTTACTGCTTTCTACTGGGTCTCTACTGGTTCTCTACTGGTTTCTACTGGTTCTCTACTGGTTTCTCTACTGGTTTCTACTGGTTCATCCAGCTGCTGGATGGCTCTGCCCACCAGCCCAGTGCCACCAGTCACCAGGATGCGCTTCCCACTGGACCGGCCCCTCCATGGCTGCCAAACACACGGGGGCTGGTTTATACTGGTTCTTTACTGGTTTATACTGGTTCTCTACTGGTTCTCTGCTGGTTTCTACTGGTTCTTTACTGGTTTCTACTGGTTCTCTACTGGTTTATACTGGTTCTTTACTGGTTTCTACTGGTTCTTTACTGCTTTCTACTGGTTCTCTACTGGTTCTTTACTGGTTTCTACTGGTTCTCTACTGATTTCTACTGGTTTCTCTACTGGTTTCTACTGGTTCTCTACTGGTTTCTACTGGTTCTTTACTGGTTTCTACTGGGTTTCTACTGGTTCTCTACTGGTTCTTTACTGGTTTCTACTGGTTCTCTACTGGTTCTTTACTGGTTTCTACTGGTTCTTTACTGGTTTCTCTACTGGTTTCTACTGGTTCATCAACTGCTGGATGGCTCTGCCCACCAGCCCAGTGCCACCAGTCACCAGGATGCGCTTCCCCACTGGGACCGGTTCCTCCATGGCTGCCAAACACACAGGGGCTGGTTTATACTGGTTCTTTACTGGTTTATACTGGTTCTTTACTGGTTTCTACTGGTTCTCTACTGGTTCTCTACTGCTTTCTACTGGTTCTCTACTGGTTTCTACTGGTTAATTACTGGTTTCTACTGGTTCTTTACTGATTTCTACTGGTTCTCTACTGGTTTCAACTGGTTCTTTACAGGTTTCTACTGGTTTCTACTGGTTCTCTACTGGTTTCTACTGGTTCTCTACTGGTTCTCTACTGGTTCTTTACTGGTGTCTACTGGTTCTCTACTGGTTTCTACTGGTTCTCTACTGGTTCTCTACTGGTTCTCTACTGGTTCTTTACTGGTTTCTACTGGTTCTCTACTGTTTTCTACTGGTTCTCTACTGGTTCTACTGGTTTCTACTGGTTCTTTACTGGTTTCTACTGGTTCTCTACTGGTTTCTACTGGTTCTTTACTGGTTTTCTCCTCGTTCTCTACCGGTTTCTACTGGTTCTTTACCGGTTTCTACTGGTTCTCTACTGGTTTCTACTGGTTCTGTTAGTGGTTTCTACTGGTTCTCTACTGGTTTCTAGTGGTGAAGGGGAGCAGAGGGCTGGTGATGGGGTGGCTGGAGCCCTGGGAACTCGTTAGCTGGAGTTGTTAATTAATGAAACCAGCTGGTGGCTGATGAGGATCAGGGGGCTGCAGCCCAAATCTCCCACTGCACCCCAAGTAGGGGGCTCAGAGCTCCTCCTGTACCCCCAAATCCCAGCTCTGCACCCCACACCCATCCCTGCACCCCTAAATCTCAGGTCTGCACCCCACACTCTCCCCTGCACCCTCACATCTCCCCTGCACCCCAACATCTCCCCTGCACCCCCACATCCCAGGTCTGCAACCCTATACCCACCCCTGCACCCTGAAATCCCAGGTCTGCACCCCACACCCATCCCTGCACCCCTAAATCTCAGCTCTGTATCCCACACCCTATCCTGCACCCCCACATCTCCCCTGCACCCCCACATCCCAGGTCTGCACCCCACACCCACCGCAGCACCCCCAAATCCCAGCTCTGCACCCCACATCTCCCCTGCACCCCTAAATCTCAGATCAGCACCCCACCCCCACCCCTGCACCCCCAAATCCCAACTCTGCACCCCCTCCCTCCCCTGCACCCCCACATCCCAGGTCTGCCACCCCCACACCCACCCCTGCACCCCTAATTCTCAGATTAGCACCCCACACCTCCCCTGCACCCCCAAAGCCCAGCTCTGCACCCCACCCCCACCCCTGCACCCCCAGATCCCAGGTCTGCTCCCCCAAATCCCAGGTCTGTTTCCCCAATCCCAGGTCTGCACCCCCAATCCCATGTCAGCACCCCACACCTCCCCTGCACCCCAAATCTCAGCTCTGGACCCCACACCCACTCCTGCACCCCCAATCTCAGGTCTGCACTGCCAAAGGTCCCCTGCCCCCCCAATCTCAGGTCTACACCCCCAAATCCCAGGTCTGCACCCCACACCCACCCCTGCACCCACAATCTCAGCTCTGGACCCCACACCTCCCCTGCACCCCCAAATCCCAGCTCTGCCCCCTACCTGTCCCCTGCCCCCCCAGTCTCAAGTCTACACCCCAAATCCCAGCTCTGCACCCCACAGCCACTCCTGCACCCCCCAATCCCAGCTCTGCCCCCCACACCCACCCCTGCACCCCCCCAATCCCAGCTCTGCACCCCACACCCAACTCCTGCACCCCCAATCTCAGCTCTGGACCCCCCACCACCCCTGCACCCCCAATCTCAGCTCTGGACCCCACACCCACCCCCTGCACCCCCGATCTCAGCTCTGCACCCCCCAATCTCAGCTCTGCACCCCCAATCTTACCTCTGCACCCCACACCCACCCCTGCACCCCCAATCTCAACTCTGCACCCCCCCAAATCCCAGGTCTGCAACTCACACCCACCCCTGCCCCCCCCAATCCCAGCTCTGGACCCCACATCAACCCCTGCACCCCCAATCTCAGCTCTGCACCCCCAAATCCCAGGTCTGCAACTCACACCCACCCCTGCACCCCCAATCCCAGCTCTGCACCCCCCAATCTCAGCTCTGGACCCCACACCCACCCCTGCCCCCCCAATCCCAGGTCTGGCCCCCCCAATCTCAGCTCTGGACCCCACACTCACCCCTGCACCCCCAATCCCAGCTCTGCCCCCCCCAAATCTCAGCTCTGGACACCCCCCCCCCACCCCCGCCCCCCCAATCCCAGCTCTGCCCCCTATTTTGCCCCCCCCCTCCCCCCAATCCCAGGTCTCCCCCCATTCCCTCCCCCCCCCCCCCCCCATATCCCAGAACCCCGGGGTCTCCCCTCAGCCCCGCACCCCCAACCCCAGGCCCGACCCCTCCCCCCACCCCCCCCCCTCATCCCCCCTCCCAGAGCTCCCCCCCTCTGGGGCCCCCCCCACTGCTGCCCCCCCCCCCCCCCCGAACCCCCCCCGGGCGTGGGAGGGGGGGCGCTGCTCCCGCCAACGGCCCCTAATGGGGTCTATGGGGCGGGGGGGGTGGGGTCCGTCTCACCCCGACACGGGGCTCGGCTCGGCTCGTCAGGGCTCGGCTGGAGTCGGCGGGGCTCGGCGGGGCCCGGCGGGGCTCGGCTGGACTCGGCGAGGTTCGGCTGGACTCGGCTGGAGTCGGCGGGGCTCGGCTCGTCAGGGCTCGACTCCGCTCGTGGGGACTCGGCTCCGCTCGTGAGGGCTCGGCTAGAGTCGGCGGGGCTCGGCGGGGCTCGGCTCGGGTCGTCAGGGCTCGGCTGGAGTCGGCGGGGCTCGCTCCGCTCGCTAGGGCTCGGCTGGGGTCGGCGGGGCTCGGCTCGGCTCGCTCAGCGCTCGGCTCGGCTCGTCAGCGCTCGGCTTGAGTCGGGGGAGCTCGGGCCGGGCCGCGCTCGGTAGGGCTCGGCTGGTCTCGGTAGAGTTCGGCTCGTCCCGGCTGCGCTCGGCTCGGCTCGGCTAGCTTCGGCTCTGTTCGGAGCGGCTCGGCTGCTCTCGGCTCAGCTCGGCTCAACCCGGCGCCGCTCGGCTCTTTGGGAAACTGAGCGGGACCGGTCACAGCCCCGGGAGGGGGGGGGGGCGGTACCCATCGCTTCCAACTGGGGAGCGGCGGGCAGGGAAAAGGGGGCACCGGGCTTCCCTTCCCCTTCCCCTTCCCCTTCCCGTGTCAGGAGGAGTGTGGGCAGCAGGTCCCAGGAGGGGATCCTCCCCCCTCTGCTCTGCCCTGCTCAGGCCCCAGCTGGAGTGTTGTGTCCAGTGCTGGGCTCCCTGGGATAGAAAAGACAGGGATCTCCTGGAGAGAGTCCAGAGGAGGCTCTGGAGATGCTGAAGGGCCTGGAGCATCTCCCCTGGGAGGAAAGGCTGAGGGAGCTGGGGCTGTTCAGCCTGGAGAGAAGCAGCCTGAGAGGGGATCTGATCCATGGGGATCAATAGCTGAAGGGTGGGACCCAGGGGGACATGGGCAGCCTCTTCTCAGTGTCTGTGGGGACAGGACAAGGGGTGATGGCCTCAAGTTGGAGCACAGGGAGTTCCACACCAACATGGGGAAGAACTTCTTCCCAGTGAGGGTGAGGGAGCCCTGGGCCAGGCTGCCCAGGGGGGTGTGGAGTCTCCTTCTCTGGAGAGATTCCAGCCCCATCTGGATGCCTCCCTGTGTGCCCTGTCCTAGGGACCCTGCTTTGGCAGGGGGGTTGGACCTGATGATCTCTGGAGGTCCCTTCCAACCCCTACAATTCGATGATTCTATGATTCTCCCTCCCCTCCCCTCCCCCTCCCCTCCCCCTCCCCTCCCCCTCCCCTTCTCCTCCCCTCCCTTCCCCTTCCCCTCCCCTCCCTTCCCCTTTCCCTTCCCTCCCCTCCCCTCCCCTCCCCCCTCCCTTCCCCTTCCCCTCTCCTCTCCCCTCCCCTCCGTCCTCCTCCCCTCCCCTCCGTCCTCCTCCCCTCCCCTCCCCTCCCCTCCCCCTCCCCTCCCCTCCTGGAAAGCCTTAATCCCCTTTAAACGACCTTAAACCGAGATTAAAACAAAACCCCACCCCAAATCCCAACCTTTCAGGTGGGTGGGGATTGGGGTGGGGGTGGGGAGAGGGCAGGGGGTGTGTGTGAGGGGGGTGGATGATTTAAAAGGCTGCTCCACCCCCCCACACCTCCCTCCTCCCCAGCTGGCTTTTCCTTTGGGATTTCTCCCTGGCAGAGGCAGGTAGGGCCTCACACTGCTCTAAATTCCCATGCTGAGGAATGGGATTAAGGGAGATCCAGCCAGGAATTCCTACCCCCCCAAAATAAAGAAGGTCCTGATGATGATGAGGAGCAGATTATCCCAACTTCCCACTCCTTTTCTCCCTCTTTCCCCCCCCCCCCCCCCACCTGGGTTGGAGAATTGGGAGCATGTGCCCCTTTTCCCTTGGGAAAGTTGGAGGAAAAGCTGAATCCTTTGGGAATGTGGGTTGCTTTCCCCCCCCCTCTTCCCCCCCACCCCCTCACCCCTCCTTCCCCTGCACATCCAAAGATGTCACCTTGTGCTCCTGTCACCTGCTGCACCCCATGGGAGCATCCAGCCCCTCTCCCAGCTGGAGGGGTCCCAGTATAAAGCCCTAACTCCTGGAATGACTTGGGTTGGAAGGCACCTCAAAGCCCATCTAATTCCTGTCCACCTGACGTGGCTGGGGACATCTTCAACCAGCCCAGGGTGCCCAAAGCCCCATCCAACCCAGCCTTGAACCCTGCCAGGGAGCCAGGGGCAGCCCCAGCTTCTCTGGGCACCCTGTGCCAGGGCCTCCCCACCCTCCCCAGGAAGGATTTCTGCCTCCCAGCCCCTCTCCATCCCCCTCCTGCAGCTGAAGGCTGTTGCCCTAGATCTGGCCCTCCCTGTCCTCTGCACCAACCCCTCTCCAGCTCTCCTGGAGCACCTCAGAGGGCTGGAAGGGGCTTGGAGATCTCCCCAGAAGCAGCCTTCTCCAGGCTGAACCAGCCCAACTCTGGAGCAATGTGTGCTCCAGCCCTCAGATCATCTCCATGGTCTCCTCTGGATTTGCTCCAATAGAATCATAGAATATTCTGGGTTGGGAGGGACTCCAAGGATCACAGAGCTCCAACCCCCCTGACACAGGCAGGGACACCAACCTCCAGGCCTGGAGCTACACAAGGTTGCCCAGGTGCCCCAAAACAGAATCACAGAATCATGGAACCATAGACTGGTCTGGGTTGGAAGGGACCCCAGGGATCACACAGCTCCAACCCCCCTGCCACAGGCAGGGACACCAACCTCCAGGCCTGGAGCTACACAAGGTTGCCCAGGGCCCCAGCCAACGTGGCCTTCAACACCCCCAGGGATGGGGCACCCACCCCCTCTCTGGGCAGCCCCTTCCAGCCCCTCACCACTCTCTCTGCAAAGAACTTCCCCCTCAGATCTCCTCTAACCCTTCCCTCCTCCAGCTTCACTCCAGCCCCCTTGTCCTGCCAGGCTCTGCCCTTTGAACAAGCTGATTCCCCTCCTGTTCCTCTGCTCCCTTCAGGGACTGGCAGGCTGCAATGAGGTCCCCCCACAGCCTTCTCTTCTCCAGGCTGACCCAGCCCAGCTCCCTCAGCCTCTCTCCATAGGGGAGCTGCTCCAGCCCTCTGAGCATCTTCATGTCCATGTCCTTCTGAAAACACCAGAGCTGGACCCAGTACTTCAGGGAGGGGTCTCACCAGGGCAGAGTAGATCCCCTCCTTTGACCCAGGGGTTGCACTGCTTTGGATGCAGCCCAGGATGCAGTTGGCTTTCTGGGCTGTGAGCACATTGCTGGCTGGTATTGATGCCCCAAAGTCCTTCTCCTTAGGGCTGCTCTCAGTGCATTAAGATATATTGAGGTTGGTGTGTCCCCAACCCTCCCCAGCTTTCCTCACTCTAAAATCCTGCTCTGGTGAGTGGCTCCAGTCCTGATGCTGTTTCCCCATCCATGATATGTCCAAGGGACCCTGCTTTGGCAGGGGGGTTGGACCTGGTGATCTCTGGAGGTCCCTTCCAACCCCTGTGATTCTGTGATTCTATGATACAAGCTTCTGATCTCACACATGGAGTCAAAGATCACAGACTCACAGGGGTTCGAAGGGACCTCCAGAGATCATCAGGTCCAACCCCCCTGCCAAAGCAGGGTCCCTAGGACAGGGCACACAGGGAGGCATCCAGATGGGGCTGGAATCTCTCCAGAGAAGGAGACTCCACACCCCCCTGGGCAGCCTGGCCCAGGGCTCCCTCACCCTCACTGGGAAGAAGTTCTTCCCCATGTTGGTGTGGAACTCCCTGTGCTCCAACTTGAGGCCATCACCCCTTGTCCTGTCCCCACAGACACTGAGAAGAGGCTGCCCATGTCCCCCTGGGTCCCACCCTTCAGCTATTGATCCCCAGTGATCAGATCCCCTCTCAGGCTGCTTCTCTCCAGGCTGAACAGCCCCAGCTCCCTCAGCCTTTCCTCCCAGGGGAGATGCTCCAGGCCCTTCAGCATCTCCAGAGCCTCCTCTGGACTCTGTCCAGGAGATCCCTGTCTTTTCTATCCCAGGGAGCCCAGCACTGGACACAACACTCCAGGTGGGGCCTGAGCAGGGCAGAGCAGAGGGGGAGGATCCCCTCCTGGGACCTGCTGCCCACACTCCTCCTGATGCCCCCCAGGATCCCATTGTCCCTCTTAGCACCCAGGGCACTTGTTGCTCTCAATATTTCCATGTGCTGTGCTTCTGCTGGCTGTGGTGGCCAGAGAATTCTGCAGGGGAAGAGAAACACTCAATTGCAAGCTGCCATGGCCAGCAACAAACAAGGGCATGGCTGGGAGGGTGTTCCTCCATCCAAGCCTTAGCTTGGAAGGTGAAGGATTTGTCTCACAGGCTGAAATGCTCACTCTGGTAGCACAGTTTCTGGGGACAGTATTACAAAGAGAGGTGTCATGGCCCTTTCCAACCCCACCAAAGCTGTCCTGAGCACATGGCCTTGTGCTGAGTGAGTCTTTTAGAGTCTTGGGAGAAGAAAGGAAGAGGAGGCATCTAGGGTTGGGATGCAGGAGAACTTTATTGAGGCAAAAAAGACATGGGGAGAGTCTGAGGTGTCAGTAAGGTGACCCAAGGCACCTTGTGTGCAGCAAGTTTAACCAGAGCACCTATGTCTTCCTGCCCCACTCTGGGAGTGGCACAATGGAGGCCCCAGTAGGAGCAGGTGGCGGTTAGTGGACACAGGAGAAGAGGCAAAGTAAGGAAGAAAGAGAGAGAGAAGGTCCAGGGGACATGATAGCCTCGGCCTGGACTACCCCCTTCCATGCTACATTGCTTGGTGCCATGAGAGGAGGAGCCATGGCTGGAAAGTACACGTGCCAGGAAAGGCCTGGAGATGTGTCCTCAATCCATGGCATGGCTTCCAGTGCTTGGGCAGTCACCAGAGAAGGGGAGGGAGCTTAGCAGGGGTAGCAGCCCCTTCTGCCTCCATAGCAGCCCAGGCCTCCTAAGCCGTAGCCATAGCCAAGGCCATAGCCAAAGCCTCCAGAGGAGACAGGCACTCCCTGGGAGCTGAGTTCGTTGCCCACGGCAGCGGATGCGGAGGATCCCACAGCGGTGCTCTGGGGGAAGGAGCTGAGGATGGGTCCTGGCAGGGTGACCAGCACAGCGGGAGGCTGGATGACGACCCGGGAGTCCTCACACTGCCTGACACAGGGCTCGTTGCAGCTGTTGGCCAGCGGGGTGGGTCCGCAGGGGCTGCAGAGGCTGTTGCAGGCCATGTGTGTGGTGTGGAGGGGCCCTGGAAGAGAGGAGGTTGAGAAAGAGCAGGGCTGCAAAGGTGTTGAGGGCTGGAAGAGCTGGGCCAAGCAGGGCAGGAGCTGGAGGGGAAGGGCTTTGAGGCTCACCTTGTGGAGCGTGGAGCAGAAGGTGTCAGGAGAAGTGTGTGAGGGACAGAGGCTCTGGGTCGGCTTTTATGCTGGTCCCAGAGGGGTGTGACAGCCTTTGTGAGTGACCACATTTTTCCTCAAGCAGGTCTTGCCTGCCACAGCCTCACGATTAATGAGCTGGGGCGTGTTTTCCTTGAGGGTAACCACATATTTCACCAAACTCTTCTCTCATGCCACAGCCTGGTGAGCAATGAGCTGGGGCGTGTTTTCCTGGCCACACTTTTCTGCCATTTCATGTCCTTCTCGTGACTCCATGTTCACTTGTCCCTGGCGGCAGCTTTGAAGGGCCAAATTCTGGGTGTTGAGTGTGTGTGTCAGGATGGGCAGAAGATGCAACCGAAGCTTAATAGAGCTGTGGTGTCGTCACTGAGGTCATGCCATTCCAGCTGTTTGCTGTGGTTTGCAGATGTGTTGTGAAGCGAGTGCCCCAATTCCTTGCCTCCCTGCAAGGCTGATCTGTGCTTTGGAGTTGTGCCAGGTGAGGGGCTGCCCCTTCCATTGCATTTGGGCCTTCCCCAGCAAGGATGAATGCTGGAGGCTTGTGGAATGGTAAAACTGGCTCCAGGTCAGCCAAGGGGGTGGTTTGGTAGGCTCTTTTTCAAGTTGGACTTCCTTGTTGCTGAGGAGCACCCATGGAGTTAGAAAGGAGTGCTCAAGAACCTCAGGTGTGCAGCCCTGTGGGGTCCTGTGGGATGTTCACAGGAGTGTTTAGGGTGGGAGTTGGCTGAACTCCTGGGGTGGCCTCTGTCTTCTCTTGGAGGAGGAGCAGGACAGGCCGTAAAGATGGACGTGTTGGAGCTTCTTCTTCTGGAGGACAGGCTGAGAGTATTGGGGTTCTTCAGCATGGAGAAGATTCAAGGGTGTCTCTAAAGCAGACTTCAGGGACTTAGGGCAGGCTTGGAGGAAAGACAAGAAGGGCCTCCTTATCAGGGTCTCTAGTGATAAGATGAGGGGTTAAGAACAAAAGTGAGCAGGTAGATTTAGGTGAGCTGTTAGAAAGGCTTTCTTTCCTGTGAGGGTGTTTGGATGCTTGAAGATCCCATATGCAAGTCTGTGTCCCTGGGTCCCTGGCAGTGTTGAAGGGCAGGTTGGCTGGGGTTTTGACCAGCCTGGTCTAGTGGACAAAGCCCCTGCTCATGGCAGGAGAGAGGAAACTGAGATAACTTGGAAGGTCCCTTCCAAGACAAAGCACTCTCTGATTCGGGGCTGTCTCAGGATGCGGTATGATTCTGTGCTTCTGTCATGCTCTGAGTCTCTGGGTCTGTGATGTTGGTGTCCTTATGTCGACCCACAGAGTGTTTGTCCCATTTTCCATCCCTTTTCCAGGTAAGGAGGGGCAGTGACAGAGTAGCTGTGTGGGCACCTGGCATCCAGGCCAATTGCTGTCAACAGACAGGAGGCTCTTGTGTTAGAGGTATGGGGATAATCATAGATTCCTCTGTGTGAAGTGACCCGTTAGGATCATCGATTCCAAGCCTGAAATGCACACAGGGCCAGTCGAGTCAGGGCATGGGATTGAGGGCATTGTCCAGACACGTGTTGATTTCCCTTAAGCTCCGTGCTGTGACCACTTCCCTGGGGATGCCTGATCCAGTTCCTGACTGCCTCTCAGGACAGAACCTCCTCCTTACATCCAACCTAAATCTCCCCTGGTGCAGTTTCACGTTGTTCCCTCATTTTCTATCTCTGGCCCCCAAAGAGAGGAGATAGGTGCCTGCCCCTTCACTCCTCCTTGTCAGGAAGCCAGAGACCTTCATGAAGTCTCCCCTCAGCCTCCTCTTCTCCAGGCTGTGCAAACCAAGGGACTTCAGGCTCCCCTCCTAACACTGTGCTTCCATAGCCTTCCCCATCTTCATTACCCTCCTCCAGACACTTCCTGACAGTTTTGTGTCCCTCTTGTACTGTGGTGCCCAAAACTGCATCCAGGACTCAGGGTGAGGCTGCACGAGGACAGTGTAAAATGAGACAATCCCCTCCCAGGACCAGCTGGCCATGCTGTGCTTGAAGACCCCCCCAGGATACGGTTGGCCCTCCTGACTGTGTGGGCACACTGATGGCTCAGGATTAAGTTTGGGTTAACCAAGACTCCAGATCCCTCTCAGCACCAGCTGCTGGCCTTCCAGGCTGGATGCACAGCCAGGGATGGCTATTCCCAGGTGGTGAATCCAGTACTTGCCCGTGTTAATCTTCATGGTGTTGGTGACTGCCCAGCTCTCTAATCTGCCCAGCTCTCTGTGTAAGACTTCTCCACCCTCAAGAGAGGCAACAGCTTGTCTCAATTTGGTGTCATCTAGATATTTTTTATTAAGACCCCCTGTAGACCTGAGTCCAGGTCGGTTATGAAAGTGTTGAAGAGAACTGGACGTGGAATGGAACCCTGGGGAAGCCCACAAGGGACTGGGGTTCAGAAGTGCCTAAGTGTGTCCAGGGTTTTGCTTGGGAGGGTGAAGGTCTTATGTGAAAGGCTTAGAAGGCAGCGGGTGCCAATGGGAGTCGTTTGTGGGGATGTAGTTTCTGAGAGAGGTCTGGCAGCCATTTGTCAAGCCACCACCATGGCCTTTGGAGCCCTGGCCTTTTACTGGGTGAGGTTGGATGAGCCCTGGGAGAAGAAAGACTGAATGAGGAGGTGTTGAATGCTGTGATGCAGGAGAAGTTTATTGAAGGACAAAAACACAGTGACAAGGAAGGAGTGCCCAGAAGAGGGGCACCCATGTGAGGCAGAGTTCGGGTGACCATCAGCCAACATCCTTTGTTGGTGTCAGGGCAGGTGGAGAGGGCCCTTACCAGGGGTAGCAGCCCCTTCTGCCTCCATAGCAGTCCAGGCCTCCTAAGCCGTAGCCATAGCCAAGGCCATAGCCAAGGCCATAGCCAAAGCCTCCAGAGGAGACAGGCACTCCCTGGGAGCTGAGTTCGTTGCCCACGGCAGCGGATGCGGAGGATCCCACAGCGGTGCTCTGGGGGAAGGAGCTGAGGATGGGTCCTGGCAGGGTGACCAGCACAGCGGGAGGCTGGATGACGACACGGGAGTCCTCACACTGCCTGACACAGGGCTCGTTGCAGCTGTTGGCCAGCGGGGTGGGTCCGCAGGGGCGGCAGAGGCTGTTGCAGGCCATGTGTGTGGTGTGGAGGGGCCCTGGAAGAGAGGAGGTTGAGAAAGCGCAGGGCTGCAAAGGTGTTGAGGGCTGGAAGAGCTGGGCCAAGCAGGGCAGGAGCTGGAGGGGAAGGGCTTTGAGGCTCACCTTGTGGAGTGTGGAGCAGAAGGCGTCAGGAGAAGTGTGTGAGGGACAGAGGCTCTGGGTCGCCTTTTATGCTGGTGCTGCAGTGCCCGAGGCACAGAGACAGCCTTTGCCCATGACAGCAGTTTTCAGACAGGCAATTCTCACATGCCACAACCTGGAGAGCAATGAGGTGGGGCGTGTTTTCCTGGCCACAAGGCTCCCTGTTCCTGTCCTCTTCTTGAGGTCCTGTCCCATTGGCCCTGGCGGCAGCTTTGAAGGGAGAGTCGGTTCTGGGATGGATTTGTAGGCAAGGTGTGTGTAGAAGCATTTTGGAGGCTTGGGCAAAGCCTAGGAGAGGTGGGGTGTCATGGGTGAGGCCCTCCCATGGCATTCATGTGGTGTGGTTTGTGGGTTCATTGTCCAGCGAGGACCCATGTCCTCACAGTGTTAGACACTGTCCCACATGACAGACTTGTCAGTAAATTGGACAGCTGTGGATTTGGCTCTCCACTGAGTGGTGGATCAGGAAATTGCCAGATGGTGATGCTCAGAAGTGTTGGGACCAATGGCTTTGTGTGTTTCTCTGTATGTGTGTTTCTCTGTGTGTTTGTGTGGGGAGTGGTGATGAGTGGTGTCTCTCTGGGATCGATACAGGGACTGGTCTTACATCACATCTTGGTCAGGGAAATGGAGAGTGGGATTGAGTGCAGCCTCAGCAGGTTTGTGGATGACCCCAAGCCATGTGGTACTGGTGACACACTGGAGGGAAGGGCCACCATCCAGAGGGTCATTTACAGGCTGGGGATTTGGCCTCATGTGTGAATCTCAGGGAGTTCAGCCAGGCCAAGTGCTCGGTCCCGTGCCTGGGTTGGGGCAATGCAAAGATGGAGAGAGGCTGGGTGATGGCAAGCAGCTCTCTGGAGATGGACTTGGGTGTACTGGTGGATAAAAACATGACTATGGGCCAGCAATGTGTCTTTTCAGGCCAGAGAGCCAGCCATAGGCTGAGTCACATCATGAGAAGTATGCTCATTAGGTCGAGGGAGAACTTTGTGCCTTTTTACTGTTCTCTGCAGAAGCTGGAGTCCTGTGTTTAGCTCTGGGCCCCCAGCTTAAGAATGACAGGAAGCTTGTGGAGGGGAAGCAGGAGAGGCCATGAAGATGGTGATGTCAAAACTTCTCCTTCTTGAGGAGAGGCTGCAAGAGTTGGGGTTGTTTCTCCTGGAGAAGTTTCCAGGGAGTCCTTAGAGCAGCCTTCCAGTACTGACAGGAGGTGTGGAGGAAGGAAGGGCAGGGGTTCTTTCCAGGACGTGTAGTGATACAGTAAGTGGTTAATGACAAAACTGAGGAGGTAGCTTTGGCTGAGCTGTTCAGAAGGCTTTCTTTGCCCTATGGGTGTTTGCAGTCTTACTTCTAGGAGGCCCTTGTAGGAGGACACTTTCCCCTAAGAGTGATTGAGGTCCTGCTTGTAGGAGCCATGGAGGAAAGATGGAGATGGACTCATTATTCAGGACATGTAGTGATAGGATGAGGGGTAATGAGCAACCCTGAAGGAGGTTAGATTTAGGTGAGCTATTAGGAAGGCTTTCCTTACTGTGCATGTGGATGGAGACTTGAAGAGGATCCCATGTGGAGTTCTGTGCCCCTGGTTCCCTGGCAGTGTTCAAGGGCAGGTGTGATGGGGCTCTGAGCAGCCTGGTCTAGTGGAGGGTGTCCCTGCTCATGGCAGTAGAGATGCAACTGAGATGACTTTGAAGGTCCCTTCCAACCCAAACCTGTGCTGTCTCTGTCCTCATGTGGATGCACAAAGCTCCTGTCATATTTTCCCTCCCCATCCCAGTAGTGGAGGGGCACTTATACAGGGGCTCTGTGCTTACCTTGTCCCTAAGCCATGTTACCCTGTCAGAGAGGCATCGGAGACATGTGTAGAAGTTAATAAAGGTATGAAATCTTTTCTTTGGGCAAGGGAAGGTCTTGTGTGTCAGGCCAGAAGTGCCCCAGGTGGAAGTGGGATGGTCTTCTCAGAATACACATCCCAAAGAGAGGTCTGGTATCCATTGTTCAACCCATCCTGCTGGCTGCCTGAGCCCTGACTTTGTGTTGTTTGAGGCTGGATGAGCTTTGGAAGAATGAAAATAAAAATGAGATATTTTGAAGGCTGTGCTGCAGGAGAAGTTTATTGATGGAAAAATGACAATGAAAAGGAAAGAGTTCCATGTATGAGGGTGCCCATCTGAGATACAGGACAGGAGACCATGAAACAACATCCTTTGTATGCTGGAGCTCTTAACAGAGCCAGAAGTACTTCCAACCCCCATTATAGGAGAGACCCCCATTATAGGAGAGACCCCCATTATAAGAGAGACAGACTGAAGGTCCCCTGTGGTTTTGATTTTGAGCAGATGGTTTCAGAGGAGAGTAGCAGACACAAGAGAGGAGTCAATGCAGAGAAGGAAGAGGGAGAAGGTGAAAAGCTGGAGAGGCCATGTTTGCCTCTTTCCATGCTGGCCCTCTTCCCTGCTTCCTTGCTTAGTGCCATGAGAGGAGGAACTCAGGAGGGGAGGTCCAGGTTCCAAACGAGGCCTGGAGGTGAAATCTCAGTCCACAGTATGAACTGCAGGATTCTTGGTGGTTGGGGTTAGGGTTGGTGGGGAGTGCCCTTAGCAGGGGTAGCAGCCTCTTCTGCCTCCATAGCAGCCCAGGCCTCCTAAGCCGTAGCCATAGGCAAGGCCATAGCCAAGGCCATAGCCAAAGCCTCCAGAGGAGACAGGCACTCCCTGGGAGCTGAGTTCGTTGCCCACGGCAGCGGATGCGGAGGATCCCACAGCGGTGCTCTGGGGGAAGGAGCTGAGGATGGGTCCTGGCAGGGTGACGACCACGGTGGGTCCAGTGGAGGGTGTCAACTCTCATGGCAGGGATGATGCAACTGAGATGATTTTGATGGTTCCTTCAAACCATTCTCTGATTCTGTGCTGTCTCTGTCCTCATGTCAATGCACAAAGCTCTTGTCATATTTTTCCTCCCCTTCCCAGTTGTGGAGGGGCAGTGATAGAGGGTCCCTGTGCTCACCTGGTCCCCAGTCCATGTTCCCCTATGAGAGAGGCATCAGACCCATGTGTAGAAGTGAATAAAGGTATCACAGCTTTTCTTTGGGCAAGGGAAGGTCTTGTGTGTCAGGCCAGAAGTGCCCCAGGTGGAAGTGGGATGGTCTTCTCAGAATATCCATCCTAAGGAGAGGTCTGGTATCCATTGTTCAACCCATCCTGCTGGCTGCTTGAGCCCTGACTTTGTGTTGTTTGAGGCTGGATGAGCTTTGGAAGAATAAAAAGACAACTGAGGAGATGTCAAAGGCTGTGATGCAGGAGAAGTTTATTGATGAGGTGGTTGCCAGCAGCCAGCATAGCTTCACAAAAGCACATCATGCCTGAGAAAATCGGGTGGCCTTCCAGAGCGGAGTGTCAGCGTTTGTGGGGATGAGAAGAGTGAGTGTTGTCATCAACCTGGATGTGTGTAAAGCCTTAGACACTGTCCCACACAAGGTACTTGCCTGTAAATTAAAGAGCCATGGGTTCGGCTCTCCACCATGTGTTGGATCAGGAATTGTCCAGATGGACATGTTCAAAAGTGTTGAGGCCAGTGGTCTGCGTGTGTGTTTGTGTGTGTGGAGAGTTGTGTGTCTCTGGGGTGGGTTGGAGTGTTTCTGGGTGGGTCTCAATACTCTCTTGAGGTCCCTTCCAACCCCAACCATTCTCTGATTCTGATTCTCTGATTCTATCCCCGTGTCAATGCCCCAAGCTATTGTAATCTAACCCTATCAGAGAGGCATCAGAGCCACGTGTAGAGGTGAATAAATGTATCAAAGCTTTTCTTTGGGCAAGGGAAGGTCTTGTGTGTCAGGCTGGAAGTGCCAGTGGGATGATGTCAGAATACCCATCCTAAAGAGAAGTCTAGCATCCAATTGAGAACCCAGGCTGCTGAATTCTTCACCCTGCCTTTCTGTTGTGTGAGGCTGGATGAGCTTTGGAAGAATAAAAACACAGATGATGAGATGTCAAAGGCTGTGCTGCAGGAGAGGTTTATTGATGAGGTGTAATCTCAGTCCACAGTATGGACTCCAGGATTTTTGTTGGTTAGGGAGATGGCTGGTGTTGAGGGCCCTTAGCAGGGGTAGCAGCCCCTTCTGCCTCCATAGCAGCCCAGGCCTCCTAAGCCGTAGCCATAGGCAAGGCCATAGCCAAGGCCATAGCCAAAGCCTCCAGAGGAGACAGGCACTCCCTGGGAGCTGAGTTCGTTGCCCACGGCAGCGGATGCGGAGGATCCCACAGCGGTGCTCTGGGGGAAGGAGCTGAGGATGGGTCCTGGCAGGGTGACCACCACGGTGGAAGGCTGGATGACGACACGGGAGTCCTCACACTGCCTGACACAGGGCTCGTTGCAGCTGTTGGCCAGCGGGGTGGGTCCGCAGGGGCTGCAGAGGCTGTTGCAGGCCATGTGTGTGGTGTGGAGGGGCCCTGGAAGAGAGGAGGTTGAGAAAGCGCAGGGCTGCAAAGGTGTTGAGGGCTGGAAGAGCTGGGCCAAGCAGGGCAGGAGCTGGAGGGGAAGGGCTTTGAGGCTCACCTTGTGGAGCGTGGAGCAGAAGGCGTCAGGAGAAGTGTGTGAGGGACAGAGGCTCTGGGTCGGCTTTTATGCTGGTCCCAGAGGGGTGTGACAGCCCTTGAGGGTGACCACGTTTTTCATCAAGCAGGTCTTGCCTGTCACAGCCTCACGATTAATGAGCTGGGGCGTGTTTTCCTGGCCACACTTTTCTGCCATTTCATGTCCTTCTCGTGACTCCATGTTCACTTGTCCCTGGCGGCAGCTTTGAAGGGCCAAATTCTGGGTGTTGAGTGTGTGTGTCAGGACAGGCAGGAGACTCATCCAAAGCATAGGAGAGCTGGGGTGTCATTAGTAAGATCATGCCATGGCAGTTTTGTGGTGTGGCTCCATGAAAGGCTGCTCTGTGCATTGTAAATGTGCCATTCAAAGGCATTTGGGCCTTCTCTGCCTTGCTGCCATGATGCTAAGTGTGACTTTGTGCCTGGCCATCTGAGGTTCTTGTGCTCTGTGGTTCTGTATTTCTTCCCCTTGCTCTCCAAAGTTTGTGTCTGGGAGAAAGGGGGCAGCATCTTTAGGCTTGTGCCCTCTTTGGGTCACCCCTGGCGTGTGAGTATGATGCAGGCAGAGGAGGGCTGCTTGTGAGAGCAGCCATTGTCCTGGCAGCTTTAGTCCAGAGCTCCTGAGTGCTTGGCAACTGCCCGTCCACACCTCCCTGGGGCCTTCTGGGGGTATGTCAGCATAACAGGTGAGGGTGGGAGCTGGACCACTTCTTTGGGAGGCCCTTGTTTGTCTTGTAGAGTTGTTGTTGCTTGGGAGCGGTTGCTAAAGGCCTGCAGAGATTTGCTAAGGCTCCTCTGTGTAAGAGGTACAGGAAGGAAGATGTGGGAAGGTAGAGACTGGTGAGCCTGTTTATTGTTCCTTTGGAAGGGGATGTAGAAAATCCTTAGGAGAATCTCCTTCCTTGATTTGATGTGGGGAAAACATAGTGACAAAGGAGGAGGAAAATGTCGTATTCCATTGTGCCTCAGAACTGAATACTAAGACCAGTTGTGCTTTGGGTTCCTACCCCCCTTGAGATGGAAGACAAGGAAGGGGATCATTAGGAAGCCCCCATACAAGAAGAAGAAATGGTTGTACACCTGCTACACCACTAAGCCATACACAAGTGTAGGATGCCAGAGGAGATCCCCCCAAGGGTACTGTGGGGATTACTGTCCACGTTCACTAAATACGTTTTTATCATGTCTCTTCAATCCTGCCTGTACCAGGGAAGTTCTAGTTGTCTGGAAGTGACCAGACGTGGTACCAACCTCTAAGAATTGGCAGAAGGAAGATCTGGGAATCACAGGCCTCTCAGTCTGACCTTAGTTCCAGGGCAGTTTAGGTGCCAGATCACCTTGTGTGCCACCACACAGCACATACAGGACAGCCAGGTGATCAGTCCCAGTCATCATGGGTTAGGAAAGGCAGGTTCTGCTTGACCCTCCTGGTCTGCTGCCATGACAAGGTGACCTGCTGAATAGCTGAGGGAATGGCTGTGGATGTTGTGTACCTGGTCTTTAGTAAAGCCTTTCATAGTAATGCCCACAGCATTCTCCTTGAGAAACTGGCTTCTCCTGGCTTGGGTGGGTGCAGTCTGTGCTGGGGAAAAGCTGTCTGGATGGCTGGGCCAAAGACTTGTGATCAATGGAGTTTATCCCGTTGGTGGCCGGGCACAAGTGGTGTTCCCCAAGAGCCAGTGCTGGGGCCAGTTCTGTGCAATATCTTTCTCAGTGATGTGGACAAGGGGATTGAGGGCACCCTGAGTACGTTTGGACGTGACACCAAGGTTGGCTGCAGCGTTGATCAGCTTGAGGGTAGGAAGCCTCCAAAGAGGGGTCTGGACAGGCTGGATCCATGGGCCAAGGCCAAGTGTATGAGGTTCAAGAAGGCTCAGTGCCAGGTCCTGCACTTGGGTCACAACAGCGCCAGGCAATGCTACAGGCTTGGGGAAGAGTAGCTGACAATCTGCCTGGCATAAAAGGACTTGATGGTCGACAGGTGTCTGAGCATGAGCCAGCTGTGTGGCAAGGTGGCTGAGAAGGCCACCAGCATGTTGGCTTGTATGGGAAATGGTTTGTCCAGCAGGACCAGAGCAGTGTTCATCCCCCTGTACTCAGCAGTGCTGAGTCTGTCCTGGAATGTTCTGATGGGTTTTTGGCCCTGCACTGCCACAAAGACAGTGAAGATTTGGAGCCTGTCCACAGAATGGCAATGAAACACCTAAGGCTGGGATGCAGAAGAACTTTATTGAGAGAAGGAAAAGAAGCAGTAACCAGCATAAGGACCTCCTCACCATGGAGGAAGGAGACCAGAGGTCCATGGTAGGCTTTGGCTTCAGAGAAGTTGGTGTCAGTGGGGAGTACTAGACACAAGAGAAGAAGCGATGCAACAAAGGAAGAAGAAGAGGAGGAGGTTGTAGGGCCGAGTTTGCCTCAGCCCAGGCTGCTTCCCTTCCCTGCTTCCTTGCTTGGTGCCATGAGAGGAGGAGCTGTGGATGGCAGGTCCATGTGCCAGGAAAGGCCTGGAGAAGTGTCCTCAGTCCATGGCATGGCTTCCAGTGTTGGAGTGGTTGGTGAGAGGGCTGGTGGTGAGCACACTTAGCAGAGGTATCCATAGCCTCTTCTGCCTCCATAGCAGCCCAGGCCTCCTAAGCCGTAGCCATAGGCAAGGCCATAGCCAAGGCCATAGCCAAAGCCTCCAGAGGAGACAGGCACTCCCTGGGAGCTGAGTTCGTTGCCCACGGCAGCGGATGCGGAGGATCCCACAGCGGTGCTCTGGGGGAAGGAGCTGAGGATGGGTCCTGGCAGGGTGACCAGCACAGCGGGAGGCTGGATGACGACACGGGAGTCCTCACACTGCCTGACACAGGGCTCGTTGCAGCTGTTGGCCAGCGGGGTGGGTCCGCAGGGGCTGCAGAGGCTGTTGCAGGCCATGTGTGTGGTGTGGAGGGGCCCTGGAAGAGAGGAGGTTGAGAAAGCGCAGGGCTGCAAAGGTGTTGAGGGCTGGAAGAGCTGGGCCGAGCAGGGCAGCAGCTGGAGGGGAAGGGCTTTGAGGCTCACCTTGTGGAGCGTGGAGCAGAAGGCGTCAGGAGAAGTGTGTGAGGGACAGAGGCTCTGGGTCGGCTTTTATGCTGGTGCTGCAGTGCCCGAGGCACAGAGACAGCCTTTGCCCATGACAGCAGTTTTCAGACAGGCAATTCTCACATGCCACAGCCTGGAGAGCAATGAGGTGGGGCGTGTTTTCCTGGCCACAAGGCTCCCTGTTCCTGTCCTCTTCTTGAGGTCGTGTCCCATTGGCCCTGGCGGCAGCTTTGAAGGGAGAGTCGGTTCTGGGATGGATTTGTAGGCAAGGTGTGTGTAGAAGCATTTTGGAGGCTTGGGCAAAGCCTAGGAGAGGTGGGGTGTCATGGGTGAGGCCCTCCCATGGCATTCATGTGGTGTGGTGCATTGGTGTGTTGTTCAGTGGGGGCCCATTTCCTTGCATCCCTGGAAGGCTGGACTGGGCTTTGGAGTTGTGCGGGGCGTGAGACATGCCCCTTCCAGCATATTTGCTCTGTCCCCACCTTGCTGCCAAGTCACTAAGCCAGTTTTTGGGCTGGTTTTATCCTTGCTCTGTGATGTCTCAGTTCCCCCTGGCCTGGCAGCTTGTAGCTCTCTGTGTTGGGTTCAGGGTTCATGGTTTTGCTAGTGAGGGGCTAGAGGCATGGCTTCTGTGGAAGGTTCCAGAGAATTGCCCTGTGTTTGATAGAGAGTCTCCCTGTGCCAGGAGATGAGCAGGAGGGGCAGAAGCATGGTCTAGATGAGAAGGAAGGAGGCATTGGTTGGGACTTAGAAATAATAAGAGACTTTATGATTTCTGGAGGAAGGGGCAAACATCTCAGGGGGAAACATAGTGACAAGGGAGGGGGAAAAGGCTGAGTTACTTTGTGCCTCATCAGTGAATATGAAGAGCTGTTGTTCTTTGGGGTCCAGCTCCCCTGAGATGGAAGACAAGACTGAGGATCACAAGGAAGCCTCCATAACAGTAACAAATATTTTAATTGACACCACTCAGCCATACACAAGTGCAGGGAGTCAGGATTCCCCCCATTGGTACTGAGGGGGCTGGTGTCAGTGCTCACCAAACCAGCTTCTGTCATGTCTCAGCAGCCTTGCCTGTACTGGGCAAGTCCTAATTGACTGGAAGTGAGCAAACATGATACCTAGCTACAAGAACTGGTGGAAGGAGGGAAGCCAATCATGTGCTGGGCTGCATCAGGAGAAGTGCGTCCAGTAAGTGGAGGGTGGCAATTCTCTACTGTGCTCTCCTGAGACTGGAGTCTTGTGTTTAGCTCTGGGCCCACTAGTATAAGAGTGATAGGGAGCTTCTGCATAAAGGGGACAGAAATGCTCATCAAGATGGTCTTTTCAGACCTTCTCCTTCTTGAGGACAGGCTGAGTGAGCTGAGTTTGTTTCTCCTGGAGAAGTTTCCAGGGAGACCTTAGAGCAGCCTTCCTGTACTGACAGGAGCCATGGAGGAAAGATGGAGATGGACTCATTATTCAGGACGTGTAGTGATACGATGAGGGGTAATGAGCAAACCTGAACAAGGGTAGGTTTATGTGAGCTCTTAGGAAGGCTTTCTTTACCCTATGCGTGGTTGGAAACATGATGAAGATCCCATATGGGCTCTGTGCCCTTGGTTCCCTGGCAGTGTTCAGACTTGGGCTGGATGCGGCTTTGAGCAGCCTGGTCTAGAGGAGGGTGTCCCTGCTCATGGCAGGAGAGTTACAACTGAGATGACTTTGAAGGTCCCTTCCAACCCAAACCATTCTCTGATTCTGTGCTGTCTCTGTCCTCATGTGGATGCACAAAGCTCTTGTCATATTTTCCCTCCCCTTCCCAGTTGTGGGGGAGCAGTGATAGAGGGGCTCTGTGCTAACCTGGACCCCAGGCCATGTTACCCTATCAGAGAGGCATCAGAGGCATGTCTAGAAGTGAATAAAGGTATCAAAGCTTTTCTTTGGGTAAAGGTCTTGTGTGTCAGGCCAGAAGTGCCCCAGGTGGAAGTGGGATGGTCTTCTCAGAACACACATCCAAAAGAGAGGTCTGGCATCCATTGTTCAACCCATCCTGCTGGCTGCTTGAGCCCTGACTTTGTGTTGTTTGAGGCTGGATGAGCTTTGGAAGAATGAAAATAAAAATGAGATATTTTGAAGGCTGTGCTGCAGGAGAAGTTTATTGATGGAAAAATGACAATGAAAAGGAAAGAGTTCCATGTATGAGGGTGCCCATCTGAGATACAGGACTGAAGACCATGAGACAACATCCTTTGTATGCTGGAGCTCTTAACTGGGAGTTCCAACCCCCATTATAGGAGAGACAGACTGAAGGTCCCCTGTGGTCTTTGATTTTTAGCAGGTGGTTTCAGAGGAGAATAGTAGAAACAAGAGAGGAGGCAATGCAGAGAAGGAAGAGGGAGAAGGTGAAAAGCTGGAGAGGCCATGTGTGCCTCATCCCAGGCCGGCCCTCTTCCCCGTTTCCTTGCTTAGTGCCATGAGAGGAGGAACTCAGGATGAGAGGTCCAGGTTCCAAAAGAGGCCTGGAGGTGCATTCTCAGTCCACAGTATGGAGTCCAAGATCTTTGTTGGTTGGGGTGATGGCTGGTAAAGAGGGCCCTTAGCAGGGGTAGCAGCCCCTTCTGCCTCCATAGCAGCCCAGGCCTCCTAAGCCGTAGCCATAGCCAAGGCCATAGCCAAGGCCATAGCCAAAGCCTCCAGAGGAGACAGGCACTCCCTGGGAGCTGAGTTCGTTGCCCACGGCAGCGGATGCGGAGGATCCCACAGCGGTGCTCTGGGGGAAGGAGCTGAGGATGGGTCCTGGCAGGGTGACCAGCACAGCGGGAGGCTGGATGACGACACGGGAGTCCTCACACTGCCTGACACAGGGCTCGTTGCAGCTGTTGGCCAGCGGGGTGGGTCCGCAGGGGCGGCAGAGGCTGTTGCAGGCCATGTGTGTGGTGTGGAGGGGCCCTGGAAGAGAGGAGGTTGAGAAAGCGCAGGGCTGCAAAGGTGTTGAGGGCTGGAAGAGCTGGGCCAAGCAGGGCAGGAGCTGGAGGGGAAGGGCTTTGAGGCTCACCTTGTGGAGCGTGGAGCAGAAGGCGTCAGGAGAAGTGTGTGAGGGACAGAGGCTCTGGGTCGGCTTTTATGCTGGTCCCAGAGGGGTGTGAAAGCCTTTGTGAGTGACCACATTTTTCCTCAAGCAGGTCTTGCCTGCCACAGCCTCACGATTAATGAGCTGGGGCGTGTTTTCCTGGCCACACTTTTCTGCCATTTCATGTCCTTCTCGTGACTCCATGTTCACTTGTCCCTGGCGGCAGCTTCGAAGGGCCAAATTCTGGGTGTTGAGTGTGTGTGTCAGGACGAGCAGGAGACACATCCAAAGCTTAAGAGTGCTGGGGTGTTTTTACTGATTTCATGCCACAGCTGACTGTGGTGTGGTTTGCAGATGTGTTGTGAATTGAGTGCCCCATTTCTGCCAGGCCTGCAAGGCTGGTCTGTGCGCTGGATTTGTGCCAGGTGAGGTGCTGTCCCTTCCATAGCATTCAGGCCTTCCCTGCCTTGCTGCCATGATGCTAAGCGTGTCTTTGGGCCCGGCCTTGCCAACTGCTGGTGCTCTGTGGTTCTGTCTTGCTGCCCCTGTGGCTCCTGTGTTTGGGAGAAAGGGGGCTGCATCTTTGGCCTCTTGCCCTATGGGTCTGTCCCTGGTGTATGAGTAGAAGCAGGCAGAGGGAGGCTGCTTGTGAGAGCAGGCCCTCATCCTGGCAGCCTCTGTCCAGAGCTGAGGTGTCCCCAGTGTTGTTGGGAGGCCTGCCAGGCTCCTTCTCAGCTGGGGTTAGCCCCTCAGCAGTGCTGCCCTTTCCTCAGGCTGACAGGTTTGTAGGCCGGGCTCTGGTGTGCCCATCCACACCCCATGGCTCCTTTGCATGGGCAGGTGAGAGTGTGGAGAGCCCGTGAGTGTGATGAGAGGCAGAGGAGAGTGGAAGCCGCAGGGAGAGGATGTGGTGCTGCAGGAACACTGGGATCTTTCCTTAGGGTGCGTACTGAGGGGTGAGGCCACTTCTCTGCACAGTGTTTGCTGGCAGAAGGAGGGTCTGCAGATTGCCAGGGCGAGCTGGAGCCAAGCGTGCAGCATGTGGCTGCAGAGCTGAGGCCCTGGTGATGGATGGGGAATGCTTAAGGCCTGAGTAATGGCAAGGCTGTTCCAGTTCAGCCAAAGGGACTGTTCTGCAGGCTGATTGTCAGGTGAGGTGTCCTGTGTGTTGAGGAAGAATCAGAGCATTTGGAAGGAGTGCTCAACAATGGCAGGTACTCATCTGTGATGGGATTCCCCTAGGAATGGTGAGGAAGGGAGCTGACTGGCCACATTGGAGGCCCCACTGTATATGTTACTGAAGTTGTATTACTCAGGAGTAGCTCAGGCTTCTCCTCCTTGAAGACAGGCTGTGAGAGTAGGGGTTGTTTAGCCTGGAGAAGATTCCAAGGAGGACTTTAGCCTGGAGAAGATTCTAGGTCGAGGGAGGACTTTTTACCTTTTTACTGTTCTCTCCAGAAGCTGGAGTCTTGTGTTTAGCTCTGGGCCCACAGCTTAAGAATGACAGGAACCTTGTGGAGGGGAAGCAGAAGAGGCCATGAAGATGGTGATGTCAAAACTTCTCCTTCTTGAGGAGAGGCGGCAAGAGTTGGGGTTGTTTCTCCTGGAGAAGTTTCCAGGGAGACCTTAGAGCAGCCTTCCTGTACTGACAGGAGCCATGGAGGAAAGATGGAGATGGACTCATTATTCAGGATGTGTAGTGATACAATGAGGGGTAATGAGCAAACCTGAATGAGGGTACATTTAGGTGAGCTATCAGGAAGAATTTTTTTCCTATAAGAGTGGATGGAGACTTGAAGTGGATCCCATACACTGCTCTATGTTTCCCTGGGTCTTTGGCAGTGTTCAAGGCCAGGTTGGATGTGGCTTTGAGCAGCCTGGTCCAGTGGAGGGTTTCCCTGTACCAGAAATAGTGTGGCCAGTAGTGAGTCCCCATCCCTGGGTGTGTTTAACAATGGGTAGATGAGCTTCTCAGGGATCTGGTTTAGCACAGGACAGGAATGATTGGACTTGATGATCTTGAAGGTCTTTTCCAGCCTAGTCAGTCTGTGATTCTGATCCTGGCAGGAATGATGAAACTGAATGACTTTTAGGTGCCTTCCAACCCAAACCATTCTCTGATTCTGTGCTGTCTCTGTCCTCACGTGGATGCACAAAGCTCTTGGCATATTTTCCCTCCCCTTCCCAGTTCTGGAGGGGCAGTGATAGAGGGTCTCAGTGCTCAGCTGTTCCCCAGGCCATGTAGCTCTCTCAGACAGGCATCAGAGGCATGTGTAGAAGTGAATAAAAGTATTGAACCTTTTCTTTGGGCCACTGAAGGCCTTGTGTGTCAGGCCAGGAGTGCACCATGTGCCAGTGGGATGATTTTTCAGAATCCAGATCCTAAGGAAAGGCCTGGTATTAATTGGTGAACCCACCCCAATAGCTACTTGAAGCCTGCCTTTCTTGTGTCTGGGGTTGGATGATCCTTGGGAGAAGAAAGAACAACTGAGGACACGTCGAAGGCTTTGATGCAAAAGAACTTTATTAGACAGAAAATAACACCAGGAAAGGAAAGCGTTCCAAGTATGAGGGTGCCTGTGTGAGATACAGGTCAGGGGACCATGAGCCAACATCCTTTGTATGCTGGAGCTCTTACCAGAGCCACAACGTCTTCCTGCCCATCCTATGAAAGGAAGGCGTGAGGAGAAGTGTGTGAGGGACAGAGGCTCTGGGTTGGCTTTTATGCTGGTCCCAGAGGGGTGTGACAGCCCTTGTGAGTGACCACGTCTTTCCTCAAGCAGGTCTTGCCTGCCACAGCCTCATGAGCAATGAGCTGGGGCGTGTTTTCCTGGCCACACTTTTCTGCCATTTCATGTCCACAGCTGTCCTGTGAGTTGAGGAAGAATCAAAGCATTTGGAAGGAGTGCTCAACAATGGCAGGTACTCATCTGTGAGGCCTGATAGGATGACCCCAGGAATGGTGAGGAAGAATGCTACCTAACCACATTGGGGGCACCCTTGAAGGTGAGGCTGCACCAGGGAAGTGAAAAATGGGACAATCCCCTCTCAGGACCAGCTGGCCGTGCTGTGATTGAAGAAAACCCCAGGATACAGTTGGTCCCCCTGACTGTGTGGGCACACTGATGGCTCACGATTAAGTTTGGGTTAACCAAGACTCCAGATCCCTCTCAGCACCAGCTCCTGGCCTTCCAGGCTGGATGCACAGCCAGGGATGGCTATTCCCAGGTGGAGAATCCACTACTTGCCCTTTTTAATCTTCATAGTCTTGGTGACTGCCCAGCTCTCTAATCTGCCCAGCTCTCTGTGTAAGGCTTCTCCACCATCAACAGAGGCAACAGCTTGTCTCAATTTGGTGTCATCTAGATATTTTTTATTAAGACGCCCTGTAGTCCTGAGTTCAGGTCGTTTATGAAAGTGTTGAAGAGAACTGGACCTGGAATGGAATCCTGGGGAAGCCCACAAGGGACTGGGGTTCAGAAGTGCCTAAGTGTGTCCAGGGTTTTGCTTGGGAGGGTGAAGGTCTTATGTGACGGGCTTAGAAGGCACCGGGTGCCAATGGGAGTTGTTTGTGGGGATGTAGTTTCTGAGAGAGGTCTGGCAGCCGTTTGTCAAGCCACCACCATGGCCTTTGGAGCCCTGGCCTTTTACTGGGTGAGGTTGGATGAGCCCTGGGAGAAGAAAGACTGAATGAGGACGTGTTGAATGCTGTGATGCAGGAGAAGTTTATTGAAGGACAAAAACACAGTGACAAGGAAGGAGTGGCCAGAAGAGGGGCACCCGTGTGAGGCAGAGGTCGGGTGAGCATCAGCCAACATCCTTTGTATGTAGGAATTCTCCCCAGAGCCACGAGGTGTTTCTGCCCCAGTGTGGGAGTGGCAGAGTTGAGGTTCCTGGTGGTCTTTGTTTGTGTGCTGGAAGTTCTAGTTCAGAGTAGTGGACACAAGAGAAAAGGTGATGCAAAGAAGGAAGCAGGAGAAGAGGAGGAGATGCAGGGGCCATGTTGGTCTGAGGCTGGCCTAGCACCTGCCCTGCTTCCTTTCCTGGTGCCACGGATGGGAGGTCCATGTGCCATGAAAGGCTTGGAGGAGTGACTTGAATCCTCGGTTTGGCATCCAGAGATCAGGATCTTGGTGTCAGGGCTGTTGTTGAGGGCCCTTAGCAGGGGTAGCAGCCCCTTCTGCCTCCATAGCAGCCCAGGCCTCCTAAGCCGTAGCCATAGGCAAGGCCATAGCCAAGGCCATAGCCAAAGCCTCCAGAGGAGACAGGCACTCCCTGGGAGCTGAGTTCGTTGCCCACAGCAGCGGATGCGGAGGATCCCACAGCGGTGCTCTGGGGGAAGGAGCTGAGGATGGGTCCTGGCAGGGTGACCACCACGGTGGAAGGCTGGATGACGACACGGGAGTCCTCACACTGCCTGACACAGGGCTCGTTGCAGCTGTTGGCCAGCGGGGTGGGTCCGCAGGGGCTGCAGAGGCTGTTGCAGGCCATGTGTGTGGTGTGGAGGGGCCCTGGAAGAGAGGAGGTTGAGAAAGCTCAGGGCTGCAAAGGTGTTGAGGGCTGGAAGAGCTGGGCCAAGCAGGGCAGGAGCTGGGGGGGAAGGGCTTTGAGGCTCACCTTGTGGAGCGTGGAGCAGAAGGCGTCAGGAGAAGTGTGTGAGGGACACAGGCTCTGGGTCGGCTTTTATGCTGGTCCCAGAGGGGTGTGACAGCCTTTGTGAGTGACCAGGTTTTTCCTCAAGCAGGTCTTGCCTGCCACAGCCTCACGCATAATGAGCTGGGGCATGTTTTCCTGGCCACACTTTTCTGCCATTTCATGTCCTTCTCGTGACTCCATGTTCACTTGTCCCTGGCAGCAGCTTTGAAGGGCCAAATTCTGGGTGTTGAGTGTGTGTGTCAGGAGGGGCAGGAGACACATCCAAAGCTTAATAGAGCTGGGGTGTCGTCACTGAGGTCATGCTATTCCAGCTGTTTTGTGTGGTTTGCAGATGTGTTGTGAAGTGGGTGCCACCATTCCATGCCTCCCTGGAAGGCTTTGATGTTGTGCCAGGTGAGGGGCTGCCCCTTCCATTGCATTTGGGCCTTCCCCAGCAAGGATGAATGCTGGAGGCTTGTGGAATGGCAAAACTGGCTGCAGGTCAGCCAAGGCGAGTGCCCCAATTCTACCAGGGCTGCAAGGCTGGTCTGAGCGTTGGATTTGTACCAGGTGAGGTGCTGTCCCTTCCATGGCATTCAGGGCTTCCCTGCCTTGCTGCCATGATGCTAACTGTGTCTTTGGGCCCAGCCTTTCCAACTGCTGGTGCTCTGTGGTTCTGTCTTGCTGCCCCTGTGGCTCCTGTGTTTGGGAGAACGGGGGCTGTGGGTCTGTGCATGGTGTATGAGTAGAAGCAGGCAGAGGGAGGCTGCTTGTGAGAGCAGGCCATCATCCTGGCAGCCTCTGTCCAGAGCTGAGGTGTCCCCAGTGTTGTTGGGAGGCCTGCCAGGCTCCTTCTCAGCTGGTGTTAGCCCCTCAGCAGTGCTGCCCTTTCCTAAGGCTGACAGGTTTGTAGGCCGGGCTCTGGTGTGCCCATCCACACCCCATGGCTCCTTTGCATGGGCAGGTGAGAGTGTGGAGAGCCCGTGAGTGTGATGAGAGGCAGAGGAGAGTGGAAGCCGCAGGGAGAGGATGTGGTGCTGCAGGAACACTGGGATCTTTCCTTAGGGTGCGTACTGAGGGGTGAGGCCACTTCTCTGCACAGTGTTTGCTGGCAGAAGGAGGGTCTGCAGATTGCCAGGGCGAGCTGGAGCCAAGCGTGCAGCATGTGGCTGCAGAGCTGAGGCCCTGGGGATGGATGGTGAATGCTGAGGGCCTGAGGAATGGCAAGGCAACTCCAGTTCAGCCAAGGGGCGTGCTTTTTGGGCTGGATGTTGTAAGTGAAAACTTCCTTGTTGCTCAGAATGACACAGGGAGGTAGGAAGGTGTGCTGGACAGCTGCATGTACTCAGCTCTGTGGGGTCTGATGGGATGTCCCCAGGAGTGGTGAGGGAAGGAGCTTGAAGAATTTTTTCAGGGGGTGTCTCTATGATCTCATTGAGTTCATATTGCTCTGGAGGGATTGGTAAAGGTTGGCAGAGAGCGCCTAAGCTTTGTCTGTGTGAGGAGTGCAGGGAAGAAGATCTGGGAAAGTAGGGGCTGCTGATCCTGGTCTTGTTCTTGTGTTGCTGTTCTGTGGCCACACAGAACTTGGGTCATTCTTTCTCTCCCGTTTCCACTGTAGGCAGGGGAGTGAAAGAACCTCAGTGGTGACCCAGCATGCAGGGCAATTTCCCCCAGCAGAAAGGATGCCGTGGGTCAGAGGCATGGGTAGACCTGCAGAAGTGTGCCCAGGCTGTTGTTTGGGAATGGAAGGTCTTGTGTGACGGGCTGGAAGCGCATTGGGTGCAGGTGGGAGGTATTTTGGGGTGCCCGTCCTAGAGAAAGAAGTGTCAGCCATTGGTCAAGCCACGTGAGGGGCCTGTTGAGCCCTGGCACTTTGCTGGGTGAGGTTGGATGAGCCTTGAGAGGCAAAAGACTGAACGAGGAGCTGTCAAAGGCTGTGCTGCAGGAGAAGTTTATTGAAAAGAAAGCTGGGGTGTCATTAGTAAGATCATGCCATGGCAGTTTTGTGGTGTGGCTCCATGAAAGGCTGCTCTGTGCATTGTGTATCTGCCAATCAAAGGCATTTGGGCCTTCTCTGCCTTGCTGCCATGAGGCTAAGTGTGACTTTGGGCCTAGTCTTTCCCGCTGCTTCTGCTCTGTGGTTCTGTCTTTCTGTCCCTGTGCCTCCAAAGTTTGTCTCTGGGAGAAAGGGGGCAGCATCTTTAGCCTTGTGTCCCTTTTGGGCCACCCCTGTTGTATGAGTACCAAGCAGGCAGAGGAGGGCTGCTTGTGAGAGCAGCCATTGTCCTGGCAGCTTTAGTCCAGAGCTCCTGAGTGCTTGGCAACTGCCCGTCCACACCTCCCTGGGGCCTTCTGGGGGTATGTCAGCATAACAGGTGAGGGTGGGAGCTGGACCACTTCTTTGGGAGGCCCTTCTTTTTTTTCTTGTAGAGGTCTTGTTCCTGGGGGTGGTTGCTAAAAACCTGCAGAGACTTCCTAAGGCTCCTCTGTGTAAGAGGTACGGGAAGGAAGATCTGTGAAGGTAGAGACTGGTGAGCCTGTTTATTGTTCCTTTGGAAGGGGATGTAGAAATTATTCTGTACAGGGGTGCCAGTGCCAGGCAGTACAAGAAGGTGATGGTGAGTATCATCAGTGTGGAAATAAGAAGAGGAAACCAGATCACTCCGATGAGTGGTAGAAAGATCAGTAGGAGGCAAGTCTCAGGTGGGTAGCCCAGGGCGGGTCTATGGAGCCAACACTGTTGGACATACTGGTTCATGAGTTGGGCAGTGTAAGGGAGTTGCCCTCCCCCCTCCCCCCCCCCCCCAACTAGTTGGCAGATGTACCCCTCGTTTCTGAGAAAAGGGGAGAAGGAAGCCCCGGGGTAACTACTTGCCTGTCAGTGTCACCTCTGTGCCTGTCATGGTCGTGGAGAAAATACTTTTGGAAAGAATGGTGACACACCTGGAAGAGGGAGAGGTGGTTGCCAGCAGCCAGCATAGCTTCACAAAAGCACATCATGCCTGAGAAAATCGGGTGGCCTTCCAGAGCGGAGTGTCAGCGTTTGTGGGGATGAGAAGAGTGATTGTTGTCATCAACCTGGATGTGTGTAAAGCCTTAGACACTGTCCCACACAAGGTACTTGCCTGTAAATTGAAGAGCCATGGGTTTGGCTCTCCACCATGTGTTGGATCAGGAATTGTCCAGATGGACATGTTCAAAAGTGTTGAGGCCGGTGGTCTGTGTGTGTGTGTGGAGAGTTGTGTGTCTCTGTGGTGGGTTTGGAGTGTTTCTGGGTGGGTCTCAATACTCTCTTGAGGTCCCTTCCAACCCCAACCATTCTCTGATTCTGATTCTCTGATTCTATCCCCGTGTCAATGGCCCAAGCTCTTGTAATCTAACCCTATCAGAGAGGCATCAGAGCCACGTGTAGAGGTGAATAAATGTATCAAAGCTTTTCTTTGGGCAAGGGAAGGTCTTGTGTGTCAGGCTGGAAGTGCCAGTGGGATGATGTCAGAATACCCATCCTAAAGAAAAGTCTAGCATCCAATTGAGAACCCAGGCTGCTGAATACTTCACCCTGCCTTTCTGTTGTGTGAGGCTGGATGAGCTTTGGAAGAATAAAAACACAGATGAAGAGATGTCAAAGGCTGTGCTGCAGGAGAGGTTTATTGTGTAATCTCAGTCCACAGTATGGACTCCAGGATTTTTGTTGGTTAGGGAGATGGCTGGTGGAGAGGGCCCTTAGCAGGGGTAGCAGCCCCTTCTGCCTCCATAGCAGCCCAGGCCTCCTAAGCCGTAGCCATAGCCAAGGCCATAGCCAAGGCCATAGCCAAAGCCTCCCGAGGAGACAGGCACTCCCTGGGAGCTGAGTTCGTTGCCCACGGCAGCGGATGCGGAGGATCCCACAGCGGTGCTCTGGGGGAAGGAGCTGAGGATGGGTCCTGGCAGGGTGACCACCACGGTGGAAGGCTGGATGACGACACGGGAGTCCTCACACTGCCTGACACAGGGCTCGTTGCAGCTGTTGGCCAGCGGGGTGGGTCCGCAGGGGCTGCAGAGGCTGTTGCAGGCCATGTGTGTGGTGTGGAGGGGCCCTGGAAGAGAGGAGGTTGAGAAAGCGCAGGGCTGCAAAGGTGTTGAGGGCTGGAAGAGCTGGGCCAAGCAGGGCAGGAGCTGGAGGGGAAGGGCTTTGAGGCTCACCTTGTGGAGCGTGGAGCAGAAGGCGTCAGGAGAAGTGTGTGAGGGACAGAGGCTCTGGGTCGGCTTTTATGCTGGTGCTGCAGTGCCCGAGGCACAGAGACAGCCTTTGCCCATGACAGCAGTTTTCAGACAGGCAATTCTCACATGCCACAGCCTGGAGAGCAATGAGGTGGGGCGTGTTTTGCTGGCCACAAGGCTCCCTGTTCCTGTCCTCTTCTTGAGGTCGTGTCCCATTGGCCCTGGCGGCAGCTTTGAAGGGAGAGTCGGTTCTGGGATGGATTTGTAGGCAAGGTGTGTGTAGAAGCATTTAGGAGGCTTGGGCAAAGCCTAGGAGAGGTGGGGTGTCATGGGTGAGGTCCTCCCATGGCATTCATGTGGTGTGGTCTGTGGGTGCCTTGTCCAGTGAGGCCCATTTCCTTGCATCCCTGGAAGGCTGGACTGGGCTTTGGAGTTGTTCCAGGCATTGGACATGCCCCTTCCAGGATATTTGCTCTGTCCCCACCTTGCTGCCAGCTCAGTAATTGTATTTTTGTGCCTGGCTTTATCCTTGCTCTGTGATGTCTCAGTTCCCCCTGCCCTGGCAGCTTGTAGCTCTCTCTATTGGGTTCAGGGTTCATGGTTTTACTAGTGAGGGGCTAGAGGCATGGCTTCTGTGGAAGGTTCCAGAGAATTGCCCTGTGTTTGATAGAGAGTCTCCCTGTGCCATGAGACGAGGTGGGGGGGGAAGTATGGTCTGGATAAGAAGGAAGGAGGTTTTGGTTGGGACATAGGATGATGGCCTGGTCCTTCCTGTTGCTTGGAAGGCCAATGTTATCCTGGGCTCCATCAGCAGAGGGGTGGCAGCAGGGACAGGGAGGGGATTGCTCTGCCCTCAGGAGGCCCCAGCTGGAGTCCTGTGTCCAGAGCTGGGGCCCCAACACAAGAAAGATGGGGAACTGTTGGAGAGGGGTCAGAGGAGCCACGGAGATGCTCAGAGGGCTGGAGCAGCTCCCCTACGGAGAGAGGCTGAGGGAGCTGGGCTGGGTCAGCCTGGAGAAGAGAAGGCTGTGGGGGGACCTCATTGCAGCCTTCCAGTCCCTGAAGGGAGCAGAGGAACAGGAGGGGAATCAGCTTGTTCAAAGGGCAGAGCCTGGCAGGACAAGGGGGAATGGACTAAAGATAAAGGAAGGAAGGAAGGTTCAGATTAGATCTTAGGGGGAAGTTTTTCACAGAGAGAGTAGTGAGGGGCTGGAACAGGCTGCCCAGAGAGCTGGTGGATGCCCTGTCCCTGGAGGTGTTCAAGGCCAGGTTGGCTGGGGCCCTGGACAACCTTGTGTATATCCGGTCTGAGTTTGGTGTCCCTGCCTGTGGCAGGGGGATTGGAGATCTCTGATCCTTGGGGTCCCTCCCAACCCATTGTATTCTGTGATTCTGTGAAAAAGAAGAGAGTTAATGATTTTTGGAGGAAGGGGCAGACACCTCAGGAGTCCTCCAAGGATGTTGCGAGGTTACACAAGGAAAAATTGAGAAAGGCCAAAGCTCAACTCAAACTTCATCCAGCTATGGCCATAAAGGACCAGGAAAACTGTTTCTAGAAATAGATTGGCATCCAAAGCAGGGCAAAGGAGAATCTCCATCCTTGATTTGATGTGGGGAAATACAGTGACAGAGGAGGAGGAAAAGGCTGAGTTCCTTTGTGCCTTATTTGCTTCAGTCCTTACTTCTAAGACCAAATATTCTTTGGGTGCCTCTCCCTCCTGAGATGGAAGATAAGAAGGGGAACATAACAAAGCCCCCATAACAGAAACAGAACTGGTTGTTGACCTGCTACACCACTTAGCCAGACACAAGTGTAGGGGGTTAGATGGGGTCCCCTAAGGGTTCTATGGGGGCTGGTGTCAGTGCTCACCAAACCACCTTCTGTCATGTCTCAGCAGCCTTGCCTGTACTGGGCAAGTCCTAATTGACTGGAAGTGAGCAAACATGATACCTAGCTACAAGAACTGGTGGAAGGAGGGAAGCCAAGCATGTGCTGGGCTGCATCAGGAGAAGTGTGTCCAGTAAGTGGAGGGTGGCAATTCTCTACTGTGCTCTCCTGAGACTGGAGTCTTGTGTTTAGCTCTGGGCCCACTAGTATAAGAGTGATAGGGAGCTGCTGCATAAAGGGGACAGAAGAGCTCATCAAGATGGTCTTTTCAAACCTTCTCCTTCTTGAGGACAGGCTGAGAGAGTTGAGTTTGTTTCTCCTGGAGAAGTTTCCAGGGAGACCTTAGAGCAGCCTTCCTGTACTGACAGGAGCCATGGAGGAAAGATGGAGATGGACTCATTATTCAGGACGTGTAGTGATACAATGAGGGGTAATGAGCAAACCTGAACAAGGAATGATTTAGGTGAGCTAGTAGGAAGGCTTTCTTTCTTGTAAGGGTGGATGGGCATTTGAAGTGGATCCCATACACTGCTCTGTGTGTCCCTGGTTCCCTGGCAGTGTTTAAGACCAGATTGGACAGGAGTCCCTGCTCATGGCAGGAGAGATGCAGCTGAGATGACTTTGAAGATCCCTTCTAATTCAAACCATTCTCTGATACTCTGATTCTGTGCTGTCTCTTTCCTCCTGATGATGCACAAATTTCTTGTACTATTATCTCCCCCCCCCTTCCCAGATTTAGAGGGGCAATGATAGAGGGTCCGTGTGCTCACATGGTCTCCAGTCACGGTTACCCTATCAGAGAGGCATCAGAACCATGTGTAGAAGTGAATAAAGGTATCAAAGGTTATGTTTGTGCAAGGGATGGTATTGTGTGTCAGGCCAGAAGTGCCCCAGGTGGAAGTGGGATGGTCTTCTCAGAATACACATCCCAAGGAGAGGTCTGGTATCCATTGTTCAACCCATCCTGCTGGCTGCTTGAGCCCTGACTTTGTGTTGTTTGAGGCTGGATGAGCTTTGGAAGAATAAAAATAGAACTGAGGAGATGTCAAAGGCTGTGATGCAGAAGAAGTTTATTGATGAGGTGTAATCTCAGTCCAGAGTATGGACTGCAGGATTTTTGGAGGTTGGAGTTTGGGCTCGTGGAGAGTGCCCTTAGCAGGGGTAGCAGCCCCTTCTGCCTCCATAGCAGCCCAGGCCTCCTAAGCCGTAGCCATAGCCAAGGCCATAGCCAAGGCCATAGCCAAAGCCTCCAGAGGAGACAGGCACTCCCTGGGAGCTGAGTTCGTTGCCCACGGCAGCGGATGCGGAGGATCCCACAGCGGTGCTCTGGGGGAAGGAGCTGAGGATGGGTCCTGGCAGGGTGACCAGCACAGCGGGAGGCTGGATGACGACACGGGAGTCCTCACACTGCCTGACACAGGGCTCGTTGCAGCTGTTGGCCAGTGGGGTGGGTCCGCAGGGGCGGCAGAGGCTGTTGCAGGCCATGTGTGTGGTGTGGAGGGGCCCTGGAAGAGAGGAGGTTGAGAAAGCGCAGGGCTGCAAAGGTGTTGAGGGCTGGAAGAGCTGGGCCAAGCAGGGCAGGAGCTGGAGGGGAAGGGCTTTGAGGCTCACCTTGTGGAGCGTGGAGCAGAAGGCGTCAGGAGAAGTGTGTGAGGGACAGAGGCTCTGGGTCGGCTTTTATGCTGGTGCTGCAGTGCCCGAGGCACAGAGACAGCCTTTGCCCATGACAGCAGTTTTCAGACAGGCAATTCTCACATGCCACAGCCTGGAGAGCAATGAGGTGGGGCGTGTTTTGCTGGCCACAAGGCTCCCTGTTCCTGTCCTCTTCTTGAGGTCGTGTCCCATTGGCCCTGGCGGCAGCTTTGAAGGGAGAGTCGGTTCTGGGATGGATTTGTAGGCAAGGTGTGTGTAGAAGCATTTTGGAGGCTTGGACAAAGCCTAGGAGAGGTGGGGTGTCATGGGTGAGGTCCTCCCATGGCATTCATGTGGTGTGGTGCATTGGTGTGTTGTTCATTGGGGGCCCATTTCCTTGCATCCCTGGAAGGCTGGACTGGGCTTTGGAGTTGTGCCGGGCGTGAGACATGCCCATTCCAGCATATTTGCTCTGTCCCCACCTTGCTGCCAGGTCACTAAGCCACTTTTTGGGCCTGGTTTTATCCTTGCTCTGTGATGTCTTGGTTCCCCCTGGCCTGGCAGCTTGTAGCTCTCTACTGGCTCCATGTTGCCTGGTTTTGCTAGTGAGGGGCTAGAGGCATGGCTTCTGTGGAAGGTTCCAGAGAATTGCCCTGTGTTTGATAGAAAGTCTCCCTGTTGCAGGAGATGAGCTGGAGGAGAAGAACCATGGTCTGGATGAGAAGGAAGGAGGCATTGGTTGGGACTTAGAAATAATAAGAGACTTTATGATTTCTGGAGGAAGGGGCAAACAACTCAGGGGGAAACATAGTGACAAGGGAGGGGGAAAAGGCTGAGTTACTTTGTGCCTCATCAGTGAATATGAAGAGCTGTTGTTCTTTGGGGCCCAGCTCCCCTGAGATGGAAGACAAGACTGAGGATCACAAGGAAGCCTCCATAACAGTAACAAATATTTTAATTGACACCACTCAGCCATACACAAGTGCAGGGAGTCAGGATTCCCCCCAAGGGTTCTGAGGGGGCTGGTGTCAGTGCTCACCAAACCAGCTTCTGTCATGTCTCAGCAGCCTTGCCTGTACTGGGCAAGTCCTAATTGACTGGAAGTGAGCAAACATGATACCTAGCTACAAGAACTGGTGGAAGGAGGGAAGCCAATCATGTGCTGGGCTGCATCAGGAGAAGTGCGTCCAGTAAGTGGAGGGTGGCAATTCTCTACTGTGCTCTCCTGAGACTGGAGTCTTGTGTTTAGCTCTGGGCCCACTAGAATAAGAGTGATAGGGAGCTGCTGCATAAAGGGGGCAGAAGAGCTCATCAAGATGGTCTTTTCAGACCTTCTCCTTCTTGAGGACAGGCTGAGAGAGCTGAGTTTGTTTCTCCTGGAGAAGTTTCCATGGAGACCTTAGAGCAGCCTTCCTGTACTGACAGGAGCCATGGAGGAAAGATGGAGATGGACTCATTATTCAGGATGTGTAGTGATACAATGAGGGGTAATGAGCAAACCTGAACGAGGGTAGATTTAGGTGAGCTGTTAGGAAGACATTTTTTCCTGTAAGGGTGGATGGGCACTTGAAGTGGATCCCATACACTGCTCTGTGTGTCCCTGTGTGCCTGTCAGTGTTCAAGGCCAGGTTGGACAGGTGTCCCTGCTCATGGCAGGAGAGATGCAACTGAGATGACTTTGAAGATCCCTTCTAATTCAAACCATTCTCTGATACTCTGATTCTGTGCTGTCTCTGTCCTCCTGATGATGCACAAATTTCTTGTACTATTATCCCTCCCCTTCCCAGATTTGGAGGGGCAATGATAGAGGGTCCCTGTGCTCACATGGTCTCCAGTCACGGTTACCCTATCAGAGAGGCATCAGAACCATGTGTAGAAGTGAATAAAGGTATCAAAGGTTATGTTTGGGCAAGGGATGGTATTGTGTGTCAGGCCAGAAGTGCCCCAGGTGGAAGTGGGATGGTCTTCTCAGAATACACATCCCAAGGAGAGGTCTGGTATCCATTGTTCAACCCATCCTGCTGGCTGCTTGAGCCCTGACTTTGTGTTGTTTGAGGCTGGATGAGCTTTGGAAGAATGAAAATACAACTGAGGAGATGTCAAATGCTGTGCTGCAGGAGAAGTTTATTGATGCAGAAAAATATCATGAAAAGGAAAAAGTCCCAATTTGAGGGTGCCCATCTGAGATACAGGTCAGGGGACCATGAGCAAATATCCTTTGTATGTTGGGGCTCTTACCAGAGCCCCGATGTCTTCCCACCCCCATTATAGGAGAGGCAGACTGGAAGTCCCCAGAGGTCTTTGATTTTGAGCAGGTGGTTTCAGAGTAGAGTAGTAGACACAGAAGAAGAGGAGTTGAAGAGAATAGGAGGTGGCAGACAGGCCGTGTTAGCCTCCTCCCATGCTGTCCCTCTTCCATGCTTCCTTGCTTGATGCCATGAGAGAAGGAGCTCTGTATGGGAGGCCCAAGTTTCAAAAGAGGCCTGGAGGGGCATACTCAGTCCAGAGTATGGACTGCAGGATTATTAGTTGTTGTTGTCATGGCAGTTGTTGAGGGCCCTTAGCAGGGGTAGCAGCCCCTTCTGCCTCCATAGCAGCCCAGGCCTCCTAAGCCGTAGCCATAGCCAAGGCCATAGCCAAGGCCATAGCCAAAGCCTCCAGAGGAGACAGGCACTCCCTGGGAGCTGAGTTCGTTGCCCACGGCAGCGGATGCGGAGGATCCCACAGCGGTGCTCTGGGGGAAGGAGCTGAGGATGGGTCCTGGCAGGGTGACCAGCACAGCGGGAGGCTGGATGACGACACGGGAGTCCTCACACTGCCTGACACAGGGCTCGTTGCAGCTGTTGGCCAGCGGGGTGGGTCCGCAGGGGCTGCAGAGGCTGTTGCAGGCCATGTGTGTGGTGTGGAGGGGCCCTGGAAGAGAGGAGGTTGAGAAAGCGCAGGGCTGCAAAGGTGTTGAGTGCTGGAAGAGCTGGGCCAAGCAGGGCAGGAGCTGGAGGGGAAGGGCTTTGAGGCTCACCTTGTGGAGCGTGGAGCAGAAGGCGTCAGGAGAAGTGTGTGAGGGACAGAGGCTCTGGGTCGGCTTTTATGCTGGTGCTGCAGTGCCCGAGGCACAGAGACAGCCTTTGCCCATGACAGCAGTTTTCAGACAGGCAATTCTCACATGCCACAGCCTGGAGAGCACTGAGGTGGGGCGTGTTTTGCTGGCCACAAGGCTCCCTGTTCCTGTCCTCTTCTTGAGGTCGTATCCCATTGGCCCTGGCGGCAGCTTTGAAGGGAGAGTCGGTTCTGGGATGGATTTGTAGGCAAGGTGTGTGTAGAAGCATTTTGGAGGCTTGGGCAAAGCCTAGGAGAGGTGGGGTGTCATGGGTGAGGCCCTCCCATGGCATTCATGTGGTGTGGTGTGTGGGTGCATTTTCATGCACGGTCCCATGTCATCGCAGCCCTGCATAACTGCTCTTGATTTTGGGCTTTGCTGAAGCACACACCTCCCAGCATATTTGCTCTGTCCCCACTTTCTTAAAAAACTGGCTTTAATCCTTGTTAATTGGTTTGGGTGTGCTCTGGGGTGTGTTTGTGACCCTCCTCCTTGTAAGGTTTTAGTGGGAGGAAGGGATGCTGCCTGTTACCTTGTGCCCCGTTTATTGCCATGTCTGGGTTTGTGAGTGCAGGAAGGGAGAGGAGTGCTTTTTGTGAGAGCCAGTTGTGGTCCTGTGAGCCCTGGTTCTTACCTGGTGAGCCCTGTCGTATCAGGACGCCAGCCAGCCTCCCCAGGGGCTTCTTTTGGCCCTTTTGCACTTTTGTGTGGCTGCCACGTATGTGGGCTGGGCTCTGGTGGGATCTATCCAGAGAGCAATGAATCTGGTGAAGGGTGAAGAGGAGAAACCTCCTGTGGAGTCACTGAGGCAGTGTAGGTGCTTAGCCTGCAGAAAAGGCAGCTGAGAGGAGCCCACATCACCTTTGTCCAGTCCCTAAGTGGTGTTTTTAGCAAGGTGGCTGTTAGGCAATTTTTGCCTACACAAGAGGAAATGGCCTCAGTTGCTTCCAGGGGAGTTTCTGTTGGCTCTTGGGAAGGATGTCTTGAGTCCAAGGGTTAGGAAGCACTGGAAGAGACAGCCCAGGGCAATGCTTGAGTCAGCATCCCTGGAGGGATTGAAAGACGGGTAGATATGGTGCTTGGGGATGTGGTGTTGTGGTGGACTTGGTATTGTGAGCTTCCCAGTTGGACCTGAGGATGGAAATGTTCCTTTCCAAGGGAAATGCTTTGGTGATTCTCAGCGAGGGGTTTCCTGTTGGGGAAGGACAGGGACTAAGTGGAAGCCAATCAGGTGCTGGGCTGCATCAAGAGCAGCGTGTCCAGCAGGTGGAGGGAAGGAATTCTCTGCTGTGCTCTCCTGAGCCTGGAGTGCTGTGTTGAGCTGTTGGCACCCCAGCAGAGGAATGATAGGGACCTTCTGCATCAAGAGGTCAGAAGGGGCCATGGAGATGGTCATGTGAAAGCTTCTCCTGCATGAGGACAGGCTGAGAGAGCTGAGTTTGTTTCTCCTGGAGAAGTTTCCATGGAGACCTTAGAGCAGCCTTCCTGTACTGACAGGAGCCATGGAGGAAAGATGGAGATGGACTCATTATTCAGGATGTGTAGTGATACAATGAGGGGTAATGAGCAAGGGTAGATTTAGGTGAGCTGTTAGGAAGACATTTTTTCCTGTAAGGGTGGATGGGCACTTGAAGTGGATCCCATACACTGCTCTGTGTGTCCCTGTGTCCCTGGCAGTGTTCAAGGCCAGGTTGGACAGGTGTCCCTGCTCATGGCAGGAGAGATGCAACTGAGATGTCTTTGAAGGTCCCTTCTAATTCAAACCATTCTCAGATTCTGTGCTGTCTCTGTCCTCATGTGGATGCACAAAGCTCTTGTCATATTTTCCCTCCCCCTTCCTAGTTGTGGAGGGGCAGTGATAGAGACGGTCTGTGCTCACCTCGAGCCCTGGGTATGTTCCCCTATCAGAGAAGCATCAGAGCCATGTTTAAAAATAAATAAAGTTATCAAAATATTTCTTTGGGCAAGGGAAGGTCTTGTGTGTCAGGCCAGAAGTGCCCCAGGTGGAAGTGGGATGGTCTTCTCAGAAAACACATCCCAAGGAGAGGTCTGGTATCCATTGTTCAACCCATCCTGCTGTCTGCTTGAGCCCTGACTTTGTGTTGTTTGAGGCTGGATGAGCTTTGGAAGAATGAAAATACAACTGAGGAGATGTCAAATGCTGTGCTGCAGGAGAAGTTTATTGATGCAGAAAAATATCATGAAAAGGAAAAAGTCCCAATTTGAGGGTGCCCATCTGAGATACAGGTCAGGGGACCATGAGCAAATATCCTTTGTATGCTGTAGCTCTTACCAGAGCCACAATGTCTCCCCACCCCCATTATAGGAGAGGCAGACTGGAAGTCCCCAGAGGTCTTTGATTTTGAGCAGGTGGTTTCAGAGTAGAGTAGTAGACACAGAAGAAGAGGAGTTGAAGAGAATAGGAGGTGGCAGACAGGCTGTGTTAACCTGTCTGCCATGCTGTCCCTCTTCCAGGCTTCCTTGCTTGATGCCATGAGAGAAGGAGCTCTGTATGGGAGGCCCAAGTTCCAAAAGAGGCCTGGAGGTGCATTCTCAATCGAGAGTATGGACTCCAGGATTTTTGGTTGTTGGTTTCATTGCAGGTGTTGAGGGCCCTTAGCAGGGGTAGCAGCCCCTTCTGCCTCCATAGCAGCCCAGGCCTCCTAAGCCGTAGCCATAGGCAAGGCCATAGGCAAGGCCATAGCCAAAGCCTCCAGAGGAGACAGGCACTCCCTGGGAGCTGAGTTCGTTGCCCACGGCAGCGGATGCGGAGGATCCCACAGCGGTGCTCTGGGGGAAGGAGCTGAGGATGGGTCCTGGCAGGGTGACCACCACGGTGGAAGGCTGGATGACGACACGGGAGTCCTCACACTGCCTGACACAGGGCTCGTTGCAGCTGTTGGCCAGCGGGGTGGGTCCACAGGGGCTGCAGAGGCTGTTGCAGGCCATGTGTGTGGTGTGGAGGGGCCCTGGAAGAGAGGAGGTTGAGAAAGTGCAAGGGAGGAAAGGTGTTGAGGGCTGGAAGAGCTGGGCCAAGCAGGGCAGGAGCTGGAGGGGAAGGGCTTTGAGGCTCACCTTGTGGAGCGTGGAGCAGAAGGCGTCAGGAGAAGTGTGTGAGGGGCACAGGCTCTGGGTCGCCTTTTATGCTGGTCCCAGAGGGGTGTGACAGCCCTTGAGGGTGACTGTGTTTCTCACCACACTCTTCTCTCATGCCACAGCCTGGTGAGCAATGAGCTGGGGCGTGTTTTCCTGGCCACACTTTTCTGCCATTTCATGTCCTTCTCGTGACTCCATGTTCACTTGTCCCTGGCGGCAGCTTTGAAGGGCCAAATTCTGGGTGTTGAGTGTGTGTGTCAGGACAGGCAGGAGACACATCCAAAGCATAGGAGAGCTGGGGTGCATTAGTAAGATCATGCCATGGCAGTTTTGTGGTGTGGCTCCATGAAAGGCTGCTCTGTGCATTGTGTATCTGCCAATCAAAGGCATTTGGGCCTTCTCTGCCTTGCTGCCATGAGGCTAAGTGTGACTTTGGCCTAGTCTGCTGCCTCTGTGTCTGCAGAGTGTCTGGGGAAAAAAGGGGTCACATCTTTAGGATTGTGCCACATTTGGGCCACTTCTGGCGTGTGAGTATGATGCAGGCAGAGGAGGGCTGCTTGTGAGAGCAGCCGTTGTCCTGGCAGCTTTAGTCCAGAGCTCCTGAGTGCTTGGCAACTGCCCGTCCACACCTCCCTGGGGCCTTCTGGGGGTATGTCAGCATAACAGGTGAGGGTGGGAGCTGGACCACTTCTTTGGGAGGCCCTTGTTTGTCTTGTAGAGGTGTTGTTGCTTGGGAGCGGTTGCTAAAGGCCTGCAGAGACTTCCTAAGGCTCCTCTGTGTAAGAGGTACGGGAAGGAAGATCTGTGAAGGTAGAGACTGGTGAGCCTGTTTATTGTTCCTTTGGAAGGGTATGTAGAAAATCCCTAGGAGAATCTCCTTCCTTGATTTGAATGTTGGGGAAAACATAGTGACAAAGGAGGAGGAAAAGGCTGAGTTGCTTTTTGCCTCAGAAGTGAATACTAAGACCAGTTGTGCTTTGGGTTCCCAGAACCCCTGAGATGGAAGACAAGGAAGGGGATCATTAGGAAGCCCTCATAAGAGAAGCAGAAATGGTTGTAGACCTGCTACACCACTTATCCATATACAAGTGTAGGGGGCCAGAGGAGATCCCCCCAAGGGTACTGTGGGGATTACTGTCCACGTTCACTAAATAAGCTTTTATCATGTCTCTTCAATCCTGCCTGTACCAGGGAAGTTCTCATTGTCTGGAAGTGACCAGACGTGGTACCAACCTCTAAGAATTGGCAGAAGGAAGATCTGGAAATCACAGGCCTCTCAGTCTGACCTTGGTTCCAGGGCAGTTTATGTTGCAGATCACCTTTCATGCCACAACGCAGCACATACAGGACAGCCAGGTGATCAGTCCCAGTCGTCATGGGTTATGAAAGGCAGGTTCTGCTTGACCCTCCTGGTCTGCTGCCATGACAAGGTGACCTGCTGAATAGCTGAGGGAATGGCTGTGGATGTTGTGTACCTACCTGGTCTTTAGTAAAGCCTTTCATAGTAATGCCCACAGCATTCTCCTTGAGAAACTGGCTTCTCCTGGCTTGGGTGGGTGCAGTCTCTGCTGGGGAAAAGCTGGCTGGATGGCTGGGCCAAAGACTTGTGATCAATGGAGTTTATCCCGTTGGTGGCCGGGCACAAGTGGTGTTCCCCAAGAGCCAGTGCTGGGGCCAGTTCTGTGCAATATCTTTCTCAGTGATGTGGACAAGGGGATTGAGGGCACCCTGAGTACGTTTGGACGTGACACCAAGGTTGGCTGCAGCGTTGATCAGCTTGAGGGTAGGAAGGCTCCAAAGAGGGGTCTGGACAGGCTGGATCCATGGGCCAAGGCCAAGTGTATGAGGTTCAAGAAGGCTCAGTGCCAGGTCCTGCACTTGGGTCCCAACAGCGCCAGGCAATGCTACAGGCTTGGGGAAGAGTAGCTGACAATCTGCCTGGCATAAAAGGACTTGGTGGTCGACAGGTGTCTGAGCATGAGCCAGCTGTGTGGCAAGGTGGCTGAGAAGGCCACCAGCATGTTGGCTGGTATGAGAAATGGTTTGTCCAGCAGGACCAGGGCAGTGTTCATTCCCCTGTACTCAGCAGTGCTGAGTCTGTCCTGGAATGCTCTGATGGGTTTTTGGCCCTGCACTGCCACAAAGACAGTGAGGATTTGGAGCCTGTCCACAGAACGGCAATGAAACACCTAAGGCTGGGATGCAGAAGAACTTTATTGAGAGAAGGAAAAGAAGCAGTAACCAGCATAAGGACCTCCTCACCATGGAGGAAGGAGACCAGAGGTCCATGGTAGGCTTTGGCTTCAGAGAAGTTGGTGTCAGTGGGGAGTACTAGACACAAGAGAAGAAGCGATGCAACAAAGGAAGAAGAAGAGGAGGAGGTTGTGGGGCCGAGTTTGCCTCAGCCCCGGCTGCTCCCCTTCCCTGCTTCCTTGCTTGGTGCCATGAGAGGAGGAGCTGTGGATGACAGGTCCATGTGCCAGGAAAGGCCTGGAGAAGTGTCCTCAGTCCATGGCATGGCTTCCAGTGTTGGAGTGGTTGGTGTGAGGGATGGTGGTGAGCACACTTAGCAGAGGTATCCATAGCCTCTTCTGCCTCCATAGCAGCCCAGGCCTCCTAAGCCGTAGCCATAGCCAAGGCCATAGCCAAGGCCATAGCCAAAGCCTCCAGAGGAGACAGGCACTCCCTGGGAGCTGAGTTCGTTGCCCACGGCAGCGGATGCGGAGGATCCCACAGCGGTGCTCTGGGGGAAGGAGCTGAGGATGGGTCCTGGCAGGGTGACCACCACGGTGGGAGGCTGGATGACGACACGGGAGTCCTCACACTGCCTGACACAGGGCTCGTTGCAGCTGTTGGCCAGCGGGGTGGGTCCGCAGGGGCTGCAGAGGCTGTTGCAGGCCATGTGTGTGGTGTGGAGGGGCCCTGGAAGAGAGGAGGTTGAGAAAGCGCAGGGCTGCAAAGGTGTTGAGGGCTGGAAGAGCTGGGCCAAGCAGGGCAGGAGCTGGATGGGAAGGGCTTTGAGGCTCACCTTGTGCAGCGTGGAGCAGAAGGCGTCAGGAGAAGTGTGTGAGGGACAGAGGCTCTGGGTCGGCTTTTATGCTGGTGCTGCAGTGCCCGAGGCACAGAGACAGCCTTTGCCCATGACAGCAGTTTTCAGACAGGCAATTCTCACATGCCACAGCCTGGAGAGCAATGAGGTGGGGCGTGTTTTCCTGGCCACAAGGCTCCCTGTTCCTGTCCTCTTCTTGAGGTCGTGTCCCATTGGCCCTGGCGGCAGCTTTGAAGGGAGAGTCGGTTCTGGGATGGATTTGTAGGCAAGGTGTGTGTAAAAGCATTTTGGAGGCTTGGGCAAAGCCTAGGAGATGTGGGGTGTCATGGGTGAGGTCCTCCCATGGCATTCATGTGGTGTGGTGTGTGGGTGCATTGTCCAGTGAGGCCCATTTCCTTGCACCCCTGGAAGGCTGGACTGGGCTTTGGAGTTGTGCCGGGCGTGAGACATGCCCCTTCCAGCATATTTGCTCTGTCCCCACCTTGCTGCCAGGTCACTAAGCCAGTTTTTAGTCCTGGTTTTATCGTTGCTCTGTGATGTCTTGGTTCCCCCTGACCTGGCAGCTTGTAGCTCTCTACTGGCTCCATGTTGCCTGGTTGTGTTAGTGAGGGGCTAGAGGCATGGCTTCTGTGGAAGGTTCCAGAGAATTTCGCTGTCTTTGATAGAGAGTCTCCCTGTGCCAGGAGATGAGCTGGAGGGGAAGAAGCATGGTCTGGATAAGAAGGAAGGAGGTATTGGTTGGGACTTAGAAATAATAAGAGAGTATGATTTCTGAAGGAAGGTGCAAACAACTCAGAGGAATGATAGGGAGCTTCTGCATCAAGAGGTCAGAAGGGGCCATGGAGATGGTCATGTGAAAAATTCTCCTGTATGAGGAGAGGCTGAGCGAGCTGAGTTTGTTTCTCCTTGGAGAAGTATCCAGGGAGACCTTAGAGCAGCCTTCCTGTACTGACAGGAGCCATGGAGGAAAGATGGAGATGGACTCATTACTCAGGATGTGTAGTGATACAATGAGGGGTAATGAGCAAGGGTAGTGAGCAATGCTCCCATGGCATTCATGTGGTGTGGTCTGTGGGTGCCTTTTCATGCACAGTCCCAGGTCATCGCAGCCCTGCATAACTGCTCTTGATTTTGGGCTTTGCTGAAGCATACACCTCCCAGCATATTTGCTCTGTCCCCACTTTCTTAAAAACCTGGCTTTAATCCTTGTTATTTGGTTTGGGTGTGCTCTGGGGTGTGTTTATGACCCTCCTCCTTGTAAGGATTTAGTGGGAGGAAGGGATGCTGCCTGTTACCTTGTGCCCCATTTGTTGCCATGCCTGGGGTTGTGAGTGCAGAAAGGAAGAGGAGGGATGTTTGCAAGAGCCAGTTGTGGTCTTGTGAGCCCTGGTTCTTACCTGGTGAGCCCTGTCATATCAGGAGGCCAGCCAGGCTCTCTATGGGCTTCTTTTGGCCCCTTTGCAGTGTTGCCCTTTTGTGTGGCTGCCACGTGTGTGGGCTGGGCTCTGGTGGGATCTATCCAGAGAGCAATGAATCTGGTGAAGGGTGAAGAGGAGAAACCTCCTGTGGAGTCACTGAGGCAGTGTAGGTGCTTAGCCTGCAGAAAAGGCAGCTGAGAGGAGCCCACATCACCTCTGTCCAGTCCCTAAGTGGTGTTTTTAGCAAGGTGGCTGTTAGGCAATTTTTGCCTACACAAGAGGAAATGGCCTCAGTTGCTTCCAGGGGAGTTTCTGTTGGCTCTTGGGAAGGATGTCTTGAGTCCAAGGGTTAGGAAGCACTGGAAGAGACAGCCCAGGGCAATGCTTGAGTCAGCATCCCTGGAGGGATTGAAAGACGGGTAGATATGGTGCTTGGGGATGTGGTGTTGTGGTGGACTTGGTATTGTGAGCTTCCCAGTTGGACCTGAGGATGGAAATGTTCCTTTCCAAGGGAAATGCTTTGGTGATTCTCAGCGAGGGGTTTCCTGTTGGGGAAGGACAGGGACTAAGTGGAAGCCAATAAGGTGCTGGGCTGCATCAAGAGCAGCGTGTCCAGCAGGTGGAGGGAAGGAATTCTCTGCTGTGCTCTCCTGAGCCTGGAGTGCTGTGTTGAGCTCTTGGCACCCCAGCAGAGGAATGATAGGGACCTTCTGCATCAAGAGGTCAGAAGGGACCATGGAGATGGTCATGTGAAAGCTTCTCCTGCATGAGGACAGGCTGAGAGAGTTGAATTTGTTTCTCCTGGAGAAGTGTCCATGGAGACCTTAGAGCAGCCTTCCTGTACTGACAGGAGCCATGGAGGAAAGATGGAGATGGACTCATTATTCAGGATGTGTAGTGATACAATGAGGGGTAATGAGCAAGGGTAGATTTAGGTGAGCTGTTAGGAAGACATTTTTTCCTGTAAGGGTGGATGGGCACTTGAAGTGGATCCCATACACTGCTCTGTGTGTCCCTGTGTCCCTGGCAGTCTTCAAGAGAAGGTTGGACAGGTGTCCCAGCTCATGGCAGGAGAGATGCAACTGAGATGTCTTTGAAGGTCCCTTCTAATTCAAACCATTCTCAGATTCTGTGCTGTCTCTGTCCTCATGTGGATGCACAAAGCTCTTGTCATATTTTCCCTCCCCCTTCCTACTTGTGGAGGGGCAGTGATAGAGACGGTCTGTGCTCACCTAGAGCCCTGGGTATGTTCCCCTATCAGAGAAGCATCAGAGCCATGTTTAAAAATAAATAAAGTTATCAAAATATTTCTTTGGGCAAGTGAAGGTCTTGTGTGTCAGGCCAGAAGTGCCCCAGGTGGAAGTGGGATGATCTTCTCAGAACACACATCCCAAGGAGAGGTCTGGTATCCATTGTTCAACCCATCCTGCTGTCTGCTTGAGCCCTGACTTTGTGTTGTTTGAGGCTGGATGAGCTTTGGAAGAATGAAAATACAACTGAGGAGATGTCAAAGGCTGAGCTGCAGGAGAAGTTTATTGATGGAGAAAAATATCATGAAAAGGAAAAAGTCCCAATTTGAGGGTGCCCATCTGAAATACAGGTCAGGGGACCATGAGCAAATATCCTTTGTATGCCCGGAGCTCTTACGAGAGCCACAATGTCTTCCCACCCCCATTATAGGAGAGGCAGAGTGGAAGTCCCCTGTGCTCTTTGATTTTGAGCAGGTGGATTCAGAGGAGAGCAGTAGACACAGAAGAAGAGGAATTGAAGAGAATGGGAGGTGGCAGACAGGCTGTGTTAGCCTGTCTGCCATGCTGTCCCTCTTCCATGCTTTCTTGCTTGATGCCATGAGAGAAGGAGCTCTGTATGGGAGGCCCAAGTTCCAAAAGAGGCCTGGAGGGGCATTCTCAGTCCAGAGTATGGACTGCAGGATTTTTGGTTGTTGGTTTCATGGCAGGTATTGAGGGCCCTTAGCAGGGGTAGCAGCCCCTTCTGCCTCCATAGCAGCCCGGGCCTCCTAAGCCGTAGCCATAGCCAAGGCCATAGCCAAGGCCATAGCCAAAGCCTCCAGAGGAGACAGGCACTCCCTGGGAGCTGAGTTCGTTGCCCACGGCAGCGGATGCGGAGGATCCCACAGCGGTGCTCTGGGGGAAGGAGCTGAGGATGGGTCCTGGCAGGGTGACCACCACGGTGGAAGGCTGGATGACGACACGGGAGTCCTCACACTGCCTGACACAGGGCTCGTTGCAGCTGTTGGCCAGCGGGGTGGGTCCGCAGGGGCGGCAGAGGCTGTTGCAGGCCATGTGTGTGGTGTGGAGGGGCCCTGGAAGAGAGGAGGTTGAGAAAGCGCAGGGCTGCAAAGGTGTTGAGGGCTGGAAGAGCTGGGCCAAGCAGGGCAGGAGCTGGAGGGGAAGGGCTTTGAGGCTCACCTTGTGGAGCGTGGAGCAGAAGGCGTCAGGAGAAGTGTGTGAGGGACAGAGGCTCTGGGTCGGCTTTTATGCTGGTGCTGCAGTGCCCGAGGCACAGAGACAACCTTTGCACATGACAGCAGTTTTCAGACAGGCAATTCTCACATGCCACAGCCTGGAGAGCAATGAGGTGGGGCGTGTTTTGCTGGCCACAAGGCTCCCTGTTCCTGTCCTCTTCTTGAGGTCGTGTCCCATTGGCCCTGGCGGCAGCTTTGAAGGGAGAGTCGGTTCTGGGATGGATTTGTAGGCAAGGTGTGTGTAGAAGCTTTTTGGAGGCTTGGGCAAAGCCTAGGAGAGGTGGGGTGTCATGGGTGAGGCCCTCCCATGGCATTCATGTGGTGTGGTCTGTGGGTGCATTGTCCAGTGAGGCCCATTTCCTTGCATCCCTGGAAGGCTGGACTGGACTTTGGAGTTGTGCCCGGCGTGAGGCACGCCCCTTCCAGCATCTCTGCTGTGTTCCCATCTTGCTGCCAGCTGAGTAATCCTGTTTTTTTGCCTGTCTTTATCCTTGCTCTGTGATGCTTTCGTTCCCCCTGGCCTGGCAGCTTGTAGCTCTTTGTGTTGGCAGCATGTTGCATGGTTTTGTTAGTGAGGGGCTAGAGGCATGGCTCTGTGGAAGCTCCCAGAAGAACCTTTTGTTGAAGGTTCCCTGTGTTTGATAGAGAGTCTCCCTGTGCCAGGAGATGAGCTGGAGGGGCAGAAGAATGGTCTGGCTCAGAAGGAAGGAGGCTTTGGGTGGGACTTAGGAATAGTAAAGAGAGTTTATAATTTTCAAAGGAAGGGGCAGACACCTCAGGAGATCTACAAGGATGTTGTGGGTTTATAAAAGGAGAAATTGATAAAGGTCAAAGGTCAACTCAAGCTTCATCCAGCTATGGCCATGAAGGACAAGGTTTTCCTTTATGGGCATCATGTACAAACGGGTCCTCCCAAGACATTCATGTGGTGTGGTGTGTGGGTGCATTGTCCAGTGAGGACTCATGTCCTCACAGGCTTAGCCACTGTCCCACACGACACAATTGTCTGTCAATTGGAGAGCTGTGGATTTGGCTCTGCATAGTGTGGTGGATCAGGAATTGTCTGGATGCACATGTGCAAAAGAGTTGAGGCCAGGGGCTCTGGGTGTTTGTGTGGGGAGTGGTGATGAGTGGTGTCTCTCTGGGATTGGTACAGGGACTGGTCTTACATCGCATCTTGGTCAGGGAAATGGAGAGTGGGATTGAGTGCAGCCTCAGCAGGTTTGTGGGTGACCCCAAGCCATGTGGCACTGGTGACACACTGGAGGGAAGGGCCACCATCCAGAGGGTCATTTACAGGCTGGGGATTTGGCCTCATGTGTGAATCTCAGGGAGTTCAGCCAGGCCAAGTGCTCGGTCCCGTGCCTGGGTTGGGGCAATGCCAAAGATGGATAGAGGCTGGGCGATGGCAAGCAGCTCTCTGGAGATGGACTTGGGTGTACTGGTGGATAAAAACATGACTATGGGCCAGCAATGTGTCTTTTCAGGCCAGAGAGCCAGCCATAGGCTGAGTCACATCATGAGAAGTATGCTCATTAGGTCGAGGGAGGACTTTGTGCCTTTTTACTGTTCTCTCCAGAAGCTGGAGTCCTGTGTTTAGCTCTGGGCCCCCAGCTTAAGAATGACAGGAACCTTGTGGAGGGGAAGCAGGAGAGGCCATGAAGATGGAGCTGTCAAAACCTCTCCTTCTTGAGGAGAGGCTGCAAGAGTTGGGGTTGTTTCTCCTGGAGAAGTTTCCAGGGAGTCCATAGAGCAGCCTTCCAGTACTGACAGGAGGTGTGGAGGAAGGAAGGGCAGGGGCTCTTTCCAGGACGTGTAGTGATACAGTAAGTGGTTAATGACAAAACTGAGGAGGTAGCTTTGGCTGAGCTGTTAAGAAGGCTTTCTTTGCCCTATGGGTGTTGGCAGTCCTACTTCTAGGAGGCCCTTGTAGGAGGACCCTTTCCCCTAAGTGTGATTGAGGTCCTGCTTGTAGGAGCTGTGGAGGAAAGATGGAGATGGACAGAGGCTCTGGGTCGGCTTTTATGCTGGTCCCAGAGGGGTGTGACAGCCCTTGAGGGTGACCACCTTTTCCTCAAGCAGGTCTTGCCTGCCACAGACTCACGATTAATGAGCTGGGGCGTGTTTTCCTGGCCACACTTTTCTGCCATTTCATGTCCTTCTCGTGACTCCATGTTCACTTGTCCCTGGCGGCAGCTTTGAAGGGCCAAAGTCTGGGTGTTGAGTGTGTCTGTCAGGACGGGCAGAAGATGCAACCGAAGCTTATTAGAGCTGGGGTGTCGTCACTGAGGTCATGCCATTCCAGCTGTTTGCTGTGGTTTGCAGATGTGTTGTGAAGCGAGTGCCCCAATTCCTTGCCTCCCTGCAAGGCTTTGATGTTGTGCCAGGTGAGGGGCTGCCCCTTCCATTGCATTTGGGCCTTCCCCAGCAAGGATGAATGCTGGAGGCTTTTGGAATGGCAAAACTGTCTCCAGGTCAGCCAAGGGGGTGGTTTGGTAGGCTCTTTCTCAAGTTGGACTTCCTTGTTGCTGAGGAACACACATGGAGTTAGAAAGGAGTGCTCAAGAACCTCAGGTGTGCAGCCCTGTGGGGTCCTGTGGGATGTTCACAGGAGTGTTTAGGGTGGGAGTTGACTGAACTCCTGGGGTGGCCTCTGTCTTCTCTTGGAGGAGGAGCAGGACAGGCCGTAAAGATGGACGTGTTGGAGCTTCTCCTTCTTGAGGACAGGCTGAGAGTACTGGGGTTCTTCATGATGGAGAAGATTCAAGGGAGTCTCTAAAGCAGCCTTCAGGGACTTACAGCAGGCTTGGAGGAAAGACAAGAAGGGCCTCCTTATCAGGGTCTCTAGTGATAAGATGAGGGGTTAAGAACAAAAGTGAGCAGGTAGATTTAGGTGAGTTATTAGAAAGGCTCCCTGTTCCTGTCCTCTTCTTGAGGTCGTGTCCCATTGGTCCTGGCGGCAGCTTTAAAGGGAGAGTCGGTTCTGGGATGGATTTGTAGGCAAGGTGTGTGTAGAAGCATTTTGGAGGCTTGGGCAAAGCCTAGGAGAGGTGGGGTGTCATGGGTGAGGCCCTCCCATGGCATTCATGTGGTGTGATGTGTGGGTGCCTTGTCCAGTGAGGCCCATTTCCTTGCATCCCTGGAAGGCTGGACTGGGCTTTGGAGTTGTGCCGGGCATTGGACATGCCCCTTCCAGCATCTTTGCTCTGTCCCCACTTTGCTGCCAGCTCAGTAATCGTATCTTTGTGCCTGCCTTTATCCTTGCTCTGTGATGTCTTGGTTCCCCCTGGCCTGGCAGCTTGTAGCTCTCTGTATTGGGTTCAGGGTTCATGGTTTTACTAGTGAGGGGCTAGAGGCATGGCTTCTGTGGAAGGTTCCAGAGAATTGCCCTGTGTTTGATAGAGAGTCTCCCTGTGCCAGGAGATGAGGTGGGGGGGAAGTATGGTCTGGATAAGAAGGAAGGAGGTTTTGGTTGGGACATAGGATGATGGCCTGGTCCTTCCTGTTGCTTGGAAGGCCAATGTTATCCTGGGCTCCATCAGCAGAGGGGTGGCAGCAGGGACAGGGAGGGGATTGTCCCTCTCTACTCTGCCCTCAGGAGGCCCCAGCTGGAGTCCTGTGTCCAGAGCTGGGGCCCCAATACAAGAAAGATGGGGAACTGTTGGAGAGGGGTCAGAGGAGCCATGAAGATGCTCAGAGGGCTGGAGCAGCTCCCCTCTGGAGAGAGGCTGAGGGAGCTGGGCTGGGTGAGCCTGGAGAAGAGAAGGCTGTGGGGGGACCTCATTGCAGCCTGCCAGTCCCTGAAGGGAGCAGAGGAACAGGAGGGGAATCAGCTTGTTCAGAGGGCAGAGACTGGCAGGACAAGGGGGAATGGACTAAAGATAAAGGAAGGAAGGAAGGTTCAGATTAGATATTAGGGGGAAGTTTTTCACAGAGAGAGTGGTGAGGGGCTGGAACAGGCTGCCCAGAGAGGGGGTGGATGCCCTGTCCCTGGAGGTGTTCAAGGCCATGTTGGCTGGGGGCCCTGGGAACCTTGTGTATATCCGGCCTGAGGTTGGTGTCCCTGCCTGTGGCAGCGGGATTGGAGATCTCTGATCCTTGGGGTCCCTTCCAACCGATGCTATTCTGTGATTCTGTGAAAAAGAAGAGAGTTAATGATTTTTGGAGGAAGGGGCAGACACCTCAGGAGTCCTCCAAGGATGTTGCGAGGTTACACAAGGAAAAATTGAGAAAGGCCAAAGCTCAACTCAAACTTCATCCAGCTATGGCCATAAAGGACCAGGAAAACTGTTTCTAGAAATAGATTGGCATCCAAAGGAGGGCAAAGGAGGATCTCCATCCTTGATTTTATGTGGGTTAATATAGTGACAAAGGAGGAGGAAAAGGCTGAGTTCCTTTGTGCCTTATTTGCTTCAGTCCTTACTTCTAAGACCAAATATTCTTTGGGTGCCTCTCCCTCCTGAGATGGAAGATAAGAAGGGGAACATAACAAAGCCCCCATAATAGAAACAGAACTGGTTGTTGACCTGCTACAACACTTAGCCAGACACAAGTGTAGGGGGTTAGATGGGGTCCCCCCAAGGGTACTGAGGGGGCTGGTGTCAGTGCTCACCAAACCACCTTCTGTCATGTCTCAGCAGCCTTGCCTGTATTGGGGATGTCCTAATTGACTGGAAGTGAGCAAATGCTATACCCACCTACAAGAATTGTTGGAAAGTTGAAAGCCAATCATGTGCTGGGCTGCATCAGGAGAAATGTGTTCAGTAAGTTGAGGGTGGCAATTCTCTACTGTGCTCTCCTGAGACAGTAGTGTCAGGAGAGCTGTGTTTAGCTGTTAGCACCCCAGTATAAGAGTGATAGGGAGCTTCTGCAAACTGGGGGCAGAAGAGCTCATCAAGATGGTCTTTTCAAACCTTCTCCTTCTTGAGAACAGGCTGAGAGAGTTGAGTTTGTGTCTCCTGGGCAAGTTTCCAGGGAGACCTTAGAGCAGCCTTCCTGTACTGACAGGAGCCATGGAGGAAAGATGGAGATGGACTCATTATTCAGGATGTGTAGTGATACAATGAGGGGTAATGAGCAAGGGTAGATTTAGGTGAGCTGTTAGGAAGACATTTTTTCCTATAAGGGTGGATGGACACTTGAAGTGGATCCCATACACTGCTCTGTGTGTCCCTGGTTCCCTGGCAGTGTTTAAGACCAGATTGGACAGGTGTCCCTGCTCATGGCAGGAGAGATGCAACTGAGATGACTTTGAAGATCCCTACTAATTCAAACCATTCCCTGATTCTATGCTGTCTCTGTCCTCCTGTTGATGCACAAAATTCTTGTACTATTATCCCTCCCCTTCCCAGATTTGGAGGGGCAATGATAGAGGGTCCCTGTGCTCACATGGTCCCCAGTCCATGTTACCCTATCAGAGAGGCATCAGAACCATGAGTAGAAGTGAATAAAGGTATCAAAGGTTATGTTTGGGCAAGGGATGGTATTGTGTGTCAGGCCAGAAGTGCCCCAGGTGGAAGTGGGATGGTCTTCTCAGAACACACATCCCAAAGAGAGGTCTGGCATCCATTGTTCAACCCATCCTGCTGGCTGCTTGAGCCCTGACTTTGTGTTGTTTGAGGCTGGATGGGCTTTGGATTAATAAAAAAACAACTGAGGAGATGTCAAAGGCTGTGCTGCAGGAGAAGTTTATTGATGAGGTGTAATCTCAGTCCAGAGTATGGACTCCAGGATTTTTGGAGGTTGGGCTCGTTGAGAGGGCCCTTAGCACGGGTAGCAGCCCCTTCTGCCTCCATAGCAGCCCAGGCCTCCTAAGCCGTAGCCATAGCCAAGGCCATAGCCAAGGCCATAGCCAAAGCCTCCAGAAGAGACAGGCACTCCCTGGGAGCTGAGTTCGTTGCCCACGGCAGCGGATGCGGAGGATCCCACAGCGGTGCTCTGGGGGAAGGAGCTGAGGATGGGTCCTGGCAGGGTGACCACCACGGTGGAAGGCTGGATGACGACACGGGAGTCCTCACACTGCCTGACACAGGGCTCGTTGCAGCTGTTGGCCAGCGGGGTGGGTCCGCAGGGGCGGCAGAGGCTGTTGCAGGCCATGTGTGTGGTGTGGAGGGGCCCTGGAAGAGAGGAGGTTGAGAAAGCGCAGGGCTGCAAAGGTGTTGAGGGCTGGAAGAGCTGGGCCAAGCAGGGCAGGAGCTGGAGGGGAAGGGCTTTGAGGCTCACCTTGTGGAGCGTGGAGCAGAAGGCGTCAGGAGAAGTGTGTGAGGGACAGAGGCTCTGGGTCGGCTTTTATGCTGGTCCCAGAGGGGTGTGACAGCCCTTGAGGGTGACTTTGTTTCTCACCAAACTCTTCTCTCATGCCACAGCCTGGTGAGCAATGAGCTGGGGCGTGTTTTCCTGGCCACACTTTTCTGCCATTTCATGTCCTTCTCGTGACTCCATGTTCACTTGTCCCTGGCGGCAGCTTTGAAGGGCCAAATTCTGGGTGTTGAGTGTGTGTGTCAGGACGGGCAGGAGACACATCCAAAGCACAGGAGGGGATGGTTATCATAACTGAGGTCATGCCATGGCATTTGTGTGGTGTGGTTTGCAGATGTGTTGTGAATTGAGTGCCCCAATTCCTTGCCTCCCTGCAAGGCTGGTCTGTGTGCTGGATTTGTGCCAGGTGAGGTGCTGTCCCTTCCATGGCATTCAGGCCTTCCCTGCCTTGCTGCCATGATGCTAAGCGTGTCTTTGGGCCCGGCCTTTCCAACTGCTGGTGCTCTGTGGTTCTGGCTTGCTGCCCCTGTGGCTCCTGTGTTTGGAAGAAAGGGGGCTGCATCTTTGGCCTTGTGCCCCTGTGGGTCTGTCCATGGTGTATGAGTAGAAGCAGGCAGAGGGAGGCTGCTTGTGTGAGCAGGCCATCATCCTGGCATCCTCTGTCCAGAGCTGAGGTGTCCCCAGTGTTGTTGGGAGGCCTGCCAGGCTCCTTCTCAGCTGGTGTTAGCCCCTCAGCAGTGCTGCCCTTTCCTCAGGCTGACAGGTTTGTAGGCTGGGCTCTGGTGTGCCCATCCACACCCCATGGCTCCTTTGCATGGGCAGGTGAGAGTGTGGAGAGCCCGTGAGTGTGATGAGAGGCAGAGGAGAGTGGAAGCCGCAGGGAGAGGATGTGGTGCTGCAGGAACACTGGATCTTTCCTTAGGGTGCGTGCTGAGGGGTGAGGCCACTTCTCTGCACAGTGTTTGCTGGCAGAAGGAGGGTCTGCAGATTGCCAGGGCGAGCTGGAGCCAAGCGTGCAGCATGTGGCTGCAGAGCTGAGGCCTGGAAGCTGAGGGCCTGAGGAATGACAAGGCAGCTCCAGTTCAGCCAAGGGGACTGTTCTGCAGGCTGATTGCCAGGTGAGCTGTCCTGTGTGTTGAGGAAGAATCAGAGCATTTGGAAGGAGTGCTCAACAATGGCAGGTCATCTGTGAGGCCTGATGGGATGCCCCCAGGAATGGTGAGGAAGGGAGCTGACTGGCCACATTGGGGGGCCCCCTTGAATATCTTACAGAGGTCGTGTTACTCAGGAGTAGTTGGAGCTTCTCCTTCTTGAAGACAGGCCATGAGAGTAGGGGTTGTTTGGCCTGGAGAAGATTCCAGGGAGACCTTAGAGCAGCCTTCAGGGGCTTACAAGAGGTTTGGAGGAAAGATGTGCAGAGCCTCCTTTACAGCATGTGTAGTGATCTGCTGAAGGGTTACTTATTAAACTGAAAGAGGCTAGACTTAGGTGAGCTTTTAGGAAGGCTTTCTTTCCTGTGAGGGTGATTGGACAAATGAAGAGGTTGCCAGCAGAAGCTGTGTGTTTCCCTGGGTCCCTGGCAGTGTTGAAGGGCAGGTTGGATGGGGCTTTGAGCAGCCTGGTCTAGTGGATAAAGTCCATGCTCATGGCAGGAGAGAGGAAACTAGATGATCCTTAAGGTCCCTTGCAAACCAGGCCATTCTGTGCTGGATGATCCTTATGGGTCCCCTCCAACTCAGGATGCGGTATGATTCTGTGCTTCTGTCATGCTCTGAGTCTCTGGTTCTGTGATGTTGGTGTCCTTATGTCGACCCACAGAGTGTTTGTCACCTTTTCCATCCCTTTTCCAGGTAAGGAGGGGCAGTGACAGAGTAATTGTGTGGGCACCTGGCATCCAGGCCAATTGCTGTCAACAGACAGTAGGCTCTTGTGTTAGAGGTATGGGGATAATCATAGATTCCCAGAATCATAGAATATCCTGTGTTGGAAAGGACCCCTAAGGATCAAGTCCAAGTTCTGGCTCCACATAGGGTCAGTCGAGTCAGGGCATGGGATTGAAGGCATTGTCCAGATGCTTATTGACCTCAACACAGCTCAGGGCTGTGATCACTTCTCTGGTGAGCCTGTTCCAGTGCCTGACTCCCCTCTCAGGACAGAACCTCTTCCTAACATCCAACCTAAATCTCCCCTGGTGCAGCTTCACGTTGTTCCCTCAGGTTCTATCTCTGGTCCCCAAAGAGAGGAGATAGGTGCCTGCCCCTTCACTCCTCCTTGTCAGGAAGCCAGAGACCTTCATGAAGTCATCCCTCAGCCTCCTCTTTTCTAGGCTGTGCAAACCAAGGGACTTCAGGCTCTCCTCCTAACACTATGCTTCCATAGCCTTCCCCATCTTCATTACCCTCCACCAGACACTTTCTGACAGTTTTGTGTCCCTCTTGTACTGTGGTGCCCAAAACTGCATCCAGGACTCAGGGTGAGGCTGCACCAGGAGAGTGTAAAATGGGACAATCCCCTCTCAGGACCAGCTGGTCATGCCATGCTTGAAGAACCCCCCAGGATACGGTTGGCCCTCCTGACTGTGTGGGCACACTGATGGCTCAGGATTAAGTTTGGGTTAACCAAGACTCGAGATCCCTCTCAGCACCAGCTGCTGGCCTTCCAGGCTGGATGCACAGCCAGGGATGGCTATTCCCAGGTGGTGAATCCTTGCCCTTGTTAATCTTCATGGTGTTGGTGACTGCCCGGCTCTCTAATCTGCCCAGCTCTCTGTGTAAGACTTCTCCACCCTCAACAGAGGCAACAGCTTGTATCCATTTCGTATCATCTAGGTAGTTTTTATTAAGACCCCCTGTAGTCCTGAGTCCAGGTCGTTTATGAAAGTGTTGAAGAGAACTGGACGTGGAATGGAACCCTGGGGAAGCCCACAAGGGACTGGGGTTCAGAAGTGCCTAAGTGTGTCCAAGGTTTTGCTTGGGAGGGTGAAGGTCTTATGTGACAGGCTTAGAAGGCACCGGGTGCCAATGGGAGTCGTTTGTGGGGATGTAGTTTCTAAGAGAGGTCTGGCAGCTGTTTGTCAAGCCACCACCATGGCCTTTGGAGCCCTGGCCTTTTACTGGGTGAGCCCTGGGAGAAGACAGACTGAATGAGGACGTGTTGAATGCTGTGATGCAGGAGAAGTTTATTGAAGGACAAAAACACAGTGACAAGGAAGGAGTGGCCAGAAGAGGGGCACCTGTGTGAGGCAGAGGTCGGGTGACCATCAGCCAACATCCTTTGTATGTAGGAATTCTCCCCAGAGCCACGAGGTGTTTCTGACCCAGTGTGGGAGTGGCAGAGTCGAGGTTCCTGGTGGTCTTTGTGTGCTGGTGGCCGCAGTGGAAAGTAGCGGACACAGGAGAAGAGGTGATGCAAAGAAGGAAGTGGTATGAGAAGAGGAGGAGATGCAGAGGCCATGTTTGTCTGAGCCTGGCCTAGCACATTCCCTGCATCCATTCTTGGTGCTGTGAGTGCAGGAGCCTTGGATGGCAGGTCCATGTGCCAGGAAAGGCTTGGAGGAGTGACTTGAATCCTCGGTGTGGCATCCAGAGATCAGGATATTGGTGTCGGGGCAGGTGTTGAGGGCCCTTAGCAGGGGTAGCAGCCCCTTCTGCCTCCATAGCAGCCCAGGCCTCCTAAGCCGTAGCCATAGCCAAGGCCATAGCCAAGGCCATAGCCAAAGCCTCCAGAGGAGACAGGCACTCCCTGGGAGCTGAGTTCGTTGCCCACGGCAGCGGATGCGGAGGATCCCACAGCGGTGCTCTGGGGGAAGGAGCTGAGGATGGGTCCTGGCAGGGTGACCAGCACAGCGGGAGGCTGGATGACGACACGGGAGTCCTCACACTGCCTGACACAGGGCTCGTTGCAGCTGTTGGCCAGCGGGGTGGGTCCGCAGGGGCTGCAGAGGCTGTTGCAGGCCATGTGTGTGGTGTGGAGGGGCCCTGGAAGAGAGGAGGTTGAGAAAGCGCAGGGCTGCAAAGGTGTTGAGGGCTGGAAGAGCCGGGCCAAGCAGGGCAGGAGCTGGAGGGGAAGGGCTTTGAGGCTCACCTTGTGGAGCGTGGAGCAGAAGGCGTCAGGAGAAGTGTGTGAGGGACAGAGGCTCTGGGTCGCCTTTTATGCTGGTGCTGCAGTGCCCGAGGCACAGAGACAGCCTTTGCCCATGACAGCAGTTTTCAGACAGGCAATTCTCACATGCCACAGCCTGGAGAGCAATGAGGTGGGGCGTGTTTTGCTGGCCACAAGGCTCCCTGTTCCTGTCCTCTTCTTGAGGTCGTGTCCCATTGGCCCTGGCGGCAGCTTTGAAGGGAGAGTCGGTTCTGGGATGGATTTGTAGGCAAGGTGTGTGTAGAAGCATTTTGGAGGCTTGGGCAAAGCCTAGGAGAGGTGGGGTGTCATGGGTGAGGCCCTCCCATGGCATTCATGTGGTGTGGTGCGTTGCTGTGTTGTTCAGTGGGGGCCCATTTCCTTGCATCCCTGGAAGGCTGGACTGGGCTTTGCAGGTGCCCCAGGTGTGAGACATGCCCATTCCAGCATATTTGCTCTGTCCCCACCTTGCTGCCAGGTCACTAAGCCAGTTTTTGTGCCTGGTTTTATCCTTGCTCTGTGATGTCTTGGTTCCCCCTGGCCTGGCAGCTTGTAGCTCTCTGTGTTGGCTTCATATTGCATGGTTTTGCTAGTGAGGGGCTAGAGGCACAGCTTCTGTGGAAGGCTCCAGAACTTTGCCCTGTGTTTGATAGACTCCCTGTGCCAGGAGACGAGCAGGAGGGGCAGAAGAATGGTGTGGCTCTGAAGGAAGGAGGCTTTGGTTGGGATTTAGGAAAATGAAGAGAGTTTATGATTTTTGTCTAAAGGGGCAGACAACCTCAAGAGGCCTTGAAGGATGTTGTGAGGTTATCCATGGAGAAAATGAGCAAGGCCAGAGCTCAACTCAAACTTCATCCAACTGTGGCCATAAAGGACAAGAATAAATGTTTCTCTAAATACTTTAGCAGCCAAAGGAGGGCAAAGGAGAATCTCCATTCTTTAGTTGATGTGGGGAAATATAATGACAAAGGAGGAGGAAAAAGCTGAGTTACTTTGTTCCTCAAACTAAATACCAAGACCTGTTGTGCTTTGGGTTCCCAGTCCCCCTGAGATGGAAGACAAGGAAGGGGATCATTAGGAAGCCCTCATAAGAGAAGCAGAAATGGTTGTAGACCTGCTACACCACTTACCCATACACAAGTGTAGGGAGCAGGAGGGGATCCCCCCAAGGGTACTGTGGGGGTTGCTGTCCATGTTCACTAAATAAGCTTTTATCATGTCTCTTCAATCCTGCCTGTACCAGGGAAGTTCTCGTTGTCTGGAAGTGACCAGACGTGGTACCAACCTCTAAGAATTGGCAGAAGGAAGATCTGGGAATTACAGGCCTCTCAGTCTGACTTTGGTTCCAGGGCAGTTTATTTTGCAGATCACCTTTCATGCCACCACGCAGCACATACAGGACAGCTAGGTGATCAGTCCCAGTCATCATGGGTTATGAAAGGCAGGTTCTGCTTGACCCTCCTGGTCTGCTGCCATGACAAGGTGACCTGCTGAATAGCTGAGGGAATGGCTGTGGATGTTGTGTACCTGGTCTTTAGTAAAGCCTTTCATAGTAATTCCCACAGCATTCTCCTTGAGAAACTGGCTTCTCCTGGCTTGGGTGGGTGCAGTCTGTGCTGGGGAAAAGCTGGCTGGATGGCTGGGCCAAAGACTTGTGATCAATGGAGTTGATCCCGTTGGTGGCCGGGCACAAGTGGTGTTCCCCAAGAGCCAGTGCTGGGGCCAGTTCTGTGCAATATCTTTCTCAGTGATGTGGACAAGGGGATTGAGGGCACCCTGAGTACGTTTGGACGTGACACCAAGGTTGGCTGAAGCGTTGATCAGCTTGAGGGTAGGAAGCCTCCAAAGAGGGGTCTGGACAGGCTGGATCCATGGGCCAAGGCCAAGTGTATGAGGTTCAAGAAGGCTCAGTGCCAGGTCCTGCACTTGGGTCACAACAGCGCCAGGCAATGCTACAGGCTTGGGGAAGAGTAGCTGACAATCTGCCTGGCATAAAAGGACTTGGTGGTCGACAGGTGTCTGAGCATGAGCCAGCTGTGTGGCAAGGTGGCTAAGAAGGCCACCAGCATGTTGGCTGGTATGGGAAATGGTTTGTCCAGCAGGACCAGGGCAGTGTTCATCCCCCTGTACTCAGCAGTGCTGAGTCTGTCCTGGAATGCTCTGATGGGTTTTTGGCCCTGCACTGCCACAAAGACAGTGAGGATTTGGAGCCTGTCCACAGAATGGCAATGAAACACCTAAGGCTGGGATGCAGAAGAACTTTATTGAGGGAAGGAAAAGAAGCAGTAACAAGCATAAGGAGCTCCTCTCCTTCCTCTTCACCATGGAGGAAGGAGACCAGAGGTCCATGGTAGGCTTTGGCTTCAGAGAAGTTGGTGTCAGTGGGGAGTACCAGACACAAGGGAAGAAGCGATGCAACAAAGGAAGAAGAAGAGGAGGAGCTTGTGGGGCCGAGTTTGCCTCAGCCCAGGCTGCTCCCCTTCCCTGCTTCCTTGCTTGGTGCCATGAGAGGAGGAGCTGTGGAAGGCAGGTCCATGTGCCAGGAAAGGCCTGGAGAAGTGTCCTCAATCCATGGCATGGCTTCCAGTGTTGGAGTGGTTGGTGAGAGGGCTGGTGGTGAGCACACTTAGCAGAGGTATCCATAGCCTCTTCTGCCTCCATAGCAGCCCAGGCCTCCTAAGCCGTAGCCATAGCCAAGGCCATAGCCAAGGCCATAGCCAAAGCCTCCAGAGGAGACAGGCACTCCCTGGGAGCTGAGTTCGTTGCCCACGGCAGCGGATGCGGAGGATCCCACAGCGGTGCTCTGGGGGAAGGAGCTGAGGATGGGTCCTGGCAGGGTGACCACCACGGTGGAAGGCTGGATGACGACACGGGAGTCCTCACACTGCCTGACACAGGGCTCGTTGCAGCTGTTGGCCAGCGGGGTGGGTCCGCAGGGGCGGCAGAGGCTGTTGCAGGCCATGTGTGTGGTGTGGAGGGGCCCTGGAAGAGAGGAGGTTGAGAAAGCGCAGGGCTGCAAAGGTGTTGAGGGCTGGAAGAGCCGGGCCAAGCAGGGCAGGAGCTGGAGGGGAAGGGCTTTGAGGCTCACCTTGTGGAGCGTGGAGCAGAAGGCGTCAGGAGAAGTGTGTGAGGGACAGAGGCTCTGGGTCGCCTTTTATGCTGGTGCTGCAGTGCCCGAGGCACAGAGACAACCTTTGCACATGACAGCAGTTTTCAGACAGGCAATTCTCACATGCCACAGCCTGGAGAGCAATGAGGTGGGGCGTGTTTTCCTGGCCACAAGGCTCCCTGTTCCTGTCCTCTTCTTGAGGTCGTGTCCCATTGGCCCTGGCAGCAGCTTTGAAGGGAGAGTCGGTTCTGGGATGGATTTGTAGGCAAGGTGTGTGTAGAAGCATTTTGGAGGCTTGGGCAAAGCCTAGGAGAGGTGGGGTGTCATGGGTGAGGCCCTCCCATGGCATTCATGTGGTGTGGTGCGTTGCTGTGTTGTTCATTGGGGACCCATTTCCTTGCATCCCTGGAAGGCTGGACTGGGCTTTGCAGGTGCCCCAGGTGTGAGACATGCCCCTTCCAGCATATTTGCTCTGTCTCCACCTTGCTGCCAGGTCACTAAGCCAGTTTTTGGGGCTGGTTTTATCCTTGCTCTGTGATGTCTTGGTTCCCCCTGGCCTGGCAGCTTGTAGCTCTCTGTATTGGCTTCATGTTGCCTGGTTTTGCTAGTGAGGGGCTAGAGGCATGGCTTCTGTGGAAGGTTCCAGAGAATTGCCCTGTGTTTGATAGAAAGTCTCCTTGTGCCAGGAGATGACCTGGAGGGGAAGAACCATGGTCTGGATAAGAAGGAAGGTGCATTGGTTGGGACTTAGAAATAATAAGAGACTTTATGATTTCTGGAGGAAGGGGCAAACAACTCAGGGGGAAACATAGTGACAAGGGAGGGGGAAAAGGCTGAGTTACTTTGTGCCTCATCAGTGAATATGAAGAGCTGTTGTTCTTCGGGGTCCAGCTCCCCTGAGATGGAAGACAAGATTGAGGATCAAAAGGAAGCCTCCATAACAGTAACAAATATTTTAATTGACACCACTCAGCCATACACAAGTGCAGGGAGTCAGAAGGATTCCCCCCACGGGTACTGAGGGGGCTGGTGTCAGTGCTCACCAAACCAGCTTCTGTCATGTCTCAGCAGCCTTGCCTGTACTGGGCAAGTCCTAATTGACTGGAAGTGAGCAAACATGATACCTAGCTACAAGAACTGGTGGAAGGAGGGAAGCCAATCATGTGCTGGGCTGCATCAGGAGAAGTGCGTCCAGTAAGTGGAGGGTGGCAATTCTCTACTGTGCTCTCCTGAGACTGGAGTCTTGTGTTTAGCTCTGGGCCCACTAGTATAAGAGTGATAGGGAGCTGCTGCATAAAGGGGACAGAAGAGCTCATCAAGATGGTCTTTTCAAACCTTCTCCTTCTTGAGGACAGGCTGAGAGAGTTGAGTTTGTTTCTCCTGGAGAAGTTTCCAGGGAGACCTTAGAGCAGCCTTCCTGTACTGACAGGAGCCATGGAGGAAAAATGGAGATGGACTCATTATTCAGGATGTGTAGTGATACAATGAGGGGTAATGAGCAAACCTGAACAAGGAATGATTTAGGTGAGCTAGTAGGAAGGCTTTCTTTCTTGTAAGGGTGGATGGGCATTTGAAGAGGATCCCATACATTGCTCTGTGTGTCCCTGGTTCCCTGGCAGTGTTTAAGACCAGATTGGACAGGAGTCCCTGCTCATGGCAGGAGAGATGCAACTGAGATGACTTTGAAGATCCCTTCTAATTCAAACCATTCTCTGATTCTGTGCTGTCTCTTTCCTCCTGATGATGCACAAATTTCTCGTACTATTATTCCCCCCCCTTCCCAGATTTAGAGGGGCAATGATAGAGGGTCCCTGTGCTCACATGGTCCCCAGTCCATGTTACCCTATCAGAGAGGCATCAGAGCCATGAGTAGAAGTGAATAAAGGTATCAAAGGTTATGTTTGGGCAAGGGAAGGTCTTGTGTGTCAGGCCAGAAGTGCCCCAGGTGGAAGTGGGATGGTCTTCTCAGAATACACATCCCAAGGAGAGGTCTGGTATCCATTGTTCAACCCATGCTGCTGGCTGCTTGAGCCCTGGCTTTGTGTTGTTTGAGGCTGGATGAGCTTTGGAAGAATGAAAACACAACTGAGGAGATGTCAAAGGCTGTGCTGCAGGAGAAGTTTATTGATGAGGTGTAATCTCAGTCCAGAGTATGGACTGCAGGATTTTTGGAGGTTGGAGTTTGGGCTCGTGGAGAGTGCCCTTAGCAGGGGTAGCAGCCCCTTCTGCCCCCATAGCAGCCCAGGCCTCCTAAGCCGTAGCCATAGCCAAGGCCATAGCCAAGGCCATAGCCAAAGCCTCCAGAGGAGACAGGCACTCCCTGGGAGCTGAGTTCGTTGCCCACGGCAGCGGATGCGGAGGATCCCACAGCGGTGCTCTGGGGGAAGGAGCTGAGGATGGGTCCTGGCAGGGTGACCAGCACAGCGGGAGGCTGGATGACGACACGGGAGTCCTCACACTGCCTGACACAGGGCTCGTTGCAGCTGTTGGCCAGCGGGGTGGGTCCGCAGGGGCGGCAGAGGCTGTTGCAGGCCATGTGTGTGGTGTGGAGGGGCCCTGGAAGAGAGGAGGTTGAGAAAGCGCAGGGCTGCAAAGGTGTTGAGGGCTGGAAGAGCTGGGCCAAGCAGGGCAGGAGCTGGAGGGGAAGGGCTTTGAGGCTCACCTTGTGGAGCGTGGAGCAGAAGGCGTCAGGAGAAGTGTGTGAGGGACAGAGGCTCTGGGTCGGCTTTTATGCTGGTTCAAGAGGGGTGTGTCAGGCTTTGCCCATGACAGACGTTTTTCCACAAGCAGGTCTTGCCTGCCACAGCCTCACGATTAATGAGCTGGGTCGTGTTTTCCTTGAGGGTAACCACATTTTTCACCACACTCTTCTCTCATGCCACAGCCTGGTGAGCAATGAGCTGGGGCGTGTTTTCCTGGCCACACTTTTCTGCCATTTCATGTCCTTCTCGTGACTCCATGTTCACTTGTCCCTGGCGGCAGCTTTGAAGGGCCAAATTCTGGGTGTTGAGTGTGTGTGTCAGGACGGGCAGAAGATGCAACCGAAGCTTATTAGAGCTGGGGTGTCGTCACTGAGGTCATGCCATTCCAGCTGTTTGCTGTGGTTTGCAGATGTGTTGTGAAGCGAGTGCCCCCATTCCTTGCCTCCCTGCAAGGCTTTGATGTTGTGCCAGGTGAGGGGCTGCCCCTTCCATTGCATTTGGGCCTTCCCCAGCAAGGATGAATGCTGGAGGCTTTTGGAATGGCAAAACTGGCTCCAGGTCAGCCAAGGGGGTGGTTTGGTAGGCTCTTTATCAAGTTGGACTTCCTTGTTGCTGAGGAACACACATGGAGTTAGAAAGGAGTGCTCAAGAACCTCAGGTGTGCAGCCCTGTGGGGTCCTGTGGGATGTTCACAGGCATGTTTAGGGTGGGAGTTGGCTGAACTCCTGGGGTGGCCTCTGTCTTCTCTTGGAGGAGGAGCAGGACAGGCCGTAAAGATGGAAGTGGTGGAGCTTCTCCTTCTTGAGGACAGGCTGAGAGTATTGGGGTTCTTCAGCATGGAGAAGATCCAAGGGAGTCTCTAAAGCAGCCTTCAGGGACTTACGGCAGGCTTGGAGGAAAGACAAGAAGGGCCTCCTTATCAGGGTCTCTAGTGATAAGATGAGGGGTTAAGAACAAAAGTGAGCAGGTAGATTTAGGTGAGCTGTTAGAAAGGCTTTCTTTCCTGTGAGGGTGTTTGGATGCTTGAAGATCCCATATGCAAGTCTGTGTCCCTGGGTCCCTGGCAGTGTTGAAGGGCAGGTTGGCTGGGGCTTTGAGCAGCCTGGTCTAGTGGACAAAGCCCCTGCTCATGGCAGGAGAGAGGAAACTGAGATAACTTGGAAGGTCCCTTCCAAGCCAAAGCATTCTCTGATTCGGGGCTGTCTCAGGATGCGGTATGATTCTGTGCTTCTGTCATGCTCTGAGTCTCTGGGTCTGTGATGTTGGTGTCCTTATGTCGACCCACAGAGTGTTTGTCACATTTTCCATCCCTTTTCCAGGTAAGGAGGGGCAGTGACAGAGTAGCTGTGTGGGCACCTGGCATCCAGGCCAATTGCTGTCAACAGACAGGAGGCTCTTGTGTTAGAGGTATGGGGATAATCATAGATTCCTCTGTTGGAAGTGACCCGTTAGGATCATCAATTCCAACCCTGAAATGCACACAGGGCCAGTCGAGTCAGGGCATGGGATTGAGGGCATTGTCCAGACACGTGTTGATTTCCCTTAAGCTCAGTGCTGTGACCACTGCCCTGGGGTGCCTGATCCAGTTCCTGACTGCCTTTAAAGACAGAACCTCCTCCTAAACATCCAACCTAAATCTCCCCTGGTGCAACTTCACGTTGTTCCCTCAGGTTCTATCTCTGGCCCCCAAAGAGAGGAGATAGGTGCCTGCCCCTTCGCTCCTCCTTGTCAGGAAGCCAGAGACCTTCATGAAGTCTCCCCTCAGCCTCCTCTTCTCCAGGCTGTGCAAACCAAGGGACTTCAGGCTCTCCTCCTAACACTGTGCTTCCATAGCCTTCCCCATCTTCATTACCCTCCTCCAGACACTTCCTGACAGTTTTGTGTCCCTCTTGTACTGTGGTGCCCAAAACTGCATCCAGGACTCAGGGTGAGGCTGCACCAGGACAGTGTAAAATGAGACAATCCCCTCTCAGGACCAGCTGGCCATGCTGTGCTTGAAGACCGCCCCCAGGATACGATTGGCCCTCCTGACTGTGTGGGCACACTGATGGCTCAGGATTAAGTTTGGGTTAACCAAGACTCCAGATCCCTCTCAGCACCAGCTGCTGGCCTTCCAGGCTGGATGCACAGCCAGGGATGGCTATTCCCAGGTGGTGAATCCTTGCCCTTGTTAATCTTCATGGTGTTGGTGACTGCCCAGCTCTCTAATCTGCCCAGCTCTCTGTGTAAGACTTCTCCACCCTCAACAGAGGCAACAGCTTGTATCCATTTGGTGTCATCTAGGTAGTTTTATTAAGACCCCCTGTAGTCCTGAGTCCAGGTCGTTTATGAAAGTGTTGAAGAGAACTGGACCTGGAATGGACCCCTGGGGAAGCCCACAAGGGACTGGGGTTCAGAAGTGCCTAAGTGTGTCCAGGGTTTTGCTTGGGAGGGTGAAGGTCTTATGTGACAGGCTTAGAAGGCACCGGGTGCCAATGGGAGTCGTTTGTGGGGATGTAGTTTCTGAGAGAGGTCTGGCAGCCGTTTGTCAAGCCACCACCATGGCCTTTGGAGCCCTGGCCTTTTACTGGGTGAGGTTGGATGAGCCCTGGGAGAAGAAAGACTGAATGAGGACGTGTTGAATGCTGTGATGCAGGAGAAGTTTATTGAAGGACAAAAACACAGTGAGAAGGAAGGAGTGCCCAGAAGAGGGGCACCCGTGTGAGGCAGAGGTCGGGTGACCATCAGCCAACATCCTTTGTTGGTGTCAGGGCAGGTGTTGAGGGCCCTTAGCAGGGGTAGCAGCCCCTTCTGCCTCCATAGCAGCCCAGGCCTCCTAAGCCGTAGCCATAGGCAAGGCCATAGCCAAGGCCATAGCCAAAGCCTCCAGAGGAGACAGGCACTCCCTGGGAGCTGAGTTCGTTGCCCACGGCAGCGGATGCGGAGGATCCCACAGCGGTGCTCTGGGGGAAGGAGCTGAGGATGGGTCCTGGCAGGGTGACCAGCACAGCGGGAGGCTGGATGACGACACGGGAGTCCTCACACTGCCTGACACAGGGCTCGTTGCAGCTGTTGGCCAGCGGGGTGGGTCCGCAGGGGCGGCAGAGGCTGTTGCAGGCCATGTGTGTGGTGTGGAGGGGCCCTGGAAGAGAGGAGGTTGAGAAAGCGCAGGGCTGCAAAGGTGTTGAGGGCTGGAAGAGCTGGGCCAAGCAGGGCAGGAGCTGGAGGGGAAGGGCTTTGAGGCTCACCTTGTGGAGAGTGGAGCAGAAGGCGTCAGGAGAAGTGTGTGAGGGACAGAGGCTCTGGGTCGGCTTTTATGCTGGTGCTGCAGTGCCCGAGGCACAGAGACAGCCTTTGCCCATGACAGCAGTTTTTAGGCAGGCAATTCTCACATGCCACAGCCTGGAGAGCAATGAGGTGGGGCGTGTTTTCCTGGCCACAAGGCTCCCTGTTCCTGTCCTCTTCTTGAGGTCGTGTCCCATTGGCCCTGGCGGCAGCTTTGAAGGGAGAGTCGGTTCTGGGATGGATTTGTAGGCAAGGTGTGTGTAGAAGCATTTTGGAGGCTTGGGCAAAGCCTAGGAGAGGTGGGGTGTCATGGGTGAGGTCCTCCCATGGCATTCATGTGGTGTGGTGAGTTGGTGTGTTGTTCAGTGGGGGCCCATTTCCTTGCATCCCTGGAAGGCTGGACTGGGCTTTGGAGTTGTGTCTGGCATGAGGCATGCTTCTTCCAGCATATTTTCTCTATTCCCTTCATGCTGCCAGCTCAGTAATTCTGGTATTGTGCCTGGCTTTATCCTTGCTCTCTGATGTCTTGGTTCCCCCTTGCCTGGCAGCTTGTAGCTCTCTGTTTTGGGTTCAGGGTTCGTGGTTTTGCTAGTGAGGGGCTAGAGGCATGGCTTCTGTGGAAGGCTCCAGAGAATTGCCCTGTGTTTGATAGAGAATCTCCCTGTCCCAGGAAACAAGCTGAAGGGGACTAAGAATGATCTGTCTCAGAAGGAAGGAGCCTTTCTTTGTGATTAAGGAAAAAGAAGAGAGTTTATAATTTTTTGGCTCCTCAGGAGGCTTCCAAGGATGTTGTGAGGTTACCAAGGAGAATTTCAGAATGGCCAAAGCTCAACTCAAACTTGATCCTGCTTAGGCCATAAAGGACAATAAAAACTGTTTCTAGATATATATTGGTAAGAAAAAGGGGGTCTATGAAGAATCTCCATCCTTGGTTTGATGTGGGGGAAACATAGTGACAAAGGAGGAGGAAAAGGTTGAATTATTTTTGCCTTATTTGCTTCAGTGCTTCCTACTAAGACCAGGTGTTCTTTGGGTGCCCAGCACCCCTGAGATGGAAGAAAAGGAATGGGAACATAAGAAATCCCCCATAACAGAAAAAAAAAATGGCTTGGACCTGCTAGACCTCTTAGCCATGCCCAAGTGTAGAGGCCTGGATGGCATCCCCCTGAGGGTACTGAGGGGGCTGGTGTCAGTGTTCACCAAACAACCGTCTGTCATGTCTCTGCAGTCTTGCCTGTACCAGGGAAGTCCTGGTTGATTGGAAGTGAGTAAACGTGACACCCACCAACAAGAACAGCCAGAGGGAAGATCTGGCAATCACAGGCCTCTCAGTCTGACCTTGGTTCCAGGGCAGTTTAGGTGCCAGATCACCTTGAGTGCCACCACGCAGCACATACAGGACAGCCAGGTGATCAGTCCCAGTCATCATGGGTTATGAAAGGCAGGTTCTGCTTGACCCTCCTGGTCTGCTGCCATGACAAGCTGACCTGCTGAATAGCTGAGGGAATGGCTGTGGATGTTGTGTACCTGGTCTTTAGTAAAGACTTTCATAGTAATTCCCACAGCATTCTCCTTGAGAAACTGTCTTCTCCTGCCTTGGGTGGGTGTAACCCTCTGCTGGGTCACAGCAAAGCCAGGCAATGCTACAGGCTTGGGGAAGAGTAGCTGACAATCTGCCTGGCATAAAAGGACTTGGTGGTCGACAGGCGTCTGAGCATGAGCCAGCTGTGTGGCAAGGTGGTTAAGAAGGCCAACAGCATGTTGGCTTGTATGAGAAATGGTTTGGCCAGCAGGACCAGGGCAGTGTTCATCCCCCTGTACTCCCTGTGAGGTTCTGAAGCCTGTCCACAGAATGGCAATGAAACACCTAAGGCTGGGATGCAGAAGAACTTTATTGAGGGAAGGAAAAGAAGCAGTAACCAGCATAAGGAGCTCCTCACCATGGAGGAAGGAGACCAGAGGTCCATGTTAGGCTTTGGCTTCAGAGAAGTTGGTGTCAGTGGGGAGTACTAGACACAAGAGAAGAAGCGATGCAACAAAGGAAGAAGAAGAGGAGGAGGTTGTGGGGCCGAGTTTACCTCAGCCCAGGCTGCTCCCCTTCCCTGCTTCCTTGCTTGGTGTCATGAGAGGAGGAGCTGTGAATGGCAGGTCCATGTGCCAGGAAAGGCCTGGAGAAGTGTCCTCAGTCCATGGCATGGTTTCCAGTGTTGGAGTGGTGGGTGTGAGGGCTGGTGGTGAGCACACTTAGCAGAGGTATCTATAGCCTCTTCTGCCCTATGGACAGTTGCAGAGGATCCCATACACTGCTCTCTGTGTCTCTGGGTCCCTGGCAGTGTTCAAGGCCAGGTTGGAGAGGTGTCACTGCTCATGTCAGCAGACATGCAACTGAGATGACTTTGAAGGTCCCTTCTAATTCAAACCTTTCTCTGATACTCTGATTCTGTGCTGTCTCTGTCCTCCCATTGATGCACAAAGCTCTTGTCATATTTTCCCTCCCTTTCCCAGTTTTGGAGGGGCAGTGATAGAGGAACTCTGTGCTTTACCTTGTCCCCAGGCAATGTTCCCCTGTCAGAGAAGCATCAGAGCCATGTGTAGAATTGAGTAAATTTATCAAAGCTTTTCTTTGGGCAAGCAAAAGTCTTGTGTGAGAGGCCAGGAGTGCTACAGGTGGAAGTGGGATGGTCTTGACAGAATACACATCCCAAGGAGAGGTCTGGCATCCATTGTTCAACCCATCCTGCTGGCTGCTTGAGCCCTGAGATTGTGTTGTTTGAGGCTGGATGAGCTTTGGAAGAATAAAAAAACAACTGAGGAGATGTCAAAGGCTGTGATGCAAGAGAAGTTTATTGATGAGGTGTAATCTCAGTCCACAGGATGGACTCCAAGATCTTTGGTGCTTCGGGTGAGGGTTGGCGGAGAGGGCCCTTAGCAGGTGTAGCAGCCCCTTCTGCCTCCATAGCAGCCCAGGCCTCCTAAGCCGTAGCCATAGGCAAGGCCATAGCCAAGGCCATAGCCAAAGCCTCCAGAGGAGACAGGCACTCCCTGGGAGCTGAGTTCGTTGCCCACGGCAGCGGATGCGGAGGATCCCACAGCGGTGCTCTGGGGGAAGGAGCTGAGGATGGGTCCTGGCAGGGTGACCAGCACAGCGGGAGGCTGGATGACGACACGGGAGTCCTCACACTGCCTGACACAGGGCTCGTTGCAGCTGTTGGCCAGCGGGGCGGGTCCGCAGGGGCTGCAGAGGCTGTTGCAGGCCATGTGTGTGGTGTGGAGGGGCCCTGGAAGAGAGGAGGTTGAGAAAGCGCAGGGCTGCAAAGGTGTTGAGGGCTGGAAGAGCTGGGCCAAGCAGGGCAGGAGCTGGAGGGGAAGGGCTTTGAGGCTCACCTTGTGGAGCGTGGAGCAGAAGGCGTCAGGAGAAGTGTGTGAGGGACAGAGGCTCTGGGTCGGCTTTTATGCTGGTCCCAGAGGGCTGTGACAGCCCTTGAGGGTGACTGTGTTTTTCACCAAACTCTTCTCTCATGTCACAGCCTGGTGAGCAATGAGGTGGGGCGTGTTTCCCTGGCCACACTTTTCTGCCATTTCATGTCCTTCTCGTGACTCCATGTTCACTTGTCCCTGGCGGCAGCTTTGAAGGGCCAAATTCTCGGTGTTGAGTGTGTGTGTCAGGACGGGCAGGAGACACATCCAAAGCATAGGAGAGCTGGGGTGTCATTACTAATGTCATGCCACGGCAGTTTTGTGGTGTGGCTCCATGAAGGGCTGCTCTGTGCATTGTATGTGTGCCAATCAAAGGCGTTTGGGCCTTCTCCGCCTTGTTGCCATGAGGCTAAGTGTGACTTTGGCCTAGTCTGCTGCCCCTGTGTCTTCAGAGTGTCTGAGAGAAAGGGGCCACATCTTTAGGCTTGTGCCCCCTTTGGGCCACCTCTGGCATGTGACTATGAAACAGACAGAGGAGGGCTGCTTGTGAGGGCAGGCCATTGTCTTGATGCTACGTATGACTTTGGGCCTAGTCTTTCCCGCTGCTTCTGCTCTGTGGTTCTGTCTTGCTGTCCCTGTGTCTCCAAAATTTATGTCTGGGAGAAAGGGGGCAGCATCTTTAGGCTTGTGCTTCTGTTGGGCCACCCCTGGTGAGTGAGTACACGCAGGCAGAGGAGGGCTGCTTGCGAGAGCAGCCATTGTCCTGGCAGCTTTAGTTCAGAGCTCCTGAGTGCTTGGCAACTGCCTGTCCACACCTCCCTGGGGCCTTCTGGGGGTATGTCAGCATAACAGGTGAGGGTGGGAGCTGGACCACTTCTTTGGGAGGCCCTTGTTTGTCTTGTAGAGGTGTTGTTGCTTGGGAGCGGTTGCTAAAGGCCTGCAGAGACTTCCTAAGGCTCCTCTGTGTAAGAGGTATGGGAAGGAAGATCTGTGAAGGTGTGTCCCTGGGTCCCTGGCAGTGTTCAAGAGCAGGTTGGACAGGTGTCCTTGCACATGGCAGGAGAGATGCAGCTGAGATGTCTTTGAATGTCCCTTCTCATTCAAACCATTCTCTGATTCTGTGCTGTCTCTGTCCTCATGTGGATGCACAAAGCTCTTGTCATATTTTCCCTCCCTCTTCCTGGTTGTGGAGGGGCAGTGATAGAGACGGTCTGTGCTCACCTGGAGCCCTGGGTATGTTCCCCTATCAGAGAAGCATCAGAGACATGAGTAGAGGTGAATAAATGTATCAAAGATTTTCTTTGGTCAAGGGAAGGTCTTGTGTGTCAGGCCAGAAGTGCCCCAGGTGGAAGTGGGATGGTCTTCTCAGAACACACATCCCAAGGAGAGGTCTGGTATCCATTGTTCAACCCATCCTGCTGGCTGCTTGAGCCCTGACTTTGTGTTGTTTGAGGCTGGATGAGCTTTGGAATAATAAAAATACAACTGAGGAGATGTCAAAGGCTGTGCTGCAGGAGAAGTTTATTGATGGAGAAAAATATCATGAAAAGGAAAAAGTCCCAATTTGAGGGTGCCCATCTGAGATACAGGTCAGGGGACCATGAGCAAATATCCTTTGTAGGCCCGGAGCTCTTACGAGAGCCACAATGTCTTCCCACCCCCATTATAGGAGAGGCAGAGTGGAAGTCCCCTGTGCTCTTTGATTTTGAGCAGGTGGATTCAGAGGAGAGTAGTAGACACAGAAGAAGAGGAATTGAAGAGAATGGGAGGTGGCAGACAGGCCGTGTTAGCCTGTCTGCCATGCTGTCCCTCTTCCATGCTTTCTTGCTTGATGCCATGAGAGAAGGAGCTGTGGATGGGAGGCCCAAGTTCCAAATGAGGCCTGGAGGTGCATTCTCAGTCCAGAGTATGGACTGCAGGATTTTTGGTTGTTGGTTTCATGGCAGGTGTTGAGGGCCCTTAGCAGGGGTAGCAGCCCCTTCTGCCTCCATAGCAGCCCAGGCCTCCTAAGCCGTAGCCATAGCCAAGGCCATAGCCAAGGCCATAGCCAAAGCCTCCAGAGGAGACAGGCACTCCCTGGGAGCTGAGTTCGTTGCCCACGGCAGCGGATGCGGAGGATCCCACAGCGGTGCTCTGGGGGAAGGAGCTGAGGATGGGTCCTGGCAGGGTGACCAGCACAGCGGGAGGCTGGATGACGACACGGGAGTCCTCACACTGCCTGACACAGGGCTCGTTGCAGCTGTTGGCCAGCGGGGTGGGTCCGCAGGGGCGGCAGAGGCTGTTGCAGGCCATGTGTGTGGTGTGGAGGGGCCCTGGAAGAGAGGAGGTTGAGAAAGCGCAGGGCTGCAAAGGTGTTGAGGGCTGGAAGAGCTGGGCCAAGCAGGGCAGGAGCTGGAGGGGAAGGGCTTTGAGGCTCACCTTGTGGAGCGTGGAGCAGAAGGCGTCAGGAGAAGTGTGTGAGGGACAGAGGCTCTGGGTCGGCTTTTATGCTGGTCCCAGAGGGGTGTGACAGCCTTTGTGAGTGACCACGTTTTTCCTCAAGCAGGTCTTGCCTGCCACAGCCTCACGATTAATGAGCTGGGGCGTGTTTTCCTTGAGGGTAACCACATATTTCACCAAACTCTTCTCTCATGCCACAGCCTGGTGAGCAATGAGCTGGGGCGTGCTTTCCTGGCCACACTTTTCTGCCATTTCATGTCCTTCTCGTGACTCCATGTTCACTTGTCCCTGGCGGCAGCTTTGAAGGGCCAAATTCTGGGTGTTGAGTGTGTGTGTCAGGACGGGCAGGAGACACATCCAAAGCACAGGAGGGGATGGTTATCGTAACTGAGGTCATTCCATAGCATTTGTGTGGTGTGGTTTGCAGATGTGTTGTGAAGCAAGTGCCCCATTTTCTAGAAGACCTGAAGGCTTTTCTGTGCATTGGAGTTGTGCCAGGTGAGGTGCTGCCTCATCCGTGGCATTCAGGCCTTCCCCACCTTGCTGCCATGAGGCTAAGGGTGTCTTTGGGCCTGGCCTTTCTCTGTGGTTGTGCTCTGTGGTTCTGTCTTGTTCACTCTCTGTTTCCTAAGGTTGATTCAGGGAGAAAGGGGGCTGCATCTTTAGGCTTATGCTCCCATGGGCCCATCCCTGATGCGTGAGTGCAAGCAGCACGTGAGGAATTCTTGTGAGAACAAGCCATTGTAGAGGTGAGCCTGGTCCACGACTTACCAACCTGCCAATCCATGTGTTGTTGGGAGGCCTGCCAGGCTCCTTCTCAGCTGGTGTTAGCCCCTTAGCAGTGCTGCCCTTTCCTCAGGCTGACAGGTTTGTAGGCCGGGCTCTGGTGTGCCCATCCACACCCCATGGCTCCTTTGCATGGGCAGGTGAGAGTGTGGAGAGCCCGTGAGTGTGATGAGAGGCAGAGGAGAGTGGAAGCTGCAGGGAGAGGATGTGGTGCTGCAGGAACACTGGGATCTTTCCTTAGGGTGCGTACTGAGGGGTGAGGCCACTTCTCTGCACAGTGTTTGCTGGCAGAAGGAGGGTCTGCAGATTGCCAGGGCGAGCTGGAGCCAAGCGTGCAGCATGTGGCTGCAGAGCTGAGGCCCTGGGGATGGATGGTGAATGCTGAAGGCCTGAGGAATGACAAGGCAGCTCCAGTTCAGCCAAGGGGCGTGCTTTTTGGGCTGGATGTAAGTGAAAACTTCCTTGTTGCTCAGAATGAGCCAGGGAGGTAGGAAGGTGTGCTGGACAGCTGCATGCACACAGCTCTGTGGGGCCTGATGGGATGTCCCCAGGAGTGGTGAGGGAAGGACCATGAAGAATTTTTTCAGGGGGTGTCTCTATGATCTGATTAAGTTCATATTGCTCTGGAGGGATTGGTAAAGGTTGGCAGAGAGCTCCTAAGCTTTGTCTGTGTGAGGAGTGCAGGGAAGAAGATCTGGGAAAGTCGGGGCTGCTGATCCTGGTCTTGTTCTTGTAGAAGGGGATGTAGAAATTCCTTCTGTAAAGGAGTGTCAATGCAGGGAAGCAGGAGAAGGTGATGTGAGGAAAAATGGGTAGGACCTCCTTATCAGGAGGTGTAGTGACAAGATGAGGGCTTAAGAACAATACTGAAAGAGGGTAGATTTGGATGAAGTATTGGGAAGGCTTTCTTTCCTGTGAGGTGATTTGGACACTTGAAGACCATTCCAGCAGAAGCTGTGTTTGTCTTGGGGTCCCTGGCAGTGTTGAAGGGCAGGTTGGACGGGGCTTTGAGCAGCATGGTCAAGTAGAGGGTGTCTGTGCTCAGGTACGTTTCAACTAACTGATCTCTCAGGTCCCTTCCTACCCAAACCCTTCTGTGATCCTGTCATGCTGTGATCTATAATTCTCAGACTTTGTGATTTCTCTGCTGTTCTGTGGCTCCTGAGTGCTTGGCAACTGCACGTCCACACCTCCCTGGGGCCTTCTGGGGGTATGTCAGCATAAGAGGTGAGGGTGGGAGCTGGACCACTTCTTTGGGAGGCCCTTCTTGTTTGTCTTGTAGAGGTCTTGTTCCTGGGGGTGGTTGCTAAAGGCCTGCAGAGACTTCCTAAGGCTCCTCTGTGTAAGAGGTACGGGAAGGAAGATGTGGGAGACTGGTGAGCCTGTTTATTGTTCCTTTGGAAGGGGATGTAGTAATTATTCTGTACAGGGGTGCCAGTGCCAGGCAGTACAAGAAGGTGATGGTGAGTATCATCAGTGTGGAAATAAGAAGAGGAAACCAGATCACTCCGATGAGTGGTAGAAAGATGAGTAGGAGGCAAGTCTCAGGTGGGTAGCCCAGGACGGGTCTATGGAGCCAACACTGTTGGACATACTGGTTAATGAGTTGACTTGCCTGTCAGTGTCACCTCTGTGCCTGTCATGGTCGTGGAGAAAATACTTTTGGAAAGAATGGTGACACACCTGGAAGAGGGAGAGGTGGTTGCCAGCAGCCAGCATAGCTTCACAAAAGCACATCATGCCTGAGAAAATCAGGTGGCCTTCCAGAGCGGAGTGTCAGCGTTTGTGGGGATGAGAAGAGTGATTGTTGTCATCAACCTGGATGTGTGTAAAGCCTTAGACACTGTCCCACACAAGGTACTTGCCTGTAAATTGAAGAGCCATGGGTTTGGCTCTCCACCATGTGTTGGATCAGGAATTGTCCAGATGGACATGTTCAAAAGTGTTGAGGCCAGTGGTCTGTGTGTGTGTTTGTGTGTGTGGAGAGTTGTGTGTCTCTGGGGTGGGTTTGGAGTGTTTCTGGGTGGGTCTCAATACTCTCTTGAGGTCCCTTCCAACCCCAACCATTCTCTGATTCTGATTCTCTGATTCTATCCCCATGTCAATGCCCCAAGCTCTTGTAATCTAACCCTATCAGAGAGGCATCAGAGCCACGTGTAGAGGTGAATAAATGTATCACAGCTTTTCTTTGGGCAAGGGAAGGTCTTGTGTGTCAGGCTGGAAGTGCCAGTGGGACGATGTCAGAATACCCATCCTAAAGAGAGGTCTAGCATCCAATTGAGAACCCAGGCTGCTGAATTCTTCACCCTGCCTTTCTGTTGTGTGAGGCTGGATGAGCTTTGGAAGAATAAAAATACAACTGAGGAGATGTCAAAGGCTGTGCTGCAGGAGAGGTTTATTGATGAGGTGCATTCTCAGTCCACAGTATGGACTGCAGGATTATTGGTTTTTGGGGAGATGGCTGGTGGAGAGTGCCCTTAGCAGGGGTAGCAGCCCCTTCTGCCTCCATAGCAGCCCAGGCCTCCTAAGCCGTAGCCATAGCCAAGGCCATAGCCAAGGCCATAGCCAAAGCCTCCAGAGGAGACAGGCACTCCCTGGGAGCTGAGTTCGTTGCCCACGGCAGCGGATGCGGAGGATCCCACAGCGGTGCTCTGGGGGAAGGAGCTGAGGATGGGTCCTGGCAGGGTGACCACCACGGTGGAAGGCTGGATGACGACACGGGAGTCCTCACACTGCCTGACACAGGGCTCGTTGCAGCTGTTGGCCAGCGGGGTGGGTCCGCAGGGGCTGCAGAGGCTGTTGCAGGCCATGTGTGTGGTGTGGAGGGGCCCTGGAAGAGAGGAGGTTGAGAAAGCGCAGGGCTGCAAAGGTGTTGAGGGCTGGAAGAGCTGGGCCAAGCAGGGCAGGAGCAGGAGGGGAAGGGCTTTGAGGCTCACCTTGTGGAGCGTGGAGCAGAAGGCGTCAGGAGAAGTGTGTGAGGGACAGAGGCTCTGGGTCGGCTTTTATGCTGGTCCCAGAGGGGTGTGACAGCCCTTGAGGGTGACTGTGGTTTTCACCAAACTCTTCTCTCATGCCACAGCCTGGTGAGCAATGAGCTGGGGCGTGTTTTCCTGGCCACACTTTTCTGCCATTTCATGTCCTTCTCGTGACTCCATGTTCACTTGTCCCTGGCGGCAGCTTTGAAGGGCCAAATTCTGGGTGTTGAGTGTGTGTGTCAGGACGGGCAGGAGACACATCCAAAGCTTAAGAGTGCTGGGGTGTTTTTACTGATGTCATGCCACAGCTGACTGTGGTGTGGTTTGCAGATGTGTTGTGAATTGAGTGCCCCATTTCTGCCAGGCCTGCAAGGCTGGTCTGAGCGCTGGATTTGTGCCAGGTGAGGTGCTGTCCCTTCCATGGCATTCAGGCCTTCCCTGCCTTGCTGCCATGAGGCTAAGCGTGTCTTTGGGCCCGGCCTTTCCAACTGCTGGTGCTCTGTGGTTCTGTCTTGCTGCCCCTGTGTCTCCTGTGTTTGGGAGAAAGGGGGCTGCATCTTTGGCCTCTTGCCCTATGGGTCTGTCCATGGTGTATGAGTAGAAGCAGGCAGAGGGAGGCTGCTTGTGAGAGCAGGCCATCATCCTGGCAGCCTCTGTCCAGAGCTGAGGTGTCCCCAGTGTTGTTGGGAGGCCTGCCAGGCTCCTTCTCAGCTGGTGTTAGCCCCTCAGCAGTGCTGCCCTTTCCTCAGGCTGACAGGTTTGTAGGCCGGGCTCTGGTGTGCCCATCCACACCCCATGGCTCCTTTGCATGGGCAGGTGAGAGTGTGGAGAGCCCGTGAGTGTGATGAGAGGCAGAGGAGAGTGGAAGCCGCAGGGAGAGGATGTGGTGCTGCAGGAACACTGGGATCTTTCCTTAGGGTGCGTACTGAGGGGTGAGGCCACTTCTCTGCACAGTGTTTGCTGGCAGAAGGAGGGTCTGCAGATTGCCAGGGCGAGCTGGAGCCAAGCGTGCAGCATGTGGCTGCAGAGCTGAGGCCCTGGTGATGGATGGGGAATGCTTAAGGCCTGAGTAATGGCAAGGCAGCTCCAGTTCAGCCAAAGGGACTGTTCTGCAGGCTGATTGTCAGGTGAGGTGTCCTGTGTGTTGAGGAAGAATCAGAGCATTTGGAAGGAGTGCTCAACAATGGCAGGTACTCATCTGTGATGGGATTCCCCTAGGAATGGTGAGGAAGGGAGCTGACTGGCCACATTGGAGGCCCCACTGTATATGTTACTGAAGTTGTATTACTCAGGAGTAGCTCAGGCTTCTCCTCCTTGAAGACAGGCTGTGAGAGTAGGGGTTGTTTAGCCTGGAGAAGATTCCAAGGAGGACTTTAGCCTGGAGAAGATTCTAGGTCGAGGGAGGACTTTTTACCTTTTTACTGTTCTCTCCAGAAGCTGGAGTCTTGTGTTTAGCTCTGGGCCCCCAGCTTAAGAATGACAGGAACCTTGTGGAGGGGAAGCAGAAGAGGCCATGAAGATGGTGATGTCAAAACTTCTCCTTCTTGAGGAGAGGCGGCAAGAGTTGGGGTTGTTTCTCCTGGAGAAGTTTCCAGGGAGACCTTAGAGCAGCCTTCCTGTACTGACAGGAGCCATGGAGGAAAGATGGAGATGGACTCATTATTCAGGATGTGTAGTGATACAATGAGGGGTAATGAGCAAACCTGAATGAGGGTACATTTAGGTGAGCTATCAGGAAGAATTTTTTTCCTATAAGAGTGGATGGAGACTTGAAGTGGATCCCATACACTGCTCTATGTTTCCCTGGGTCTTTGGCAGTGTTCAAGGCCAGGTTGGATGTGGCTTTGAGCAGCCTGGTCCAGTGGAGGGTTTCCCTGTATCAGAAATAGTGTGGCCAGTAGTGAGTCCCCATCCCTGGGTGTGTTTAACAATGGGTAGATGAGCTTCTCAGGGATCTGGTTTAGCACAGGACAGGAATGATTGGACTTGATGATCTTGAAGGTCTTTTCCAGCCTAGTCAGTCTGTGATTCTGATCCTGGCAGGAATGATGAAACTGAATGACTTTGAAGGTCCCTTCCAACCCAAACCATTCTCTGATTCTGTGCTGTCTCTGTCCTCACGTGGATGCACAAAGCTCTTGTCGTATTTTCCCTCCCCTTCCCAGTTCTGGAGGGGCAGTGATAGAGGGTCTCAGTGCTCAGCTGTTCCCCAGGCCATGTAGCTCTGTCAGACAGGCATCAGAGGCATGTGTAGAAGTGAATAAAAGTATTGAACCTTTTCTTTGGGCCACTGAAGGCCTTGTGTGTCAGGCCAGGAGTGCACCATGTGCCAGTGGGATGATTTTTCAGAATCCAGATCCTAAGGAGAGGCCTGGTATTAATTGGTGAACCCACCCCAATAGCTACTTGAAGCCTGCCTTTCTTGTGTCTGGGGTTGGATGATCCTTGGGAGAAGAAAGAACAACTGAGGACACGTCGAAGGCTTTGATGCAAAAGAACTTTATTAGACAGAAAATAACACCAGGAAAGGAAAGCGTTCCAAGTATGAGGGTGCCTGTGTGAGATACAGGTCAGGGGACCATGAGCCAACATCCTTTGTATGCTGGAGCTCTTACCAGAGCCACAACGTCTTCCTGCCCATCCTATGAAAGGAAGGCGTGAGGAGAAGTGTGTGAGGGACAGAGGCTCTGGGTCGGCTTTTATGCTGGTCCCAGAGGGGTGTGACAGCCCTTGTGAGTGACCACGTTTTTTCTCAAGCAGGTCTTGCCTGCCACAGCCTCATGAGCAATGAGCTGGGGCGTGTTTTCCTGGCCACACTTTTCTGCCATTTCATGTCCACAGCTGGCCTGTGAGTTGAGGAAGAATCAAAGCATTTGGAAGGAGTGCTCAACAATGGCAGGTACTCATCTGTGAGGCCTGATAGGATGACCCCAGGAATGGTGAGGAAGAATGCTACCTAACCACATTGGGGGCACCCTTGAAGGTGAGGCTGCACCAGGGAAGTGAAAAATGGGACAATCCCCTCTCAGGACCAGCTGGCCATGCTGTGCTTGAAGAAAACCCCAGGATACAGTTGGTCCCCCTGACTGTGTGGGCACACTGATGGCTCATGATTAAGTTTGGGTTAACCAAGACTCCAGATCCCTCTCAGCACCAGCTCCTGGCCTTCCAGGCTGGATGCACAGCCAGGGATGGCTATTCCCAGGTGGAGAATCCAGTACTTGCCCTTTTTAATCTTCATAGTCTTGGTGACTGCCCAGCTCTCTAATCTGCCCAGCTCTCTGTGTAAGGCTTCTCCACCCTCAACAGAGGCAACAGCTTGTCTCAATTTGGTGTCATCTAGATATTTTTTATTAAGACGCCCTGTAGTCCTGAGTTCAGGTCGTTTATGAAAGTGTTGAAGAGAACTGGACCTAGAATGGAACCCTGGGGAAGCCCACAAGGGACTGGGGTTCAGAAGTGCCTAAGTGTGTCCAGGGTTTTGCTTGGGATTGTGAAGGTCTTATGTGACAGGCTTAGAAGGCACCGGGTGCCAATGGGAGTCGTTTGTGGGGATGTAGTTTCTGAGAGAGGTCTGGCAGCCGTTTGTCAAGCCACCACCATGGCCTTTGGAGCCCTGGCCTTTTACTGGGTGAGGTTGGATGAGCCCTGGGAGAAGAAAGACTGAATGAGGACATGTTGAATGCTGTGATGCAGGAGAAGTTTATTGAAGGACAAAAACACAGTGACAAGGAAGGAGTGGCCAGAAGAGGGGCACCCGTGTGAGGCAGAGGTCGGGTGAGCATCAGCCAACATCCTTTGTATGTAGGAATTCTCCCCAGAGCCACGAGGTGTTTCTGCCCCAGTGTGGGAGTGGCAGAGTGGATTTTCCTGGTGGTCTTTGTTTGTGTGCTGGAAGTTCTAGTTCAGAGTAGTGGACACAAGAGAAAAGGTGATGCAAAGAAGGAAGCAGGAGAAGAGGAGGAGATGCAGGGGCCATGTTGGTCTGAGCCTGGCCTAGCACCTGCCCTGCTTCCTTTCCTGGTGCCACGGATGGGAGGTCCATGTGCCATGAAAGGCTTGGAGGAGTGACTTGAATCCTCGTTGTGGCATCCAGAGATGGGGATGTTGGTGTCAGGGTTGGTGTTGAGGGCCCTTAGCAGGGGTAGCAGCCCCTTCTGCCTCCATAGCAGCCCAGGCCTCCTAAGCCGTAGCCATAGGCAAGGCCATAGCCAAGGCCATAGCCAAAGCCTCCAGAGGAGACAGGCACTCCCTGGGAGCTGAGTTCGTTGCCCACGGCAGCGGATGCGGAGGATCCCACAGCGGTGCTCTGGGGGAAGGAGCTGAGGATGGGTCCTGGCAGGGTGACCAGCACAGCGGGAGGCTGGATGACGACACGGGAGTCCTCACACTGCCTGACACAGGGCTCGTTGCAGCTGTTGGCCAGCGGGGTGGGTCCGCAGGGGCGGCAGAGGCTGTTGCAGGCCATGTGTGTGGTGTGGAGGGGCCCTGGAAGAGAGGAGGTTGAGAAAGCGCAGGGCTGCAAAGGTGTTGAGGGCTGGAAGAGCTGGGCCAAGCAGGGCAGGAGCTGGAGGGGAAGGGCTTTGAGGCTCACCTTGTGGAGCGTGGAGCAGAAGGCGTCAGGAGAAGTGTGTGAGGGACAGAGGCTCTGGGTCGGCTTTTATGCTGGTCCCAGAGGGGTGTGACAGCCCTTGAGGGTGACTGTGTTTTTCACCAAACTCTTCTCTCATGCCACAGCCTGGTGAGCAATGAGCTGGGGCGTGTTTTCCTGGCCACACTTTTCTGCCATTTCATGTCCTTCTCGTGACTCCATGTTCACGGCAGCTTTGAAGGGCCAAATTCTGGTGTTGAGAGTGTTTGTTTTAGGTCAGGCAGGAGACACATCCGAAGCACAGGAGAGGTGCTGTTCTGTCACTGAGGTCATGACACAGCAATTTTGTGGTGTGGTTTGAGTTGTGAAGCCAGTGCCCTTGTTCCTTGTCTCTCTGGCAGGCTGGTCTGTGCATTGGAGTTGTGCCAGGTGACGTGCTGCCCCTTCCACTGCATTTGGGCCACAGCACCAGCAAGCTGGCAGGTGACAACCCTCTTTATTTTTAAAAAGGTGAAAACAAGGACAGTGTTAAGTACAGGTCCACCAGTATCACCTTTGTGTCATCTCCCAGCCACACCAGTCCTGATGCCTTCCCACTTCCACTCTCCCCCAGCCTCATCCTCTGTTGGTCATCCTACCTGCACCTCACTCTGGCTTATTAGCATTCCTTCCCTTTCCCCCACCCTCAATAACGTTCTCTTGTATCCCAGCCTGAGATGTTTCATGGCCCATCTCTGGACACACTCCAGCACCTCGGTGTCTTTCTTCTATTGAGGCACCCAAAACTGAAAGCAGCACTTAAAGTGTGGTCTCTCCAGTGCCCAGTGTAGGTCACTGCCCTAGTCCTCCTCACATCACTATTTCTGATACAAGCCAGGATGCTGTTACCCGTTTTGGCCACCTGGGCACACTGCTGGCTCATACTCAGACACCTACTGACCAACACCCCCAGGTCCTTTTCCACCTGGCAGCTTTCCAGTCACTCTTTCCCAAGTGTGTAGCGTGGCCTTGGTGTTGTTGTGACACAAGTGCTTGTCCTGACATGCACACTCAACATCAAGACTTGGTCCTCTAATACTCGCTGCTGCCAATGGAAGTGGACATGGTGTCAAGAGCAGGGCTCAATCATCAGCACAGACCCCAGTGTCCCTGGCTCATCACATCCTATCCCTGAGGTTCCCACTCTACCTTTGCATCTCATCACACTCACGGGCTCTCTTACCCATGCAAAGGAGCCATGGGTTGTGGATGGGCACACCAGAGCCCGGCCTACAAACCTGTCAGCTTGAGGAGCCCGGCCTACAAACCTGTCAGCAGCACTGCTGAGGGGCTAACACCAGCTGAGAAGGAGACTGGTAGGTCTCCCAACAACATGGGAGACTTCTGAGCTGTGGTCAGAGGCTGCCAGGATGATGGCCTGCTCTCACAAGTGGCCCTCCTCAGTCTCCTAGAACTAAAACCCCAGGGACAGACTGATGGGCACACAAAACCAGAGACAGCCCCCTTTCTCCCAGACACAGCCTTGGGAGAGAAAGGGGGAGTAAGACAGAACCACAGAGAACAACTGCCTAGAAAGTCCAGGCCCAAAGACACACTTAGCATCATGGCAGCAAGGTGGGGAAGGCCCAAATGCCATGGAAAGAGCAGCACCTCACCGGGCACAACTCCACTGCACAGATCAGCGTCCAAAAAATGCCACAAAACAGGGCACATGTTTCACAACACATCTGCAAACTGCACAACATAAATACCATGGCATGACCTCAGTGACGACACCCCAGCTCTCCTGTGCTTTGGATGTGTCTCCTGCCCGTCCTGACACACACACTCAACACCCAGAATTTGGCCCTTCAAAGCTGCCGCCAGGGACAAGTGAACATGGAGTCACGAGAAGGACATGAAATGGCAGAAAAGTGTGGCCAGGAAAACACGCCCCAGCTCATTGCTCACCAGGCTGTGGCATGAGAGCAGAGTTTGGTGAATAACACAGTCACCCTCAAGGGCTGTCACACCCCTCTGGGACCAGCATAAAAGCCGACCCAGAGCCTCTGTCCCTCACACACTTCTCCTGACACCTTCTGCTCCACGCTCCACAAGGTGAGCCTCAAAGCCCTTCCCCTCCAGCTCCTGCCCTGCTTGGCCCAGCTCTTCCAGCCCTCAACACCTTTGCAGCCCTGCGCTTTCTCAACCTCCTCTCTTCCAGGGCCCCTCCACACCACACACATGGCCTGCAACAGCCTCTGCAGCCCCTGCGGACCCACCCCGCTGGCCAACAGCTGCAACGAGCCCTGTGTCAGGCAGTGTGAGGACTCCCGTGTCGTCATCCAGCCTCCCGCTGTGCTGGTCACCCTGCCAGGACCCATCCTCAGCTCCTTCCCCCAGAGCACCGCTGTGGGATCCTCCGCATCCGCTGCCGTGGGCAACGAACTCAGCTCCCAGGGAGTGCCTGTCTCCTCTGGAGGCTTTGGCTATGGCCTTGCCTATGGCCTTGGCTATGGCTACGCCTTAGGAGGCCTGGGCTGCTATGGAGGCAGAAGGGGCTGCTACCCCTGCTAAGGTTTCTCGCCAACATCCCCTAACCCTGGAGTCCACATCGTGGATTATGCTCCTTCAGGCCTCTTCTAGCAAACATGGCCTCTCCAGCTTTTCACCTTCTCCCTCTTCCTTCTCTGCATTGTCTCTCCAGTTGTGTCTGCTACTCTGCTTTGAAACCACCTGCTCAAAAAGCAAAGACCAGTACGGTCCTCCATAGGATGGGGCCCAAAAGCCTCGTGGCTCTAGTAAGAGCTCCAGCATACAAAGGACGTTGGCTCATGGTCCCCTGACCTGTATCTCACACAGGCACCCTCATACATGGAACTCTTTCCTTTTCCTGGTGTCATTTTCCATCAATAAAGTTCTTTTGCATCAAAGCCTTCGACATTTCCTCAGTTGATCTTTCTTCTCCCAAGGATCATCCAACCCCAGACACAAGAAAGGCAGGCTTCAAGTAGCTATTGGGGTGGGTTCACCAATTAATACCAGGCCTCTCCTTAGGATGGGGATTCTGAAAAATCATCCCACTGGCACATGGTGCACTCCTGGCCTGACACACAAGGCCTTCACTCTCCCAAAGGAAAGGTTCAATACTTTTATTCACTTCTACACATGCCTCTGATGCCTGTCTGACAGAGCTACATGGCCTGGGGAACAGCTGAGCACTGAGACCCTCTATCACTGCCCCTCCACAGCTGGGAAGGGGAGGGAAAATACGACAAGAGCTTTGTGCATCCACGTGAGGACAGAGACAGCACAGAATCAGAGAATGGTTTGGGTTGGAAGGGACCTTCAAAGTCATTCAGTTTCCTCATTCCTGCCAGGATCAGAATCACAGAATCACAGACTGACTAGGCTGGAAAAGACCTTCAAGATCATCAAGTCCAACCATTCCTGTCCTGTGCTGAACCAGATCCCTGAGCACCTCATCTACCCATCTGTTAAACACACCCAGGGATGGGGACTCACTACTGGCCACACTATTTCTGATACAGGGAAACCCTCCACTGGACCAGGCTGCTCAAAGCCACATCCAACCTGGCCTTCAACACTGACAGGGACACAGGGACACACACAGCAGTGTATGGGATTGTTGTGGGTTCACCCTGGCTTGGGCCGAGATCCACACAGCTGCCTGCTCCTTAAAGTAAAAGAGCAGGAGAAAAGGGAAAGGGGGGGGAAACAAGGGAAGGGAAAAGGAAGGGGCAAATAACTCCAAACCCAAGAAACTAAGAGGCCCGTGGGTTGGGATAAGGATAGTTTACTAAGAGAACAGAAAGATCAAATATAACAATGGCAACAGGACTTTAGAGCAAAAGAATATGAAACTATTGATACCCAATGCAGTTTCTCACCCAACCACACAACTCAGGCTGCACCACCCAGAGCTGCCCCGGAACCCGACTGTCCGCCAAGACCCTCACGTCCCGGCTGCTCGCGTCCCGGAACCGCCCCCCTTCCTCCTCCCATCAGCCCCCCTTTATCCTGGGCAGGACGTAATTGGCATGGAATACTCTCTTTGGCCCATCTGGGTCACCTGTCCTGGCTTTGACTGTCTGACTGCAACTAGAAACATCAGGGTGTTCTCAGCACTGCTTTCATTGTAACTCCCAAACACAGCATCCCATCCGCTGCTACAAATGAAATTAACTCTATCCTGACTGAAACCAGGACAGGGATCCACTTCAAGTGTCCATCCACCCTTACAGGAAAAAATGTCTTCCTAACAGCTCACCTAAATCTACCCTTGCTCATTACCCCTCATTGTATCACTACACATCCTGAATAATGAGTCCATCTCCATCTTTCCTCCATGGCTCCTGTCAGTACAGGAAGGCTGCTCTAAGGTCTCCATGGAAACTTCTCCAGGAGAAACAAACTCAGCTCTCTCAGCCTGTCCTCATGCAGGAGAAGCTTTCACATGACCAACTCTATGGCACCTTCTGACCTCTTGATGCAGAAGGTCCCTATCATTCCTCTGCTGGGGTGCCAACAGCTCAACACAGCACTCCAGGCTCAGGAGAGCACAGCAGAGAATTCCTTCCCTCCACCTGCTGGACACGCTGCTCTCGATGCAGCCCAGCACCTTATTGGCTTCCACTTAGTCCCTGTCCTTCCCCAACAGGAAACCCCTCGCTGAGAATCACCAAAGCATTTCCCTTGGAAAGGAACATTTCCATCCTCAGGTCCAACTGGGAAGCTCACAATACCAAGTCCACCACAACACCACATCCCCAAGCACCATATCTACCCGTCTTTCAATCCCTCCAGGGATGCTGACTCAAGCATTGCCCTGGGCTGTCTCTTCCAGTGCTTCCTAACCCTTGGACTCAAGACATCCTTCCCAAGAGCAAACAGAAACTCCCCTGGAAGCAATTGAGGCCATTTCCTCTTGTGTAGGCAAAAATTGCCTAACAGCCACCTTGCTAAAAACACCACTTAGGGAGTGGACAAAGGTGATGTGGGCTCCTCTCAGCTGCCTTTTCTGCAGGCTAAGCACCTACACTGCCTCAGTGACTCCACATGAGGTTTCTCCTCTTCACCCTTCACCAGATTCATTGCTCTCTGGATAGATCCCACCAGAGCCCAGCCCACACACGTGGCAGCCACACAAAAGGGCAACACTGCAAAGGGGCCAAAACAAGGCCCTGGGGAGGCTCGATGCCCTCTTGATACGACAGGGCTCAGCAGCTAAGAATCAGGGCTCACAGGACCACATCTGGCTCTTGCAAACATCCCTCCTCTTCCTTCCTGCACTCAGGGGCCTCAAGCCAAATCAGGAAGGCTCCCTTCCTCCAGCTACAACTTTACAAGAAAGAGGTTCACAAAGACACCCCAGAGCACACCCAAAGAAAATGACCAGTATAAAAAAAGGTTTAGTGAGCAAAGGGCAAGTTTGGGAGAGAGCAAATATGCTGGAAGGTGCCCATCAAACCCCAAAGACAAGAGCAGCCTTCCAGGTCTGAAAGGAAATGGGATCCCACTAGACAACACACCCACACACCACACCACATGAATGGAGGGCCTCACCCATGACACCCCACCTCTCCTAAGCCTTTATCATGCCTCCAAAATGCTTCTACACACACCTTGCCTACAAATCCATCCCAGAACCGACTCTCCCTTCAAAGCTGCCGCCAGGGCCAATGGGACACGACCTCAAGAAGAGGACAGGAACAGGGAGCCTTGTGGCCAGCAAAACACGCCCCACCTCATTGCTCTCCAGGCTGTGGCATGTGAGAATTGCCTGCCTGAAAACTGCTGTCATGGGCAAAGGCTGTCTCTGTGCCTCGGGCACTGCAGCACCAGCATAAAAGCCGACCCAGAGCCTCTGTCCCTCACACACTTCTCCTGACGCCTTCTGCTCCACGCTCCACAAGGTGAGCCTCAAAGCCCTTCCCCTCCAGCTCCTGCCCTGCTTGGCCCAGCTCTTCCAGCCCTCAACACCTTTGCAGCCCTGCGCTTTCTCAACCTCCTCTCTTCCAGGGCCCCTCCACACCACACACATGGCCTGCAACAGCCTCTGCAGCCCCTGCGGACCCACCCCGCTGGCCAACAGCTGCAACGAGCCCTGTGTCAGGCAGTGTGAGGACTCCCGTGTCGTCATCCAGCCTTCCACCGTGGTGGTCACCCTGCCAGGACCCATCCTCAGCTCCTTCCCCCAGAGCACCGCTGTGGGATCCTCCGCATCCGCTGCCGTGGGCAACGAACTCAGCTCCCAGGGAGTGCCTGTCTCCTCTGGAGGCTTTGGCTATGGCCTTGGCTATGGCCTTGGCTATGGCTACGGCTTAGGAGGCCTGGGCTGCTATGGAGGCAGAAGGGGCTGCTACCCCTGCTAAGGGCCCTCAACAACAGCCCTGACACCAACAAAGGATGTTGGCTGATGCTCACCCGACCTCTGCCTCACACCGGTGCCCCTCTTCTGGGAACTCCTTCCTTGTCACTGTGTTTTTGTCCTTCAATAAACTTCTCCTGCATCACAGCATTCAACATGTCCTCATTCAGTCTTTCTTCTCCCAGGGCTCATCCAACCTCACCCAGTAAAGGGCCAGGGCTCCAAAGGCCATGGTGGTGGCTTGACAAACGGCTGCCAGACCTCTCTCAGAAACTACATCCCCACAAACGACTCCCATTGGCACCCGGTGCCTTCTAAGCCTGTCACATAAGACCTTCACAATCCCAAGCAAAACCCTGGACTCACTTAGGCACTTCTGAACCCCAGTCCCTTGTGGGCTTCCCCAGGGTTCCATTCCAGGTCCAGTTCTCTTAAACACTTTCATAACCGACCTGGACTCAGGACTACAGGGGGTCTTAATAAAAAATATCTAGATGACACCAAATTGAGACAAGCTGTTGCCTCTTTTGAGGGTGGAGAAGCCTTACACAGAAAGATGGGCAGATTAGAGAGCCAGGCAGTCACCAACACCATGAAGATTAACAAGGGCAAGTACTGGATTCTCCACCTGGGAATAGCCATCCCTGGCTGTGCATCCAGCCTGGAAGGCCAGCAGCTGGTGCTGACAGGGATCTGGAGTCTTGGTTAACCCCAAGTTAATCCTGAGCCATCACTGTGCCCACCCAGTCATGAGGGCCAACTGTATCCTGGGGGGAGCTTCAAGCACAGCATGGCCAGCTGGTCCTGAGAGGGGATTGTTCCATTTTTCACTGCCTTGGTGCAGCCTCACCCTGAGTCCTGGATGTAGTTTTGGGCACCACAGTACAAGAGGCTGCCCTTCTTTCCTCCAAGCCTCTTCTAAGCCCATGAAGGCTGCTCTAAGGTCTCCCTGCAATCTTCTCCAGGTTGAACAACCCCTACTCTCACAGCCTGGCTTCAAGGAGGAGAAGCTCCAGCTACTCCTGAGTCATACGACCTCAGTCAGATATTCAAGGGGGCCCCCCAATGTGGCCAGTCAGCTCCCTTCCTCACCATTCCTGGGGGCATCCCATCAGGCCTCACAGATGAGTACCTGCCATTGTTGAGCACTCCTTCCAAATGCTCTGATTCTTCCTCAACACACAGGACAGCTCACCTGACAATCAGCCTGCAGAACAGTCCCCTTGGCTAAACTGCAGCTGCCTTGCCATTCCTCAGGCCCTCAGCTTCCATCATCCATCACCAGGGCCTCAGCTCTGCAGCCACATGCTGCACGCTTGGCTCCAGCTCGCCCTGGCAATCTGCAGACCCTCCTTCTGCCAGCAAACACTGTGCAGAGAAGTGGCCTCACCCCTCAGGACGCACCCTAAGGAAAGATCCCAGTGTTCCTGCAGCACCACATCCTCTCCCTGCGGCTTCCACTCTCCTCTGCCTCTCATCACACTCACGGGCTCTCCACACTCTCACCTGCCCATGCAAAGGAGCCATGGGGTGTGGATGGGCACACCAGAGCCCGGCCTACAAACCTGTCAGCCTGAGGAAAGGGCAGCACTGCTGAGGGGCTAACACCAGCTGAGAAGGAGCCTGGCAGGCCTCCCAACAACACTGGGGACACCTCAGCTCTGGACAGAGGCTGCCAGGATGATGGCCTGCTCTCACAAGCAGCGTCCCTCTGCCTGATTCTACTCATACACCAGGGACAGACCCATGGGGGCACAAGGCCCAAGATGCAGCCCCCTTTCTCCCAAACACAGGAGCCACAGGGGCAGCAAGACAGAACCACAGAGCACCAGCAGTTGGAAAGGCCGGGCCCAACGACACGCTTAGCATCATGGCAGCAAGGCAGGGAAGGCCTGAATGCCATGGAAGGGACAGCACCTCACCTGGTACAACTCCAATGCACAGAAAAGCCTTCAGGTCTTCTAGAAAATGGGGCACTTGCTTCACAACACATCTGCAAACCACACCACACAAATGCCATGGCATGACCTCAGTTACGATAACCATCCCCTCCTGTGCTTTGGATGTGTCTCCTGCCCGTCCTGACACACACACTCAACACCCAGAATTTGGCCCTTCAAAGCTGCCGCCAGGGACAAGTGAACATGGAGTCACGAGAAGGACATGAAATGGCAGAGAAGTGTAGCCAGGAAAACACACCCCAGCTCATTGCTCACCAGGCTGTGGCATGGGAGAAGAGTGTGGTGAGAAACACAGTCACCCTCAAGGGCTGTCACACCCCTCTGGGACCAGCATAAAAGCCGACCCAGAGCCTCTGTCCCTCACACACTTCTCCTGACGCCTTCTGCTCCACGCTCCACAAGGTGAGCCTCAAAGCCCTTCCCCTCCAGCTCCTGCCCTGCTTGGCCCAGCTCTTCCAGCCCTCAACACCTTTGCAGCCCTGCGCTTTCTCAACCTCCTCTCTTCCAGGGCCCCTCCACACCACACACATGGCCTGCAACAGCCTCTGCAGCCCCTGCGGACCCACCCCGCTGGCCAACAGCTGCAACGAGCCCTGTGTCAGGCAGTGTGAGGACTCCCGTGTCGTCATCCAGCCTCCCGCTGTGCTGGTCACCCTGCCAGGACCCATCCTCAGCTCCTTCCCCCAGAGCACCGCTGTGGGATCCTCCGCATCCGCTGCCGTGGGCAACGAACTCAGCTCCCAGGGAGTGCCTGTCTCCTCTGGAGGCTTTGGCTATGGCCTTGCCTATGGCCTTGCCTATGGCTACGGCTTAGGAGGCCTGGGCTGCTATGGAGGCAGAAGGGGCTGCTACCCCTGCTAAGGGCCCTCTCCATGATCCCAACCTCCAAAAATCCCAGAGTCCATACTGTGGACTGAGATTACACCTCATCAATAAACATCTCCTGCAGCACAGCCTTTGACATCTCCTCAATTCTGTTTTCATTCTTCCAAAGCTCATCCAGCCTCAAACAACACAAAGTCAGGGCTCAAGCAGCCAGCAGGATGGGTTGAACAATGGATACCAGACCTCTCTTGGGGATGTGTGTTTGGAGAAGACCATCCCTCTTCCATCTGGGGCACTTCTGGCCTGACACACAAGACCTTCACTCCCCAAAGATAACCTTTGATACCTTTATTCACTTCTACTCATGGTTCTGATGCCTCTCTGATAAGGTAACATGGACTGGGGACCATGTGAGCACAGGGACCCTCTATCATTGCCCCTCCAAATCTGGGTAGGTGAGGGATAATAGTACAAGAAATTTGTGCATTATCAGGAGGACATAGACAGCACAGAATCAGAGTATCAGAGAATGGTTTGAATTAGAAGGGACCTTCAAAGTCATCTCAGTTGCATCTCTCCTGCCATGAGCAGGGACACCTGTGCAACCTGGCCTTGAACACTGACAGGGACACAGGGACACACAGAGCAGTGTATGGGATCCACTTCAAATGCCCATCCACCCTTACAAGAAAGAAAGCCTTCCTAATAGCTCACCTAAATCTACCCTCGTTCAGGTTTGCTCATTACCCCTCACTGTATCACTACACATCCTGAATAATGAGTCCATCTCCATCTTTCCTCCATGGCTCCTGTCAGTACAGGAAGGCTGCTCTAAGGTCTCCCTGGAAACTTCTCCAGGAGACACAAACTCAACTCTCTCAGCCTGTCCTCAAGAAGGAGAATGTTTGAAAAGACCATCTTGATGAGCTCTTCTGTCCCCTTTATGCAGCAGCTCCCTATCACTCTTATACTAGTGGGCCCAGAGCTAAACACAAGACTCCAGTCTCAGGAGAGCACAGTAGAGAATTGCCACCCTCCACTTACTGGACACACTTCTCCTGATGCAGCCCAGCACATGCTTGGCTTCCCTCCTTCCACCAGTTCTTGTAGCTAGGTATCATGTTTGCTCACTTCCAGTCAATTAGGACTTGCCCAGTACAGGCAAGGCTGCTGAGACATGACAGAAGCTGGTTTGGTGAGCACTGACACCAGCCCCCATAGAACCCTTGGGGGACCCCATCTAACCCCCTACACTTGTGTCTGGCTAAGTGGTGTAGCAGGTCAACAACCAGTTCTGTTTCTGTTATGGGGGCTTTGTTATGTTCCCCTTCTTATCTTCCATCTCAGGAGGGAGAGGCACCCAAAGAATATTTGGTCTTAGAAGTAAGGACTGAAGCAAATAAGGCACAAAGGAACTCAGCCTTTTCTTCCTCCTCTGTCACTGTATTCCCCCACGTCAAATCAAGGATGGAGATTCTCCTTTGCCCTGCTTTGGATGCCAATCTATTTCTAGAAACAGTTTTCCTGGTCCTTTATGGCCATAGCTGGATGAAGTTTGAGTTGAGCTTTGGCCTTTCTCAATTTTTCCTTGTGTAACCTCGCAACATCCTTGGAGGACTCCTGAGGTGTCTGCCCCTTCCTCCAAAAATCATTAACTCTCTTCTTTTTCACAGAATCACAGAATACAATGGGTTGGGAGGGACCCCAAGGATCAGAGATCTCCAATCCCCCTGCCATAGGCAGGGACACCAACCTCAGGCCGGATATACACAAGGTTGCCCAGGGCCCCCAGCCAACCTGGCCTTCAACACCCCCAGGGACAGGGCATCCACCCCCTCTCTGGGCAGCCCCTTCCAGCCCCTCACCACTCTCTCTGCAAAGAACTTCCCCCTAATATCTAATTTGAACCTTCCTTCCTTCCTTTATCTTTAGTCCATTCCCCCTTGTCCTGCCAGGCTCTGCCCTTTGAACAAGCTGATTCCCCTCCTGTTCCTCTGCTCCCTTCAGGGACTGGCAGGCTGCAATGAGGTCCCCCCACAGCCTTCTCTTCTCCAGGCTGACCCAGCCCAGCTCCCTCAGCCTCTCTCCAGAGGGGAGCTGCTCCAGCCCTCTGAGCATCTTCATGGCTCCTCTGACCCCTCTCCAACAGTTCCCCATCTTTCTTGTCTTGGGGCCCCAGCTCTGGACACAGGACTCCAGCTGGGGCCTCCTGAGGGCAGAGAAGAGAGGGACAATCCCCTCCCTGTCCCTGCTGCCACCCCTCTGCTGATGGAGCCCAGGATAACATTGGCCTTCCAAGCAACAGGAAGGACCAGGCCATCATCCTATGTCCCAACCAAAACCTTCTTCCTTCTTATCCAGACCATTCTTCTGCCCCTCCTGCTCGTCTCCTGGCACAGGGAGACTCTCTATCAAACACAGGGCAATTCTCTGGAACCTTCCACAGAAGCCATGCCTCTAGCCCCTCACTAGCAAAACCATGAAACCTGAACCCAACACAGAGAGCTACAAGCTGGCAAGCCAGGGGGAATCAAGACATCACAGAGCAAGGATAAAACCAGCCCCAAAAACTGGCTTAGTGACCTGGCAGCAAGGTGGGGACAGAGCAAATATGCTTGAAGAGCCTTGCCTCACGCCCGGCACAACTCCAAAGCACAGTCCAGCCTTCCAGGGATGCAAGGAAATGGGCCTCACTGGACAATGCACCCACACACCACACCACATGAATGCCATGGGAGGACTTCACCCATGACACCCCACCTCTCCTAGGCTTTGCCCAAGCCTCCAAAATGCTTCTACACACACCTTGCCTACAAATCCATCCCAGAACCGACTCTCCCTTCAAAGCTGCCGCCAGGGCCAATGGGACACGACCTCAAGAAGAGGACAGTGTCCCATGCAGAAGAGGACAGCCTGTCCTCATGCAGGAGAAGCTTTCACATGACCATCTCCATGGCCCCTTCTGACCTCTTGATGCAGAAGGTCCCTATCATTCCTCTGCTGGGGTGCCAACAGCTCAACACAGCACTCCAGGCTCAGGAGAGCACAGCAGACAATTCCTTCCCTCCACCTGCTGGACACGCTGCTCTTGATGCAGCCCAGCACCTTATTGGCTTCCACTTAGTCCCTGTCCTTCCCCAACAGGAAACCCCTCGCTGAGAATCACCAAAGCATTTCCCTTGGAAAGGAACATTTCCATCCTCAGGTCCAACTGGGAAGCTCACAATACCAAGTCCACCACAACACCACATCCCCAAGCACCATATCTACCCGTCTTTCAATCCCTCCAGGGATGCTGACTCAAGCATTGCCCTGGGCTGTCTCTTCCAGGGCTTCCTAACCCATGGACTCAAGACATCCTTCCCAAGACCCAACAGAAACTCCCCTGGAAGCAATTGAGGCCATTTCCTCTTGTGTAGGCAAAAACTGCCTAACAGCCACCTTGCTAAAAACACCACTTAGGGACTGGACAAAGGTGATGTGGGCTTCTCTCAGCTGCCTTTTCTGCAGGCTAAGCACCTACACTGAGCCTCAGTGACTCCACATGAGGTTTCTCCTCTTCACCCTTCACCAGATTCATTGCTCTCTGGATAGATCCCACCAGAGCCCAGCCCACACACGTGGCAGCCACACAAAAGGGCAACACTGCAAAGGGGACAAAACAAGCCCATAGAGAGCCTGGCTGGCCTCCTGATACGACAGGGCTCACCAGGTAAGAACCAGGGCTCACAGGACCACAACTGGCTCTTGCAAACATCCCTCCTCTTGTTTCCTGCACTCACAACCCCAGACATGGCAACAAATAGTGCATAAACAGGCAGCATCGCTTCCTCCCACTAAATCCTTACAAGGAGGAGGGTCACAAACACACCCCAGAGCACATCCAAACCAAATAACAAGGATTAAAGCCAGGTTTTAGAAAGTGGGGAGAGAGCAAATATGCTGGGAGGTGTATGCTTCAGCAATGCTCAAAATCAAGAGCAGTTATGCAGGGCTGCGATGACATGGGACCGTGCATGAAAATGCACCCACAGACCACACCACATGAATGCCATGGGAGGACCTCACCCATGACATCCCACCTCACCTAGGCTTTGCCCAAGCCTCCAAAATGCTTCTACACACACCTTGCCTACAAATCCATCCCAGAACCGACTCTCCATTCAAAGCTGCCGCCGGGGCCAATGGGACATGACCTCAAGAAGAGGACAGGAACAGGGAGCCTTGTGGCCAGGAAAACACGCCCCACCTCATTGCTCTCCAGGCTGTGGCATGTGAGAATTGCCTGTCTGAAAACTGCTGTCATGGGCAAAGGCTGTCTCTGTGCCTCGGGCACTGCAGCACCAGCATAAAAGCCGACCCAGAGCCTCTGTCCCTCACACGCTTCTCCTGACGCCTTCTGCTCCACGCTCCACAAGGTGAGCCTCAAAGCCCTTCCCCTCCAGCTCCTGCCCTGCTTGGCCCAGCTCTTCCAGCCCTCAACACCTTTGCAGCCCTGCGCTTTCTCAACCTCCTCTCTTCCAGGGCCCCTCCACACCACACACATGGCCTGCAACAGCCTCTGCCGCCCCTGCGGACCCACCCCGCTGGCCAACAGCTGCAACGAGCCCTGTGTCAGGCAGTGTGAGGACTCCCGTGTCGTCATCCAGCCTCCTGCTGTGCTGGTCACCCTGCCAGGACCCATCCTCAGCTCCTTCCCCCAGAGCACCGCTGTGGGATCCTCCGCATCCGCTGCCGTGGGCAACGAACTCAGCTCCCAGGGAGTGCCTGTCTCCTCTGGAGGCTTTGGCTATGGCCTTGGCTATGGCCTTGGCTATGGCTATGGCTTAGGAGGCCTGGGCTGCTATGGGGGCAGAAGAGGCTATGGATACCTCTGCTAAGTGTGCTCACCACCATCCCTCACACCAACCACTCCAACACTGGAAGCCATGCCATGGACTGAGGACACTTCTCCAGGCCTTTCCTGGCACATGGACTTGCCTTCCACAGCTCCTCCTCTCATGGCACCAAGCAAGGAAGCAGGGAAGGGGAGCAGCCTGGGCTGAGGCAAACTCGGCCCCACAACCTCCTCTTCTTCTTCTTCCTTTGTTGCATCGCTTCTTCTCTTGTGTCTAGTACTCCCCACTGACACCAACTTCTCTAAAGCAAAAGCCTAAAATGGACCTCCGGTCTCCTTCCTCCATGGTGAGGAGTTGGTCCTTATGCTGGTTACTGCTTCTTTTCCTTCCCTCAATAAGGTTCTTCTGCATCCCAGCCTTAGGTGTTTCATTGCCATTCTGTGGACAGGCTCCAAATCCTCACTGTCTTTGTGGCAGTGCAGGGCCAAAAACCCATCAGAGCATTCCAGGACAGACTCAGCACTGCTGAGTACAGGGGGATGAACACTGCTCTGGTCCTGCTGGAGAAACCATTTCTCATACAAGCCAACATGCTGGTGGCCTTCTTAGCCACCTTGCCACACAGCTGGCTCATGCTCAGACACCTGTCGACCACCAAGTCCTTTTATGCCAGGCAGATTGTCAGCTATTCTTCCCCAAGCCTGTAGCATTGCCTGGCGCTGTTGGGACCCAAGTGCAGGACCTGGCACTGAGCCTTCTTGAACCTCATACACTTGGCCTTGGCCCATGGATCCAGCCTGTCCAGACCCCTCTTTGGGGGCTTCCTACCCTCAAGCTGATCAACGCTGCAGCCAACCTTGGTGTCACGTCCAAACGTACTCAGGGTGCCCTCAATCCCCTTGTCCACATCACTGAGAAAGATATTGCACAGAACTGGCCCCAGCACTGGCTCTTGGGGAACACCACTTGTGCCCGGCCACCAACGGGATCAACTCCATTGATCACAAGTCTTTGGCCCAGCCATCCAGCCAGCTTTTCCCCAGCAGAGACTGCACCCACCCAAGCCAGGAGAAGCCAGTTTCTCAAGGAGAATGCTGTGGGAATTACTATGAAAGGCTTTACTAAAGACCAGGTACACAACATCCACAGCCATTCCCTTGTGCATTTAGCGGGTCACCTCGTCATGGCAGCAGACCAGGAGAGTCAAGCAGAACCTGCCTTTCATTATGAGTGGGACTGATCACCTGGTTGACCTGTAAGTGGTGGCACTCAGAGTGATCTGTTACTTAAGCTGGCCTGGGAGTGAGGTCAGACTGAGAGGCCTGTAATTGCCAGATCTTCCTTCTGCCAATTCTTAGAGGTTGGTACCATGTCTGGTCACTTCCAGACAACTAGAACTTCCCTGGTACAGGCAGGATTGAAGAGACATGATAAAAACATATTGAGTGAGCATGGACAGCAACCCCCACAGTACCCTTGGGGGATCTCCTCCAGCCCCCTACACTTGTGTATGGCTTAGTGGTGTAGCAGGTCTACAACCATTTCTGCTTCTCTTATGAGGGCTTCCTAATGATCCCCTTCCTTGTCTTCCATCGAAGCGTGTCTGGGAACCCAAAGCAAAACTGATCATAGTATTCAGTTCTGAGGCACAATGGAACTCAGCCTTTTCCTCGTCCTTTGTCACTATGTTTTCCCCACACCAAATCAAGGATGGAGATTCTCCTAAGGATTTTCTACATCCCCTTCCAAAGGAACAATAAACAGGCTCACCAGTCTCTAAGTTCTCATATCCTCCTTCCCGTACCTCTTACACAGAGGAGCCTTAGGAAGTCTCTGCAGGTCTTTAACAACAGCTCCCAAGCAACAACAACTCTACAAGACAATCTAGGGCCTCCCAAAGAAGTGGTCCAGCTCCCACCCTCACCTCTCATGCTGACATACCACCAGAAGGCCCCAGGGAGGTGTGGACGGGCAGTTGCCAAGCACTCAGGAGCTCTGGACTAAAGCTGCCAGGACAATGGCTGCTCTCACAAGCAGCCCTCCTCTGCCTGCGTGTACTCACTCACCAGGGATGGCCCAACAGAAGCACAAGCCTAAAGATGCTGCCCCCTTTCTCCCAGACATAAATTTTGGAGACACAGTGACAGCAAGACAGAACCACAGAGCAGAAGCAGCAGGAAAGACTAGGCCCAAAGTCACACTTAGCATCATGACAATTGCCTGCTCTCACAAGCAGCCCTCCTCTGCCTGCTTCATACCCCAGAGGTGGCCCAAAGGGGGCACAAGCCTAAAGATGTGACCCCTTTTTTCCCAGACACTCTGCAGACACAGGGGCAGCAGACTAGGCCCAAAGACACACTTAGCATCATGGCAGCAAGGCAGAGAAGGCCAAATGCCTTCAAGTAGCACAAACACAAAGCACAGAGCAGCCCTTCATGGAGCCATACCACAAAACTGCCATGGCATGACCTTACTAATGACACCCCAGCTCTCCTATGCTTTGGATGTGTCTCCTGCCTGTCCTGACACACACACTCAACACCCAGAATTTGGCCCTTCAAAGCTGCCGCCAGGGACAAGTGAACATGGAGTCACGAGAAGGACATGAAATGGCAGAAAAGTGTGGCCAGGAAAACACGCCCCAGCTCATTGCTCACCAGGCTGTGGCATGAGAGGAGAGTTTGATGAGAAACACAGTCACCCTCAAGGGCTGTCACACCCCTCTGGGACCAGCATAAAAGCCGACCCAGAGCCTCTGTCCCTCACACACTTCTCCTGACGCCTTCTGCTCCACGCTCCACAAGGTGAGCCTCAAAGCCCTTCCCCTCCAGCTCCTGCCCTGCTTGGCCCAGCTCTTCCAGCCCTCAACACCTTTGCAGCCCTGCGCTTTCTCAACCTCCTCTCTTCCAGGGCCCCTCCACACCACACACATGGCCTGCAACAGCCTCTGCAGCCCCTGCGGACCCACCCCGCTGGCCAACAGCTGCAACGAGCCCTGTGTCAGGCAGTGTGAGGACTCCCGTGTCGTCATCCAGCCTCCCGCTGTGCTGGTCACCCTGCCAGGACCCATCCTCAGCTCCTTCCCCCAGAGCACCGCTGTGGGATCCTCCGCATCCGCTGCCGTGGGCAACGAACTCAGCTCCCAGGGAGTGCCTGTCTCCTCTGGAGGCTTTGGCTATGGCCTTGCCTATGGCTACGCCTTAGGAGGCCTGGGCTGCTATGGAGGCAGAAGGGGCTGCTACCCCTGCTAAGGTTTCTTGCCAACATCCCCTAACCCTGGAGTCCACATCGTGGATTATGCTCCTTCAGGCCTCTTCTAGCAATCATGGCCTCTCCAGCTTTTCACCTTCTCCCTCTTCCTTCTCTGCATTGCCTCTCCAGTTGTGTCTGCTACTCTCCTTTGAAACCACCTGCTCAAAAAGCAAAGACCAGTATGGTCCTCCATAGGATGGGGCCCAAAAACCTCGTGGCTCTAGTAAGAGCTCCAGCATACAAAGGATGTTGGCTCATGGTCCCCTGACCTGTATCTCACACAGGCACCCTCATACTTGGAACTCTTTCCTTTTCCTGGTGTCATTTTCCATCAATAAAGTTCTTTTGCATCAAAGCCTTCGACATCTCCTCAGCTGATCTTTCTTCTCCCAAGGATCATCCAACCCCAAACACAAGAAAGGCAGGCTTCAAGTAGCTATTGGGGTGGGTTCACTAATTAATACCAGGCCTCTCCTTAGGATCTGGATTCTGAAAAATCATCCCACTGGCACATGGTGCACTCCTGGCCTGACACACAAGGCCTTCACTCTCCCAAAGAAAAGGTTCAATACTTTTATTCACTTCTACACATGCCTCTGATGCCTGTCTGACAGAGCTACATGGCCTGGGGAACAGCTGAGCACTGAGACCCTCTATCACTGCCCCTCCACAGCTGGGAAGGGGAGGGAAAATACGACAAGAGCTTTGTGCATCCACGTGAGGACAGAGACAGCACAGAATCAGAGAATGGTTTGGGTTGGAAGGGACCTTCAAAGTCATTCAGTTTCATCATTCCTGCCAGGATCAGAATCACAGAATCACAGACTGACTAGGCTGGAAAAGACCTTCAAGATCATCAAGTCCAACCATTCCTGTCCTGTGCTGAACCAGATCCCTGAGCACCTCATCTACCCATCTGTTAAACACACCCAGGGATGGGGACTCACTACTGGCCACGCTATTTCTGATACAGGGAAACCCTCCACTGGACCAGGCTGCTCAAAGCCACATCCAGGGAACACTCTCATGGCATCAAGCAAGGAAGCATGGAAGAGGGCCAGCATGGGAGGAAGCTAACATGGCCTGTCTGCCGCTTCCCATTCTCTTCAACTACTCTTGTGCCTGCTACTCTCCTCTGAATCCACCTGCTGAAAATCAAAGAGCACAGGGGACTTCCAGTCTGCCTCTCCTATAACAGGGGTAGGAAGACATCGGGGCTCTGGTGTGAGCTCCGGGCATACAAAGGATATTTGCTCATGGTCCCCTGACCTGTATTTCAGATGGGCACCCTCAAATTGGGACTTTTTCCTTTTCATGATATTTTTCTCCATCAATAAACTTTTCCTGCAGCACAGCCTTTGACATGTCCTCAGTTGTGTTTTCATTCATCCAAAGCTCATCCAGCCTCAAACAACACAAAGTCAGGGCTCAAGCAGCCAGCAGGATGGGCTGAAAAATGGATACCTGACCTCTCCTTGGGATGTGTGTTCTGAGAAGACCATCCCACTTCCACCTGGGGCACTTCTGGCCTGACACACAAGACCTTCACTTGCCCAAAGAAAAGCTTTGATACCTTTATTCACTTCTACTCATGTCTCTGATGCTTCTCTGATAGGGGAACATACCCAGGGCTCCAGGTGAGCACAGACCATCTCTATCACTGCCCCTCCACAACTGGGAAGGGGAGGGAAAATATGACAAGAGCTTTGTGCATCCACATGAGGACAGAGACAGCACAGAATCAGAGAATGGTTTGGATTGGAAGGGGTCTTCAAAGACATCTCAGTTGCATCTCTCCTGCCATGAGCAGGGACACCTGTGCAACCTGGCCTTGAACACTGCCATGGGCAACGAACTCAGCTCCCAGGGAGTGCCTGTCTCCTCTGGAGGCTTTGGCTATGGCCTTGGCTATGGCCTTGGCTATGGCTACGGCTTAGGAGGCCTGGGCTGCTATGGAGGCAGAAGGGGCTGCTACCCCTGCTAAGGGCACTCTCCACCAGCCCTGACACCAACAAAGGACGTTGGCTGATGGTCACCCGACCTCTGCCTCACACGGGTGCCCCTCTTCCGGGCACTCCTTCCTTGTCACTGTGTTTTTGTCCTTCAATAAACTTCTCCTGCATCACAGTATTCAACATGTCCTCATTCAGTCTTTCTTCTCCCAGGGCTCATCCAACCTCACCCAGTAAAAGGCCAGGGCTCCAAAGGCCATGGTGGTGGCTTGACAAACGGCTGCCAGACCTCTCTTAGAAACTACATCCCCACAAACGACTCCCATTGGCACCCGGTGCCTTCTAAGCCTGTCACATAAGACCTTCACAATCCTAAGCAAAGCCCTGGACACACTTAGGCACTTCTGAACCCCAGTCCCTTGTGGGATTCCCCAGGGTTCCATTCTAGGTCCAGTTCTCTTCAACATTTTCATAACCGACCTGGACTCAGGACTACAGGGTGTCTTAATAAAAAATATCTAGCTGACACCAAATTGAGTCAAGCTGTTGCCTCTGTTGAGGGTGGAGAAGCCTTACACACAGAGCTGGGCAGATTAGAGAGCCGGGCAGTCACCAACACCATGAAGATTAACAAGGGCAAGTACTGGATTCTCCACCTGGGAATAGCCATCCCTGGCTGTGCATCCAGCCTGGAAGGCCAGCAGCTGCTGCTGAGAGGGATCTGGAGTCTTGGTTAACCCCAAGTTAATCATGAGGCAGCAGTGTGCCCACACAGTCAGGAGGGCCAACTGTATCCTGGGGGGAGCTTCAAGCACAGCATGGCCAGTTGGTCCTGAGAGGGGATTGTTCCATTTTTCACTGCCTTGGTGCAGCCTCACCCTGAGTCCTGGATGTAGTTTTGGGCACCACAGTACAAGAGGCTGCCCATCTTTCCTCCAAGCCTCTTCTAAGCCCATGAAGGCTGCTCTAAGGTCTCCCTGGAATCTTCTCCAGGTTAACAACCCCTACTCTCACAGCCTGGCTTCAAGGAGGAGAAGCTCCAGCTACTCCTGAGTCATACGACCTCAGTCAGATATTCAAGGGGGCCCCCCAATGTGGCCAGTCAGCTCCCTTCCTCACCATTCCTGGGGGCATCCCATCAGGCCTCACTGATGAGTACCTGCCATTGTTGAGCACTCCTTCCAAATGCTCTGATTCTTCCTCAACACACAGGACAGCTCACCTGACAATCAGCCTGCAGAACAGTCTCTTTGGCTGAACTGGAGCTGCCTTGCCATTCCTAAGGCCTTCAGCTTCCATGATCCATCCCCAGGGCCTCAGCTCTGCAGCCACATGCTGCACGCTTGGCTCCAGCTCGCCCTGGCAATCTGCAGACCCTCCTTCTGCCAGCAAACACTGTGCAGAGAAGTGGCCTCACCCCTCAGCACGCACCCTAAGGAAAGATCCCAGTGTTCCTGCAGCACCACATCCTCTCCCTGCGGCTTCCACTCTCCTCTGCCTCTCATCACACTCACGGGCTCTCCACACTCACGGGCTCTCCACACTCTCACCTGCCCATGCAAAGGAGCCATGGGGTGTGGATGGGCACACCAGAGCCCGGCCTACAAACCTGTCAGCCTGAGGAAAGGGCAGCACTGCTGAGGGGCTAACACCAGCTGAGAAGGAGCCTGGCAGGCCTCCCAACAACACATGGATTGGCAGGTTGGTAAGTCGTGGACCAGGCTCACCTCTACAATGGCTTGTTCTCACAAGAATTCCTCACGTGCTGCTTGCACTCACGCATTAGGGATGGGCCCATGGGAGCATACGCCTAAAGATGCAGCCCCCTTTTTCCCTGAATCAACCTTAGGAAACAGAGAGTGAGCAAGACAGAGCCACAGAGCACAACCACAGAGAAAGGCCAGGCCCAAAGACACGCTTAGCCTCATGGCAGCAAGGTGGGGAAGGCCTGAATGCCACTGATGGGGCAGCACCTCACCTGGCACAACTCCAATGCACAGAAAAGCCTTCAGGTCTTCTAGAAAATGGGGCCCTGGCTTCACAACACATCTGCAAACCACACCACACAAATGCCATGGCATGACCTCAGTTACGATAACCATCCCCTCCTGTGCTTTGGATGTGTCTCCTGCCCGTCCTGACACACACACTCAACACCCAGAATTTCGCCCTTCAAAGCTGCTGCCAGGGACAAGTGAACATGGAGTCACGAGAAGGACATGAAATGGCAGAGAAGTGTGGCCAGGAAAACACGCCCCAGCTCATTAATAGTGAGGCTGTGACAGGCAAGACCTGCTTGATGAAAAACGTGGTCACCCTCAAGGGCTGTCACACCCCTCTGGGACCAGCATAAAAGCCGACCCAGAGCCTCTGTCCCTCACACACTTCTCCTGACGCCTTCTGCTCCACGCTCCACAAGGTGAGCCTCAAAGCCCTTCCCCTCCAGCTCCTGCCCTGCTCGGCCCAGCTCTTCCAGCCCTCAACACCTTTGCAGCCCTGCGCTTTCTCAACCTCCTCTCTTCCAGGGCCCCTCCACACCACACACATGGCCTGCAACAGCCTCTGCAGCCCCTGCGGACCCACCCCGCTGGCCAACAGCTGCAACGAGCCCTGTGTCAGGCAGTGTGAGGACTCCCGTGTCGTCATCCAGCCTTCCACCGTGGTGGTCACCCTGCCAGGACCCATCCTCAGCTCCTTCCCCCAGAGCACCGCTGTGGGATCCTCCGCATCCGCTGCCGTGGGCAACGAACTCAGCTCCCAGGGAGTGCCTGTCTCCTCTGGAGGCTTTGGCTATGGCCTTGGCTATGGCCTTGGCTATGGCTACGGCTTAGGAGGCCTGGGCTGCTATGGAGGCAGAAGGGGCTGCTACCCCTGCTAAGGTTTCTCGCCAACATCCCCTAACCCTGGAGTCCACATCGTGGATTATGCTCCTTCAGGCCTCTTCTAGCAAACATGGCCTCTCCAGCTTTTCACCTTCTCCCTCTTCCTTCTCTGCATTGCCTCTCCAGTTGTGTCTGCTACTCTCCTTTGAAACCACCTCCTCAAAAACCAAAGACCAGTACGGTCCTCCATAGGATGGGGCCCAAAAGCCTCGTGGCTCTAGTAAGAGCTCCAGCATACAAAGGATGTTGGCTCATGGTCCCCTGACCTGTATCTCACACAGGCACCCTCATACATGGAACTCTTTCCTTTTCCTGGTGTCATTTTCCATCAATAAAGTTCTTTTGCATCAAAGCCTTCGACATTTCCTCAGTTGATCTTTCTTCTCCCAAGGATCATCCAACCTCAGACACAAGAAAGGCAGGCTTCAAGTAGCTATTGGGGTGGGTTCACCAATTAATACCAGGCCTCTCCTTAGGATGTGGATTCTGAAAAATCATCCCACTGGCACATGGTGCACTCCTGGCCTGACACACAAGGCCTTCAGTGGCCCAAAGAAAAGGTTCAATACTTTTATTCACTTCTACACATGCCTCTGATGCCTGTCTGACAGAGCTACATGGCCTGGGGAACAGCTGAGCACTGAGACCCTCTATCACTGCCCCTCCACAGCTGGGAAGGGGAGGGAAAATAAGACAAGAGCTTTGTGCATCCACGTGAGGACAGAGACAGCACAGAATCAGAGAATGGTTTGAATGAGAAGGGACCTTCAAAGTCATCTCAGTTGAACCTCTCCTGCCATGAGCAGGGACACCTGTCCAACCTGGCCTTGAACATTGCCAGGGACCCAGGGACACACAGAGCAGTGTATGGGATCCACTTCAAGTGTCCATCCACCCTTACAGGAAAAAATGTCTTCCTAACAGCTCACCTAAATCTACCCTTGCTCATTACCCCTCATTGTATCACTACACATCCTGAATAATGAGTCCATCTCCATCTTTCCTCCATGGCTCCTGTCAGTACAGGAAGGCTGCTCTAAGGTCTCCATGGACACTTCTCCAGGAGAAACAAACTCAGCTCTCTCAGCCTGTCCTCATGCAGGAGAAGCTTTCACATGACCATCTCCATGGCCCCTTCTGACCTCTTGATGCAGAAGGTCCCTATCATTCCTCTGCTGGGGTGCCAACAGCTCAACACAGCACTCCAGGCTCAGGAGAGCACAGCAGAGAATTCCTTCCCTCCACCTGCTGGACACGCTGCTCTTGATGCAGCCCAGCACCTTATTGGCTTCCACTTAGTCCCTGTCCTTCCCCAACAGGAAACCCCTCGCTGAGAATCACCAAAGCATTTCCCTTGGAAAGGAACATTTCCATCCTCAGGTCCAACTGGGAAGCTCACAATACCAAGTCCACCACAACACCACATCCCCAAGCACCATATCTACCCGTCTTTCAATCCCTCCAGGGATGCTGACTCAAGCATTGCCCTGGGCTGTCTCTTCCAGTGCTTCCTAACCCTTGGACTCAAGACATCCTTCCCAAGAGCCAACAGAAACTCCCCTGGAAGCAATTGAGGCCATTTCCTCTTGTGTAGGCAAAAATTGCCTAACAGCCACCTTGCTAAAAACACCACTTAGGGAGTGGACAGAGGTGATGTGGGCTCCTCTCAGCTGCCTTTTCTGCAGGCTAAGCACCTACACTGCCTCAGTGACTCCACAGGAGGTTTCTCCTCTTCACCCTTCACCAGATTCATTGCTCTCTGGATAGATCCCACCAGAGCCCAGCCCACACACGTGGCAGCCACACAAAAGGGCAACACTGCCAAGGGGCCAAAAGAAGCCCCTGGGGAGGCTGGCTGGCCTCCTGATACGACAGGGCTCAGCAGGTAAGAACCAGGGCTCACAGGACCACAACTGGCTATCACAAAAAGCACTCCTCTTCCTTCCTGCACTCACAACCCCAGGCATGGCAACAAACGGGGCACAAGGTAACAGGCAGCATCCCTTCCTCCCACTAATTCCTTACAAGGAGGAGGGTCACAAACACTCCCAAGAGCACATCCAATCCAAATAACAAGGATTAAAGTCAGGTTTTTAAGAAGTGGGGACAGAGCAAATATGCTGGGAGGTGTATGCTTCAGCAAAGCCCAAAATCAAGAGCAGTTATGCAGGGCTGCGATGACATGGGACCGTACATGAAAATGCACCCACAGACCACACCACATGAATGCCATGGGAGGGCCTCACCCATGACACCCCACCTCTCCTAGGCTTTGCCCAAGCCTCCAAAATGCTTCTACACACACCTTGCCTACAAATCCATCCCAGAACCGACTCTCCCTTCAAAGCTGCCGCCAGGGCCAATGGGACACGACCTCAAGAAGAGGACAGGAACAGGGAGCCTTGTGGCCAGCAAAACACGCCCCACCTCATTGCTCTCCAGGCTGTGGCATGTGAGAATTGCCTGTCTGACAACTGCTGTCATGGGCAAAGGCTGTCTCTGTGCCTCGGGCACTGCAGCACCAGCATAAAAGCTGACCCAGAGCCTCTGTCCCTCACACACTTCTCCTGACGCCTTCTGCTCCACGCTCCACAAGGTGAGCCTCAAAGCCCTTCCCCTCCAGCTCCTGCCCTGCATGGCCCAGCTCTTCCAGCCCTCAACACCTTTGCAGCCCTGCGCTTTCTCAACCTCCTCTCTTCCAGGGCCCCTCCACACCACACACATGGCCTGCAACAGCCTCTGCAGCCCCTGCGGACCCACCCCGCTGGCCAACAGCTGCAACGAGCCCTGTGTCAGGCAGTGTGAGGACTCCCGTGTCGTCATCCAGCCTCCCGCTGTGCTGGTCACCCTGCCAGGACCCATCCTCAGCTCCTTCCCCCAGAGCACCGCTGTGGGATCCTCCGCATCCGCTGCCGTGGGCAACGAACTCAGCTCCCAGGGAGTGCCTGTCTCCTCTGGAGGCTTTGGCTATGGCCTTGGCTATGGCCTTGGCTATGGCTACGGCTTAGGAGGCCTGGGCTGCTATGGAGGCAGAAGAGGCTATGGATACCTCTGCTAAGTGTACTCATCACCACCCCTCTCACCAACCACTCCAACACTGGAAGCCATGACATGGACTGAGGACACTTCTCCTGGCCTTTCCTGGCACATGGACCTGCCATCCACAGCTCCTCCTCTCATGGCACCAAGCAAGGAAGCAGGGAAGGGGAGCAGCCTGGGCTGAGGCAAACTCGGCCCCACAACCTCCTCTTCTTCTTCCTTTGTTGCATCGCTTCTTCTCTTGTGTCTGGTACTCCCCACTGACACCAACTTCTCTGAAGCCAAAGCCTAACATGGACCTCTGGTCTCCTTCCTCCATGGTGAGGAGGTCCTTATGCTGGTTACTGCTTCTTTTCCTTCTCTCAATAAAGTTCTTCTGCATCCCAGCCTTAGGTGTTTCATTGCCATTCTGTGGACAGGCTCCAAATCCTCACTGTCTTTGTGGCAGTGCAGGGCCAAAAACCCATCAGAGCATTCCAGGACAGACTCAGCACTGCTGAGTACAGGGGGATGAACACTGCTCTGGTCCTGCTGGACAAACCATTTCTCATACCAGCCAACATGCTGGTGGCCTTCTTAGCCACCTTGCCACACAGCTGGCTCATGCTCAGACGCCTGTCGACCACCAACTCCTTTTATGCCAAGCAGATTGTCAGCTACTCTTCCCCAAGCCTGTAGCATTGCCTGGCGCTGTTGTGACCCAAGTGCAGGACCTGGCACTGAGCCTTCTTGAACCTCATACACTTGGCCTTGGCCCATGGATCCAGCCTGTCCAGACCCCTCTTTGGAGCCTTCCTACCCTCAAGCTGATCAATGCTGCAGCCAACCTTGGTGTCATGTCCAAACGTACTCAGGGTGCCCTCAATCCCCTTGTCCACATCACTGAGAAAGATATTGCACAGAACTGGCCCCAGCACTGGCTCTTGGGGAACACCACTTGTGCCCGGACACCAACGGGATAAACTCCATTGATCACAAGTCTTTGGCCCAGCCATCCAGCCAGCTTTTCCCCAGCACAGACTGCACCCACCCAAGCCAGGAGAAGCCAGTTTCTCAAGGAGAATGCTGTGGCAATTACTATGAAAGGCTTTACTAAAGACCAGGTACACAACATCCACAGCCATTCCCTCAGCTATTCAGCAGGTCACCTTGTCATGGCAGCAGACCAGGAGGGTCAAGCAGAACCTGCCTTTCATAACCCATGATGACTGGGACTGATCACCTGGCTGTCCTGTATGTGCTGCATGGTCGCACTCAAGGTGATCTGGCACCTAAACTGCCCTGGAACCAAGGTCAGACTGAGAGGCCTGTAATTCCCAGATCTTCCTTCTGCCAATTCTTAGAGGTTGGTACCACGTCTGGTCACTTCCAGACAACTAGAACTTCCCTGGTACAGGCAGGATTGAAGAGACATGATAAAAACATATTTAGTGAACATGGACAGAAACCTCCACAGTACCCTTGGGGGGATCTCCTCTGGCCCCCTACACTTGTGTATGGCTTAGTGGTGTAGCAGGTCTACAACCATTTCTCCTTCTCGTATGGGGGCTTCCTAATGATCCCCTTCCTTGTCTTCCATCGAAGCGTGTCTGGGAACCCAAAGCACAACTGGTCTTAGTATTCAGTTCTGAGGCAAAGAGCAACTCAGCCTTTTCATCCTCCTTTGTCACTATGTTTCCCCCACATGAAATCAAGGAAGGAGATTCTCCTAGGGATTTTCTACATCCCCTTCCAAAGGAACAATAAACAGGCTCACCAGTCTCTACCTTCACAGATCTTCCTTCCCGTACCTCTTACACAGAGGAGCCTTAGGAAGTCTCTGAGGGCCTTTAGCAACCGCTCCCAAGCAACAACACCTCTACAAGACAAACAAGGGCCTCCCAAGGAAGTGGTCCAGCTCCCACCCTCACCTGTTATGCTGACATACCCCCAGAAGGCCCCAGGGAGGTGTGGACGGGCAGTTGCCAAGCACTCAGGCACTCTGGACTAAAGCTGCCAGGACAATGGCCTGCTCTCAGAAGCAGCCCTCCTCTGCCTGCTTGGTACTCACACGCCAGGGATGGCCAAAGGGGGCCCAAGGTTAAAGATGCAGCCCTTTTTTTTTCTCAGACACTCTGCAGACACAGGGGCAGCAGACTAGGCCCAAAGTCACACTTAGCCTCATGGCAGCAAGGCAGAGAAGGCCCAAATTCCTTCAAATGGCACATTTATAATGCACAGAGCAGCCCTTCATGGAGCTCTCACAAGCAGCCCTCCTCTGCCTGTTTCATACCCACACGCCAGGGGTGACCCAAAGGGGGCACAAGCCTAAAGATGCTGCCCCCTTTCTCCCAGACATGAATTTTGGAGACAGAGGGACAAAAGACAGAACCACAGAGCACAAGAACCTCAGATGACCAGGCCCAAAGACACACTTAGCATCATGGCAGCAAGGCAGAGAAGGCCTAAATGCCTTTGATTGGCAGACACACAATGCACTGAGCAGCCTTTCATGGAGCCACAACACAAAACTGCCATGGCATGAGATTAGTAATGACACCCCAGCTCTCCTATGCTTTGGATGTGTCTCCTGCCCGTCCTGACACACACACTCAACACCCAGAATTTGGCCCTTCAAAGCTGCCGCCAGGGACAAGTGAACATGGAGTCACGAGAAGGACATGAAATGGCAGAAAAGTGTGGCCAGGAAAACACGCCCCAGCTCATTGCTCACCAGGCTGTGGCATGAGAGAAGAGTGTGGTGAAAACCACAGTCACCCTCAAGGGCTGTCACACCCCTCTGGGACCAGCATAAAAGCCGACCCAGAGCCTGTGTCCCTCACACACTTCTCCTGACGCCTTCTGCTCCACGCTCCACAAGGTGAGCCTCAAAGCCCTTCCCCTCCAGCTCCTGTCCTGCTTGGCCCAGCTCTTCCAGCCCTCAACACCTTTGCAGCCCTGCGCTTTCTCAACCTCCTCTCTTCCAGGGCCCCTCCACACCACACACATGGCCTGCAACAGCCTCTGCCGCCCCTGCGGACCCACCCCGCTGGCCAACAGCTGCAACGAGCCCTGTGTCAGGCAGTGTGAGGACTCCCGTGTCGTCATCCAGCCTCCCGCTGTGCTGGTCACCCTGCCAGGACCCATCCTCAGCTCCTTCCCCCAGAGCACCGCTGTGGGATCCTCCGCATCCGCTGCCGTGGGCAACGAACTCAGCTCCCAGGGAGTGCCTGTCTCCTCTGGAGGCTTTGGCTATGGCCTTGCCTATGGCCTTGGCTATGGCTACGGCTTAGGTGGCCTGGGCTGCTATGGAGGCAGAAGAGGCTATGGATACCTCTGCTAAGTGTGCTCAGCACCAGCCCTCTCACCAACCACTCCAACACTGGAAGCCATGCCATGGACTGAGGACACTTCTCCAGGCCTTTCCTGGCACATGGACCTGCCTTCCACAGCTCCTCCTCTCATGGCACCAAGCAAGGAAGCAGGGAAGGGGAGCAGCCTGGGCTGAGGCAAACTCGGCCCCACAACCTCCTCCTCTTCTTCTTCCTTTGTTGCATCGCTTCTTCTCTTGTGTCTAGTACTCCCCACTGACACCAACTTCTCTGAAGCCAAAGCCTACCATGGACCTCTGGTCTCCTTCCTCCATGGTGAAGAGGAAGGAGAGGAGCTCCTTATGCTGGTTACTGCTTCTTTTCCTTCCCTCAATAAAGTTCTTCTGCATCCCAGCCTTAGGTGTTTCATTGCCATTCTGTGGACAGGCTCCAAATCCTCACTGTCTTTGTGGCAGTGCAGGGCCAAAAACCCATCAGAGCATTCCAGGACAGACTCAGCACTGCTGAGTACAGGGGGATGAACACTGCTCTGGTCCTGCTGGCCAAAACATTTCCCATACAAGCCAACATGCTGGTGGCCTTCTTAGCCACCTTGCCACACAGCTGGCTCATGCTCAGACACCTGTCGACCACCAAGTCCTTTTATGCCAGGCAGATTGTCAGCTACTCTTCCCCAAGCCTGTAGCATTGCCTGGCGCTGTTGTGACCCAAGTGCAGGACCTGGCACTGAGCCTTCTTGAACCTCATACACTTGGCCTTGGCCCATGGATCCAGCCTGTCCAGACCCCTCTTTGGAGCCTTCCTACCCTCAAGCTGATCAACGCTGCAGCCAACCTTGGTGTCACGTCCAAACGTACTCAGGGTGCCCTCAATCCCCTTGTCCACATCACTGAGAAAGATATTGCACAGAACTGGCCCCAGCACTGGCTCTTGGGGAACACCACTTGTGCCCGGCCACCAACGGGATAAACTCCATTGATCACAAGTCTTTGGCCCAGCCATCCAGCCAGCTTTTCCCCAGCACAGACTGCACCCACCCAAGCCAGGAGAAGCCAGTTTCTCAAGGAGAATGCTGTGGCAATTACTATGAAAGGCTTTACTAAAGACCAGGTACACAACATCCACAGACATTCCCTCAGCGATTCAGCAGGTCACCTTGTCATGGCAGCAGACCAGGAGGGTCAAGCTGAACCTGCCTTTCATAACCCATGATGACTGGGACTGATCACCTGGCTGTCCTGTATGTGCTGCGTTGTGGCACTCAAGGTGATCTGGCACCTAAACTGCCCTGGAACCAAGGTCAGACTGAGAGGCCTGTAATTCCCAGATCTTCCTTCTGCCAATTCTTAGGGGTTGGTACCACGTCTGGTCACTTCCAGAAAAGTAGAACTTCCCTGGAACAGCCAGGATTGAAGAGACATGATAAAAACTTATTTAGTGAACATGGACAGCAACCCCCACAGTACCCTTGGGGGGATCTCCTCTGGCCCCCTACACTTGTGTATGGCTTAGTGGTGTAGCAGGTCTACAACCATTTCTCCTTCTCTTATGAGGGCTTCCTAATGATCCCCTTCCTTGTCTTCCATCTCAGGGGCTCTGGGTACCCAAAGCACAACTGGTTTTAGTATTCAGTTCTGAGGCAAAAAGCAACTCAGCCTTTTCCTCGTCCTTTGTCATTATGTTTCCCCCACATCAAAAAAAGGATGGAGATTCTCCTAAGGATTTTCTACATCCCCTTCCAAAGGAACAATAAACAGGCTCACCAGTCTCTACCTTCACAGATCTTCCTTCCCGTACCTCTTACACAGAGGAGCCTTAGGAAGTCTCTGCAGGCCTTTAGCAACCACCCCCAGGAACAACACCTCTACAAGACAAACAAGAAGGGCCTCCCAAAGAAGTGGTCCAGCTCCCACCCTCACCTCTCATGCTGACATACCACCAGAAGGCCCCAGGGAGGTGTGGACAGGCAGTTGCCAAGCACTCAGGAGCTCTGGACTAAAGCTGCCAGGACAATGGCTGCTCTCACAAGCAGCCCTCCTCTGCCTGCGTGTACTCACTCACCAGGGATGGCCCAACAGAAGCACAAGCCTAAAGATGTTGCCCCCTTTCTCCCAGACATAAATTTTTGAGACACAGGGACAGCAAGACAGAACCACAGAGTAGAAGCAGCAGGAAAGACTAGGCCCAAAGTCATACGTAGCATCAAGACAATGGCCTGCCCTCACAAGCAGCCCTCCTCTGTCGGCTTCATACTCACATGCCAGAGGTGGCCCAAAGGGGGCACAAGCCTAAAGATGTGGCCCCTTTCTCTCAGACAGTCTGCAGACACAGGGGCAGCAGACTAGGCCAAAGTCACACTTAGCCTCATGGCAGCAAGGCAGAGAAGGCCCAAATGCCTTCAACTGGCACACTTACAATGCACAGAGCAGCCTTTCATGGACCCACACCACAAATCTGCCATGGCATGACCTTACTAATGACACCCCAGGTCTCCTATGCTTTGGATGTGTCTCCTGCCCGTCCTGACACACACACTCAACACCCAGAATTTGGCCCGTCAAAGCTGCCGCCAGGGACAAGTGAACATGGAGTCACGAGAAGGACATGAAATGGCAGAAAAGTGTGGCCAGGAAAACACGCCCCAGCTCATTGCTCACCAGGCTGTGGCATGAGAGAAGAGTTTGGTGAAAAACACAGTCACCCTCAAAGGCTGTCACACCCCTCTGGGACCAGCATAAAATGCTGACCCAGAGCCTCTGTCCCTCACACACTTCTCCTGACGCCTTCTGCTCCACGCTCCACAAGGTGAGCCTCAAAGCCCTTCCCCTCCAGCTCCTGCCCTGCTTGGCCCAGCTCTTCCAGCCCTCAACACCTTTGCAGCCCTGCGCTTTCTCAACCTCCTCTCTTCCAGGGCCCCTCCACACCACACACATGGCCTGCAACAGCCTCTGCAGCCCCTGCGGACCCACCCCGCTGGCCAACAGCTGCAACGAGCCCTGTGTCAGGCAGTGTGAGGACTCCCGTGTCGTCATCCAGCCTCCCGCTGTGCTGGTCACCCTGCCAGGACCCATCCTCAGCTCCTTCCCCCAGAGCACCGCTGTGGGATCCTCCGCATCCGCTGCCGTGGGCAACGAACTCAGCTCCCAGGGAGTGCCTGTCTCCTCTGGAGGCTTTGGCTATGGCCTTGGCTATGGCCTTGCCTATGGCTACGGCTTAGGAGGCCTGGGCTGCTATGGAGGCAGAAGGGGCTGCTACCCCTGCTAAGGGCCCTCGACACCTGCCATGAAACCAACAACCATTAATCCTGCAGTCCATACTCTGGACTGAGAATGCACCTCCAAGCCTCTTTTGGAACTTGGGCCTCCCATACAGAGCTCCTTCTCTCACGGCATCAAGCAAGGAAGCATGGAAGAGGGACTAGCATGGGAGGCGGCTAAAATGGCCTGTCTGCCACCTCCCATTCTCTTCAACTCAGAATCACAGAATCACAGAATTATCAAGGTTGGAAAAGACCTAAAAGATCATCCAGTCCTACCATTCACCTATTACTACCAGCTCCCTCTAAACCATGTCCCTCAATACAACATCCAGTCTCTCCTTGAACACCCCCAGGGTTGGTGACTCCACCACCTCCCTGGGCAGTGCATTCCAGTGCCTGACTACCCTTTCTGAGAAGTAGTGCTTCCTAATGTCCAGCCTGAATCTCCCCTGGCGCAGCTTGACACCATTCCCTCTAGTTCTATCACTGTCTACACGGGAGAAGAGGCCGACCCCCAGCTCACCACAACCTCCCTTCAGGAAGTTATAGAGAGCTATAAGGTCTCCCCTGAGCCTCCTCTTCTCCAGGCTAAACAATCCCAGCTCCCTCAGCCGCTCCTCGTAAGGCCTGTGTTCCAGACCCCTCACCAGCTTAGTAGCCCTCCTCTGAACGCGTTCCAGGGCCTCAATGTCTTTCCTGTAGTGAGTGGCCCAAAACTGAACACAGTACTCGAGATGCAACTCCTCTTCTTCTGAGTCTACTACACTCCTCATAAACTACCTGCTCAAAATGAAAGACCTCTGGGGACTTCCAGTCTGCCTCTCCTATAATGGGGGTGGGAAGACTTTGAGGCTCTGGTAAGAGCTACAGAATACAAAGGATATTTGCTCATGGTCCCCTGACCTGTATTTCAGATGCGCACCCTCAAATTGGGACTTTTTCCTTTTCATGATATTTTTCTCCATCAATAAACTTCTCCTGCAGCACAGCCTTTGACATCTCCTCAGTTCTATTTTCATTCTTCCAAAGCTCATCCAGCCTCAAACAACACAAAGTCAGGGCTCAAGCAGCCAGCAGGATGGGTTGAACAATGGATGCCAGACCTATCCTTGGGATGTGTATTCTGAGAAGACCATCCCACTTCCACCTGGGGCACTTCTGGCCTGACACACAAGAACTTCCCTTGCCCAAAGAAAATCTTTGATACCTTTACTCACTTCTACACATGGCTCTGATGCTTCTCTGATAGGGGAACATACCCAGGGCTCCAGGTGAGCACAGACCGTCTCTATCACTGCCCCTCCACAAGTAGGAAGGGGGAGCGAAAATGTGACAAGAGCTTTGTGCATCCACATGAGGACAGAGACAGCACAGAATCAGAGAATGGTTTGAATTAGAAGGGACCTTCAAAGACATCTCAGTTGCATCTCTCCTGCCATGAGCAGGGACACCTGTCCAACCTGCTCTTGAACACTGCCAGGGACCCAGGGACACACAGAGCAGTGTATGGGATCCACTTCAAGTGTCCATCCACCCTTACAGGAAAAAATGTCTTCCTAACAGCTCACCTAAATCTACCCTTGCTCATTACCCCTCATTGTATCACTACACATCCTGAATAATGAGTCCATCTCCATCATCCCTCCATGGCTCCTGTCAGTACAGGAAGGCTGCTGTAAGGTCTCCATGGAAACTTCTCCAGGAGAAACAAACTCAGCTCTCTCAGCCTGTCCTCATGCAGGAGAAGCTTTCACATGACCACATCCATGGTCCCTTCTGACCTCTTGATGCAGAAGCTCCCTATCATTCCTCTGCTGGGGTGCCAAGAGCTCAACACAGCACTCCAGGCTCAGGAGAGCACAGCAGAGAATTCCTTCCCTCCACCTGCTGGACACGCTGCTCTTGATGCAGCCCAGCACCTTATTGGCTTCCACTTAGTCCCTGTCCTTCCCCAACAGGAAACCCCTCGCTGAGAATCACCAAAGCATTTCCCTTGGAAAGGAACATTTCCATCCTCAGATCCAACTGGGAAGCTCACAATACCAAGTCCACCACAACACCACATCCCCAAGCACCATATCTACCCGTCTTTCAATCCCTCCAGGGATGCTGACTCAAGCATTGCCCTGGGCTGTCTCTTCCAGTGCTTCCTAACCCTTGGACTCAAGACATCCTTTCCAAGAGCCAACCGAAACTCCCCTGGAAGCAATTGAGGCCATTTCCTCTTGTGTAGGCAAAAATTGCCTAACAGCCACCTTGCTAAAAACACCACTTAGGGACTGGACAAAGGTGATGTGGGCTCCTCTCAGCTGCCTTTTCTGCAGGCTAAGCACCTACACTGCCTCAGTGACTCCACAGGAGGTTTCTCCTCTTCACCCTTCACCAGATTCATTGCTCTCTGGATAGATCCCACCAGAGCCCAGCCCACACACGTGGCAGCCACACAAAAGGGCAACACTGCAAAGGGGCCAAAACAAGCCCATGGAGAGCCTGGCTGGCCTCCTGACATGACAGGGCTCACCAGGTAAGAACCAGGGCTCACAGGACCACAGCTGGCTCTTGCAAACAGCCCTCCTCTTCCTTCCTGCACTCACAACCCCAGGCATGGCAACATATAGGGCATAAACAGACAGCATCCCTTCCTCCCACTAAATCCTTACAAGGAGGAGGGTCACAAAGACACCCCAAAGCACATCCAAACCAAATAACAAGGATTAAAGCCAGGTTTTAGAAAGTGGGGAGAGAGCAAATATGCTGGGAGGTGTATGCTTCAGCAAAGCCCAAAATCAAGAGCAGTTATGCAGGGCTGCGATGACATGGGACCGTGCATGAAAATGCACCCACAGACCACACCACATGAATGCCATGGGAGGACCTCACTCACGACACCCCACCTCTCCTAAGCCTTTATCATGCCTCCAAAATGCTTCTACACACACCTTGCCTACAAATCCATCCCAGAACCGACTCTCCCTTCAAAGCTTCCGCCAGGGCCAATGGGACATGACCTCAAGAAGAGGACAGGAACAGGGAGCCTTGTGGCCAGGAAAACACGCCCCACCTCATTGCTCTTCAGGCTGTGGCAGGGAAGACCTGCTTGATGAATAACCCTGTCATGTGCAAAGGCTGTCTCTGTGCCTCGGGCACTGCAGCACCAGCATAAAAGCCGACCCAGAGCCTCTGTCCCTCACACACTTCTCCTGACGCCTTCTGCTCCACGCTCCACAAGGTGAGCCTCAAAGCCCTTCCCCTCCAGCTCCTGCCCTGCTTGGCCCAGCTCTTCCAGCCCTCAACACCTTTGCAGCCCTGCGCTTTCTCAACCTCCTCTCTTCCAGGGCCCCTCCACACCACACACATGGCCTGCAACAGCCTCTGCAGCCCCTGCGGACCCACCCCGCTGGCCAACAGCTGCAACGAGCCCTGTGTCAGGCAGTGTGAGGACTCCCGTGTCGTCATCCAGCCTTCCACCGTGGTGGTCACCCTGCCAGGACCCATCCTCAGCTCCTTCCCCCAGAGCACCGCTGTGGGATCCTCCGCATCCGCTGCCGTGGGCAACGAACTCAGCTCCCAGGGAGTGCCTGTCTCCTCTGGAGGCTTTGGCTATGGCCTTGCCTATGGCCTTGGCTATGGCTACGGCTTAGGAGGCCTGGGCTGCTATGGAGGCAGAAGAGGCTATGGATACCTCTGCTAAGTGTGCTCACCACCAGCCCTCTCACCAACCACTCCAACACTGGAAGCCATGCCATGGACTGAGGACACTTCTCCAGGCCTTTCCTGGCACATGGACCTGCCATCCACAGCTCCTCCTCTCATGGCACCAAGCAAGGAAGCAGGGAAGGGGAGCAGCCTGGGCTGAGGCAAACTCGGCCCCACAACCTCCTCCTCTTCTTCTTCCTTTGTTGCATCGCTTCTTCTCTTGTTTCTAGTACTCCCACTGATACCAACTTCTCTGAAGCCAAAGCCTACTATGGACCTTTGGTCTCCTTCCTCCATGTTGAGGAGGTCCTTATAACTGGATACTGTTTTTTGTCCTTCTCTCAATAAAGTTCTTCTGCATCCCAGCCTTAGGTGTTTCATTGCCATTCTGTGGACAGGCTCCAAATCCTCACTGTCTTTGTGGCAGTGCAGGGCCAAAAACCCATCAGAGCATTCCAGGACAGACTCAGCACTGGTGAGTACAGGGGGATGAACACTGCTCTGGTCCTGCTGGCCAAAACATTTCCCATACAAGCCAACATGCTGGTGGCCTTCTTAGCCACCTTGCCACACAGCTGGCTCATGCTCAGACACCTGTCAACCACCAAGTCCTTTTATGCCAGGCAGATTGTCAGCTACTCTTCCCCAAGCCTGTAGCATTGCCTGGCGCTGTTGGGACCCAAGTGCAGGACCTGGCACTGAGCCTTCTTGAACCTCATACACTTGGCCTTGGCCCATGGATCCAGCCTGTCCAGACCCCTCTTTGGAGCCTTCCTACCCTCAAGCTGATCAACGCTGCAGCCAACCTTGGTGTCACGTCCAAACGTACTCAGGGTGCCCTCAATCCCCTTGTCCACATCACTGAGAAAGATATTGCACAGAACTGGCCCCAGCACTGGCTCTTGGGGAACACCACTTGTGTCCGGCCACCAACGGGATAAACTCCATTGATCACAAGTCTTTGGCCCAGCCATCCAGCCAGCTTTTCCCCAGCACAGACTGCACCCACCCAAGCCAGGAGAAGCCAGTTTCTCAAGGAGAATGCTGTGGCAATTACTATGAAAGGCTTTACTAAAGACCAGGTACACAACATCCACAGCCATTCCCTCAGCTATTCAGCAGGTCACCTTGTCATGGCAGCAGACCAGGAGGGTCAAGCTGAACCTGCCTTTCATAACCCATGATGACTGGGACTGATCACCTGGCTGTCCTGTATGTGCTGTGTGGTGGCACTCAAGGTGATCTGGCACCTAAACTGCCCTGGAACTAAGGTCAGACTGAGAGGCCTGTGATTCCCAGATCTTCCTTCTGCCAATTCTTAGAGGTTGGTACCACGTCTGGTCACTTCCAGACAACTAGAACTTCCCTGGTACAGGCAGGATTGAAGAGACATGATAAAAACATATTTAGTGAACGTGGACAGCAACCCCCATAGTACCCGTAGGGGGGATCCCCTCTGGCCCCCTACACTTGTGTATGTCTTAGTGGTGTAGCAGGTGTACAACCATTTCTCCTTCTTGTATGGGGGCTTCCTAATGATCCCCTTCCTTGTCTTCCATCTCAGGGGGGGTGGGAACCCAAAGCACAACTGGTCTTAGTATTCAGTTCTGAGGCACAATGGAATACGACCTTTTCCTCCTCCTTTGTCACTATGTTTTCCCCACATCAAATCAAGGAAGGAGATTCTCCTAACGATTTTCTACATCCCCTTCCAAAGGAACAATAAACAGTCTCACCAGTCTCTACCTTCACAGATCTTCCTTCCTGTACCTCTTACACAGAGGAGCCTTAGAAAATCTCTGCAGGCCTTTAGCAACCGGTCCCAAGCAACAACACCTCTACAAGACAAACAAGGGCCTCCCAAAGAAGTGGTCCAGCTCCCACCCTCACCTCTCATGCTGACATACCCCCAGAAGGCCCCAGGGAGGTGTGGACGGGCAGTTGCCAGGCACTCAGGAGCTCTGGACTAAAGCTGCCAGGACAATGGCTGCTCTCACAAGCAGCCCTCCTCTGCCTGCTTGGTACTCACACGCCAGGGATGGCCAAAGGGGGCCCAAGGTTAAAGATGCAGCCCTTTTTTTTTCTCAGACACTCTGCAGAAACAGGGGCAGCAGACTAGGCCCAAAGTCACACTTAGCCTCATGGCAGCAAGGCAGAGAAGGCCCAAATTCCTTCAAATGGCACATTTATAATGCACAGAGCAGCCCTTCATGGAGCTCTCACAAGCAGCCCTCCTCTGCCTGTTTCATACCCACACGCCAGGGGTGACCCAAAGGGGGCACAAGCCTAAAGATGCTGCCCCCTTTCTCCCAGACATGAATTTTGGAGACAGAGGGACAAAAGACGGAACCACAGAGCACAAGAACCTCAGATGACCAGGCCCAAAGACACGCTTAGCATCATGGCAGCAAGGCAGAGAAGGCCCAAATGCCTTTGATTGGCAGATACACAATGCACTGAGCAGCCTTTCATAGAGCCACACCACAAAACTGCCATGGCATGATCTTAAAAATGACACCCCAGCTCTCCTATGCTTTGGATGTGTCTCCTGCCTGTCCTGACACACACCCTCAACACCCAGAATTTGGCCCTTCAAAGCTGCCGCCAGGGACAAGTGAACATGGAGTCACGAGAAGGACATGAAATGGCAGAATTGCAGCAAGGAAAACACGCCCCAGCTCATTGCTCACCAGGCTGTGGCATGAGAGAAGAGTTTGGTGAAAACCACAGTCACCCTCAAGGGCTGTCACACCCCTCTGGGACCAGCATAAAAGCCGACCCAGAGCCTGTGTCCCTCACACACTTCTCCTGACGCCTTCTGCTCCACGCTCCACAAGGTGAGCCTCAAAGCCCTTCCCCTCCAGCTCCTGCCCTGCTTGGCCCAGCTCTTCCAGCCCTCAACACCTTTGCAGCCCTGCGCTTTCTCAACCTCCTCTCTTCCAGGGCCCCTCCACACCACACACATGGCCTGCAACAGCCTCTGCCGCCCCTGCGGACCCACCCCGCTGGCCAACAGCTGCAACGAGCCCTGTGTCAGGCAGTGTGAGGACTCCCGTGTCGTCATCCAGCCTCCCGCTGTGCTGGTCACCCTGCCAGGACCCATCCTCAGCTCCTTCCCCCAGAGCACCGCTGTGGGATCCTCCGCATCCGCTGCCGTGGGCAACGAACTCAGCTCCCAGGGAGTGCCTGTCTCCTCTGGAGGCTTTGGCTATGGCCTTGCCTATGGCCTTGGCTATGGCTACGGCTTAGGAGGCCTGGGCTGCTATGGAGGCAGAAGGGGCTGCTACCCCTGCTAAGGGCTCTCTCCACCTGCCCTGACACCAGCAACAAATAATCCTGCAGTCCATACTCTGGACTGAGAATGCACCTCCAGGCCTCTTTTGGAAATTGGACCTCTCATCCAGAGCTCCTCCTCTCATGGCAACAAGAAAGGAAGCAGGGAAGAGTGCCAGCCTGGGATGAGGCAAACATGGCCCCTCTACCCCTTCCCATTCTCTTCATCTCATCTTCTCTTCTGCCTACTACTCTCCTTTGAAACCACCTGCTAAAAATCAAAGACCACTGGGGACCTCCAGTCTGCCTCTCCTATAATTGGCGGTGGGACGACCTCATGACTCTGGTTAGAGCACCAGCATACAAAGGATGTTGGCTCATGGTCCCCTGACCTGTATCTCAGATGGACACCCTCATACACTTTCCTTTTCATTGTATTTTTTTCAATCAATAAACTTCTCCTGCAGCACAGGCTTTGACATCTCCTCAGTTCTTTTTTATTCTTCCAAAGCTCATCCAGCCTCAAACAACACAAACTCAGGGCTCAAGCAGCCAGCAGGATGGGTTGAACAATGGATACCAGACATCTCCTTGGGATGGGTATTCTGAGAAGACCATCCCACTTCCACCTGGGGCACTCCTGGCCTGACACACAAGACCTTCCCTTGCCCAAAGAAAAGCTTTGATAATTTTATTCACTTCTACACATGCCTCTGATGCCTCTCTGATAAGGTAACATGGCCTGGGGTCCAGGTTTGCACAGAGCCCCTCTATCACTGCCCCTCCACAACTTGGAAGGGGAGGGAAAATATGACAAGAGCTTTGTGCATCGACATGAGGACAGAGACAGCACAGAATCAGAGAATGGTTTGGTTTAGAAGGGACCTTCAAAGTCATCTCAGCTGCATCTCTACTGCCATGACCAGGGACACCCTCCTCTAGACCAGGCTGCTCAAAGCCACATCCAGCCTAAGTCTGAACACTGCCAGGGAACCAGGGGCACAGAGCCCATATGGGATCTTCATCATGTTTCCAACCACGCATAGGGTAAAGAAAGCCTTCCTAATAGCTCACCTAAACCTACCCTCGTTCAGGTTTGCTCATTACCCCTCATCGTATCACTACACGTCCTGAATAATGAGTCCATCTCCATCTTTCCTCCATGGCTCCTGTCAGTACAGGAAGGCTGCTCTAAGGTCTCCCTGGAAACTTCTCCAGGAGAAACAAACTCAGCTCACTCAGCCTGTCCTCAAGAAGGAGAAGGTCTGAAAAGACCATCTTGATGAGCTCTTCTGTCCCCTTTATGCAGCAGCTCCCTATCACTCTTATACTAGTGGGCCAAGAGCTAAACACAAGACTGCAGTCTCAGGAGAGCACAGTAGAGAATTGCCACCCTCCACTTACTGGACGCACTTCTCCTGATGCAGCCCAGCACATGCTTGGCTTCCCTCCTTCCACCAGTTCTTGTAGCTAGGTATCATGTTTGCTCACTTCCAGTCAATTAGGACTTGCCCAGTACAGGCAAGGCTGCTGAGACATGACAGACAGTGCTTTGGGGAGCACTGACACCAGCCCCCTCAGTACCCGTGGGGGGAATCCTTCTGACTCCCTGCACTTGTGTATGGCTGAGTGGTGTCAATTAAAATATTTGTTACTCTTATGGAGGCTTCCTTATGATCCTCAGTCTTGTCTTCCATCTCAGGGGAGCTGGACCCCAAAGAACAACAGCTCTTCATATTCACTGATGAGGCACAAATTAATTCAGCCTTTTCCCCCTCCCTTGTCACTATGTTCCCCCCTGAGTTGTTTGCCCCTTCCTGCAGAAATCATAAAGTCTCTTATTATTTCTAAGTCCCAACCAATACCTCCTTCCTTCTTATCCAGACCATGCTTCTTCCCCTCCACCTCATCTCCTGGCACAGGGAGACTTTCTATCAAACACAGGGCAATTCTCTGGAGCCTTCCACAGAAGCCATGCCTCTAGCCCCTCACTAACACAACCAGGCAACATGAAGCCAATACAGAGAGCTACAAGCTGCCAGGCCAGGGGGAACTGAGACATCACAGAGCAAGGATAAAACCAGGCCCAAAAACTGGCTTAGTGACCTGGCAGCAAGGTGGGGACAGAGCAAATATGCTGGAAGAGCCTTGCCTCACGCCCGGCACAACTCCAAAGCCCAGTCCAGCCTTACAGGGATGCAAGGAAATCGGCCCCCAATGAATAACACAGCAACGCACCACACCACACAAATGCCATGGGAGGGCCTCACCCATGACACCCCACCTCTCCTAGGCTTTGCCCAAGCCTCCAAAATGCTTCTACACACACCTTGCCTACAAATCCATCCCAGAACCGACTCTCCCTTCAAAGCTGCCGCCAGGGCCAATGGGACACGACCTCAAGAAGAGGACAGGAACAGGGAGCCTTGTGGCCAGCAAAACACGCCCCACCTCATTGCTCTCCAGGCTGTGGCATGTGAGAATTGCCTGCCTGAAAACTGCTGTCATGGGCAAAGGCTGTCTCTGTGCCTCGGGCACTGCAGCACCAGCATAAAAGCCGACCCAGAGCCTCTGTCCCTCACACACTTCTCCTGACGCCTTCTGCTCCACGCTCCACAAGGTGAGCCTCAAAGCCCTTCCCCTCCAGCTCCTGCCCTGCTTGGCCCAGCTCTTCCAGCCCTCAACACCTTTGCAGCCCTGCGCTTTCTCAACCTCCTCTCTTCCAGGGCCCCTCCACACCACACACATGGCCTGCAACAGCCTCTGCAGCCCCTGCGGACCCACCCCGCTGGCCAACAGCTGCAACGAGCCCTGTGTCAGGCAGTGTGAGGACTCCCGTGTCGTCATCCAGCCTCCCGCTGTGCTGGTCACCCTGCCAGGACCCATCCTCAGCTCCTTCCCCCAGAGCACCGCTGTGGGATCCTCCGCATCCGCTGCCGTGGGCAACGAACTCAGCTCCCAGGGAGTGCCTGTCTCCTCTGGAGGCTTTGGCTATGGCCTTGGCTATGGCCTTGCCTATGGCTACGGCTTAGGAGGCCTGGGCTGCTATGGAGGCAGAAGGGGCTATGGATACCTCTGCTAAGTGTGCTCACCACCAGCCCTCTCACCAACCACTCCAACACTGGAAGCCATGCCATGGATTGAGGACACTTCTCCAGGCCCTTCCTGGCACATGGAAATGCCATCCACAGCTCCTCCTCTCATGGCACCAAGCAAGGAAGCAGGGAAGGGGAGCAGCCTGGGCTGAGGCAAACTCGGCCCCACAACCTCCTCCTCTTCTTCTTCCTTTGTTGCATCGCTTCTTCTCTTGTGTCTAGTACTCCCCACTGACACCAACTTCTCTGAAGCCAAAGCCTACCATGGACCTCTGGTCTCCTTCCTCCATGGTGAGGAGATCATTATGCTCGTTACTGCTTCTTTTCTTTCCCTCAATAAAGTTCTTCTGCATCCCAGCCTTAGGTGTTTCATTGCCATTCTGTGGACAGGCTTCAGAACCTCACAGGGAGTACAGGGGGATGAACACTGCCCTGGTCCTGCTGGCCAAACCATTTCCCATACAAGCCAACATGCTGTTGGCCTTCTTAACCACCCTGCCACACAGCTGGCTCATGTTCTGATGGTTGTTGACCCCCAGGTCCATTTATGCCAGGAAGCTTTTCAGCTACTCTTCCCGAAGCCTGTAGCATTGCCTGGCTTTGCTGTGACCCAGCAGAGGGTTACACCCAACCAAGGCAGGAGAAGCCAGTTTCTCAAGGAGAATGCTGTGGGAATTACTATGAAAGGCTTTACTAAAGACCAGGTACACAACATCCACAGCCATTCCCTCAGCTATTCAGCAGGTCACCTTGTCATGGCAGCAGACCAGGAGGGTCAAGCAGAACCTGCCTTTCCTAACCCATGATGACTGGGACTGATCACTTGGCTGTCCTGTATGTGCTGCGTGGTGGCACTCAAGGTGATCTGGCACCTAAACTGCCCTGGAACCAAGGTCAGATTGAGAGGCCTGTGATTCCCAGATCTTCCCTCTGGCTGTTCTTGTTGGTGGGTGTCACGTTTACTCACTTCCAATCAACCAGGACTTCCCTGGTACAGGCAAGACTGCAGAGACATGACAGATGGTTGTTTGGTGAACACTGACAACAGCCCCCTCAGTACCCTTAGGGGGATGCCATCCAGGCCTCTACACTTGGGCATGGCTAAGAGGTCTAGCAGGTCCAAGCCAATTTTTTTTTCTGTTATGGGGGATAGCAGCCAGGGCTGCTTTGGATTCAGAAGGGGCTGCTACCCCTGCTAAGGGTTCTCACCACCATCCCAACACTAACATCTCAATCTCTGGAAGCCATGCTGTGGATTGAAGACATGCCTCCTGACATCTCCTGCCTTCTCCATGGTTCCATCTCTCACGGCACCAAAGAAAGAATTGGCCAGTCAAGGCTGAGGCAAACATGGCCCCATTCCCCTCTTCTTCTTCCTCTACCACTTCCTTCTTTGCACCTCCACTTCTCTCTCCTACTCTTCAGGGACAAGTCTGCTCACAAACAAAAGACCCCCAAGGAACTCGACTGTGCCACTCCCACAGTGGGACAGGAACACCTCATGGCTCTGCTAAGAGCTCCGGAAGGCAACAGCATTGCCTGGTGCTCATCTGACCTGTACCTCACACAGGCACCCAGCTGCTCTCAGATCATTCAAATTCACTGTCTTATTTTGTTTCTCTTCAATAAACTTCTCCTGCAGCACAGCCTTTGACACCTCCTCGTTCATTCTTTTGCCTCTCAAGGCTCAACCAACCTCACCCAGCAAAGTGACAGGGCTCAACAGGCCCCTCACGTGGCTTGACCAAGAGCTGACACTTCTTTCTCTAGGACGTGCACCCCAAAATACCTCCCACCTGCACCCAATGCGCTTCCAGCCTGTCACACAAGACCTTCCCTTCCCAAACAACAGCCTGGGCACACTTCTGCAGGTCTACCCATGCCTCTGGCCCACGGCATCCTTTCTGCTGGGGGAAATTGCCATGCATGCTGGGTCACCACTGAGGTTCTTTCACTCCCCTGCCTACAGTGGAAACGGGAGAGAAAGAATGACCCAAGTTCTGTGTGTCCACAGAACAGCAGAGAAATCACAAAGTCTGAGAATTATAGATCATAGCATGACAGGATCACAGAAGGGTTTGGGTAGGAAGGGACCTGAGAGATCAGTTAGTTGAAACGTACCTGAGCACAGACACCCTCCACTTGACCATGCTGCTCAAAGCCCCGTCCAACCTGCCCTTCAACACTGCCAGGGACCCCAAGACAAACACAGCTTCTGCTGGAATGCTCCTCAAGTGTCCAAATCACCTCACAGGAAAGAAAGCCTTCCTAACACTTCACCCAAATCTGCCCTCTTTCAGTATTGTTCTTAAGCCCTCATCTTGTCACTACACCTCCTGATAAGGAGGTCCTACCGATTTTTCCTCACATCACATTCTCCTGCTTCCCTGCATTGACACTCCTTTACAGAAGGAATTTCTACATCCCCTTCTACAAGAACAAGACCAGCATCAGCAGCCCCGACTTTCCCAGATCTTCTTCCCTGCACTCCTCACACAGACAAAGCTTAGGAGCTCTCTGCCAACCTTTACCAATCCCTCCAGAGCAATATGAACTCAATGAGATCATAGAGACACCCCCTGAAAAAATTCTTCAAGGTCCTTCCCTCACCACTCCTGGGGACATCCCATCAGGCCCCACAGAGCTGTGTGCATGCAGCTGTCCAGCACACCTTCCTACCTCCCTGGCTCATTCTGAGCAACAAGGAAGTCTCTGCTGACAACCAGCCCAAAAAGCACGCCCCTTGGCTGAACTGGAGCTGCCTTGCCATTCCTCAGGCCCTCAGCTTCCATCATCCATCCCCAGGGCCTCAGCTCTGCAGCCACATGCTGCACGCTTGGCTCCAGCTCGCCCTGGCAATCTGCAGACCCTCCTTCTGCCAGCAAACACTGTGCAGAGAAGTGGCCTCACCCCTCAGGACGCACCCTAAGGAAAGATCCCAGTGTTCCTGCAGCACCACATCCTCTCCCTGCGGCTTCCACTCTCCTCTGCCTCTCATCACACTCACGGGCTCTCCACACTCTCACCTGCCCATGCAAAGGAGCCACGGGGTGTGGATGGGCACACCAGAGCCCGGCCTACAAACCTGTCAGCCTGAGGAAAGGGCAGCACTGCTGAGGGGCTAACACCAGCTGAGAAGGAGCCTGGCAGGCCTCCCAACAACACTGGGGACACCTCAGCTCTGGACACAGGCTGCCAGGATGAGGGCCTGCTCTCACAAGCAGCCTCCCTCTGCCTGCTTCTACTCATACACCAGGGACAGACCCACAGGGGCACAAGGCCAAAGATGCAGCCCCCGTTCTCCCAAACACAGGAGCCACAGGGGCAGCAAGACAGAACCACAGAGCACCAGCAGTTGGAAAGGCCGGGCCCATAGACACAGTTAGCATCATGGCAGCAAGGCAGGGAAGGCCTGAATGCCATGGAAGGGACAGCACCTCACCTGGCACAAATCCAACGCTCAGACCAGCCTTGCAGGCCTGGCAGAAATGGGGCACTCGCCTTGGCTGACCTGCAGCCAGTTTTGCCATTCCACAAGCCTCCAGCATTCATCCTTGCTGGGGAAGGCCTGAATGCAATGGAAGGGGCAGCCCCTCACCTGGCACAACATCAAAGCCTTCCAGGGAGGCAAGGAATGGGGGCACTCGCTTCACAACACATCTGCAAACCACACCACACAAATGCCATGGCATGACCTCAGTTACAATAACCATCCCCTCCTGTGCTTTGGATGTGTCTCCTGCCCGTCCTGACACACACACTCAACACCCAGAATTTGGCCCTTCAAAGCTGCCGCCAGGGACAAGTGAACATGGAGTCACGAGAAGGACATGAAATGGCAGAAAAGTGTGGCCAGGAAAACACACCCCAGCTCATTAATAGTGAGGCTGTGACAGGCAAGACCTGCTTGATGAAAAACGTGGTCACCCTCAAGGGGTGTCACACCCCTCTGGGACCAGCATAAAAGCCGACCCAGAGCCTCTGTCCCTCACACACTTCTCCTGACGCCTTCTGCTCCACGCTCCACAAGGTGAGCCTCAAAGCCCTTCCCCTCCAGCTCCTGCCCTGCTTGGCCCAGCTCTTCCAGCCCTCAACACCTTTGCAGCCCTGCGCTTTCTCAACCTCCTCTCTTCCAGGGCCCCTCCACACCACACACATGGCCTGCAACAGCCTCTGCCGCCCCTGCGGACCCACCCCGCTGGCCAACAGCTGCAACGAGCCCTGTGTCAGGCAGTGTGAGGACTCCCGTGTCGTCATCCAGCCTCCCGCTGTGCTGGTCACCCTGCCAGGACCCATCCTCAGCTCCTTCCCCCAGAGCACCGCTGTGGGATCCTCCGCATCCGCTGCCGTGGGCAACGAACTCAGCTCCCAGGGAGTGCCTGTCTCCTCTGGAGGCTTTGGCTATGGCCTTGGCTATGGCCTTGCCTATGGCTACGGCTTAGGAGGCCTGGGCTGCTATGGAGGCAGAAGGGGCTGCTACCCCTGCTAAGGGCCCTCAACACCTGCCCTGACACCAACAAAGGATGTTGGCTGATGCTCACCCGACCTCTGCCTCACACGGGTGCCCCTCTTCTGGGCACTCCTTCCTTCTCACTGTGTTTTTGTCCTTCAATAAACTTCTCCTGCCTCACAGCATTCAACACAGCCTCATTCAGTCTTTCTTCTCCCAGGGCTCATCCAACCTCACCTAGTAAAAGGCCAGGGCTCCAAAGGCCATGGTGGTGGCTTGACAAACGGCTGCCAGACCTCTCTCAGAAACTACATCCCCACAAACGACTCCCTTTGGCAACCGGTGCCTTCTAAGCCTGTCACATAAGACCTTCACAATCCCAAGCAAAACCCGGGACACACTTAGGCACTTCAGAACCCCAGTCCCTTGTGGGCTTCCCCAGGGTTCCATTCCAGGTTCAGTTCTCTTCAACACTTTCATAACCAACCTGGACTCAGTACTACAGGGGGTCTTAATAAAAAATATCTAGATGACACCAAATTGAGACAAGCTGTTGCCTCTGTTGAGGGTGGAGAAGCCTTACACAGAGAGCTGGGCAGATTAGAGAGCCAGGCAGTCACCAACACCATGAAGATTAACAAGAGCAAGTAGTGGATTCTCCACCTGGGAATAGCCATCCCTGGCTGTGCATCCAGCCTGGAAGGCCAGCAGCTGGTGCTGAGAGGGATCTGGAGTCTTGGTTAACCCCAAGTTAATCCTGAGCCATCAGTGTGCCCACCCAGTCAGGAGGGCCAACTGTATCCTGGGGGGAGCTTCAAGCACGGCATGGCCAGCTGGTCCTGAGAGGGGATTGTTCCATTTTTCACTGCCTTGGTGCAGCCTCACCCTGAGTCCTGGATGTAGTTTTGGGCACCACAGTAGAAGAGGCTGCCCATCTTTCCTCCAAGTCTCTTCTAAGCCCATGAAGGCTGCTCTAAGGTCTCCCTGCAATCTTCTCCAGGTTGAACAACCCCTACTCTCACAGCCTGGCTTCAAGGAGGAGAAGCTCCAGCTACTCCTGAGTCATACAACCTCAGTCAGAAATTCCAGGAGGCCCCCAATGTGGCCATTCAGCTCCCTTCCTCACCATTCCTGGGGGCATCCCATCAGGCCTCACAGATGAGTACCTGCCATTGTTGAGCACTCCTTCCAAATGCTCTGATTCTTCCTCAACACACAGGACAGCTCACCTGACAATCAGCCTGCAGAACAGTCCCCTTGGCTGAACTGGAGCTGCCTTGCCATTCCTAAGGCCCTCAGCATTCATCATCCATCACCAGGGCCTCAGCTCTGCAGCCACATGCTGCACGCTTGGCTCCAGCTCGCCCTGGCAATCTGCAGACCCTCCTTCTGCCAGCAAACACTGTGCAGAGAAGTGGCCTCACCCCTCAGTACGCACCCTAAGGAAAGATCCCAGTGTTCCTGCAGCACCACATCCTCTCCCTGCGGCTTCCACTCTCCTCTGCCTCTCATCACACTCACGGGCTCTCCACACTCTCACCTGCCCATGCAAAGGAGCCATGGGGTGTGGATGGGCACACCAGAGCCCGGCCTACAAACCTGTCAGCCTGAGGAAAGGGCAGCACTGCTGAGGGGCTAACACCAGCTGAGAAGGAGCCTGGCAGGCCTCCCAACAACACTGGGGACACCTCAGCTCTGGACACAGGCTGCCAGGATGAGGGCCTGCTCTCACAAGCAGCCTCCCTCTGCCTGCTTCTACTCATACACCAGGGACAGACCCATGGGGCAAGAGGCCAAGGATGCAGCCCCCTTTCTCCCAAACACAGGAGCCACAGGGGCAGCAAGACAGAACCACAGAGCACCAGCAGTTGGAAAGGCCGGGCCCAAAGACAGGCTTAGCATCATGGCAGCAAGGCAGGGAAGGCCTGAATGCCATGGAAAGGGCAGAACCTCACCTGGCACAAATCCAACGCTCAGAGCAGCCTTGCAGGCCTGGCAGAAATGGGGCACTCGCCTTGGCTGACCTGCAGCCAGTTTTGCCATTCCACAAGCCTCCAGCATTCATGCTTGCTGGGGAAGGCCCAAATGCAATGGAAGGGGCAGCCCCTCACCTGGCACAACATCAAAGCCTTCCAGGGAGGCAAGGAATGGTGCACTCAATTCACAACACATCTGCAAACCAACCAAACAGCTGGAATGGCATGACCTCAGTGACGACACCCCAGCTCTATTAAGCTTTGGATGTGTCTCCTGCCCGTCCTGACACACACACTCAACACCCAGAATTTGGCCCTTCAAAGCTGCCGCCAGGGACAAGTGAACATGGAGTCACGAGAAGGACATGAAATGGCCGAATTGCAGCAAGTAAAACACACCCCAGCTCATTAACCATGAGGCAGTGGCAGACAAGAGGAAAAATGTGGTCACCCTCAAGGGCTGTCACACCCCTCTGGGACCAGCATAAAAGCCGACCCAGAGCATCTGTCCCTCACACACTTCTCCTGACGCCTTCTGCTCCACGCTCCACAAGGTGAGCCTCAAAGCCCTTCCCCTCCAGCTCCTGCCCTGCTTGGCCCAGCTCTTCCAGCCCTCAACACCTTTGCAGCCCTGCGCTTTCTCAACCTCCTCTCTTCCAGGGCCCCTCCACACCACACACATGGCCTGCAACAGCCTCTGCCGCCCCTGCGGACCCACCCCGCTGGCCAACAGCTGCAACGAGCCCTGTGTCAGGCAGTGTGAGGACTCCCGTGTCGTCATCCAGCCTCCCGCTGTGCTGGTCACCCTGCCAGGACCCATCCTCAGCTCCTTCCCCCAGAGCACCGCTGTGGGATCCTCCGCATCCGCTGCCGTGGGCAACGAACTCAGCTCCCAGGGAGTGCCTGTCTCCTCTGGAGGCTTTGGCTATGGCCTTGGCTATGGCCTTGGCTATGGCTACGGCTTAGGAGGCCTGGGCTGCTATGGAGGCAGAAGGGGCTGCTACCCCTGCTAAGGGCCCTTTCCACGAGCCCAAACACCAACCTCCAAAAATCCTGCAGTCCATACTCTGGACTGAGATTACACCTCATCAATAAACATCTCCTGCAGCACAGCTTTTGACTTCTCCTCATTTGTATTTTCATTCTTCCAAAGCTCATCCAGCCTCAAACAACACAAAGTCAGGGCTCAAGCAGCCAGCAGGATGGGTTGAACAATGGATACCAGACCTCTCCTTGGGATGTGTATTCTGAGAAGACCATCCCACTTCCACCTGGGGCATTAATGGCCTGACACACAAGACCTTCACTTACAAAAGAAAAGCTTTGATACCTTTATTCACTTCTACTCATGGCTCTGATGCTTCTCTGATAGGAGAATATACCCAGGGCTCTAAGTGAGCACAGACCGTCTCTATCACTGCCCCTGCACTACTGGAAAGGGGGAGGGAAATTATGAGAAGAGCTTTGTGCATCAACGAGAGGACAGAGACAGCACAGAATCAGAGAATAAGAGAAAGCCTTCCTAACAGCTCACCCAAACCTACCCTCGTTCAGGTTTGCTCATTACCCCTCATTGTATCACTACACATCCTGAATAATGAGTCCATCTCCATCTTTCCTCCATGGCTCCTGTCAGTACAGGAAGGCTGCTCTAAGGTCTCCCTGGAAACTTCTCCAAGAGAAACAAACTCAGCTCTCTCAGCCTGTCCTCATGCAGGAGAAGCTTTCACATGACCATCTCCATGGCCCCTTCTGACCTCTTGATGCAGAAGCTCCCTATCATTCCTCTGCTGGGGTGCCAACAGCTCAACACAGCACTCCAGGCTCAGGAGAGCACAGCAGAGAATTCCTTCCCTCCACCTGCTGGACACGCTGCTCTTGATGCAGCCCAGCACCTTATTGGCTTCCACTTAGTCCCTGTCCTTCCCCAACAGGAAACCCCTCGCTGAGAATCACCAAAGCATTTCCCTTGGAAAGGAACATTTCCATCCTCAGGTCCAACTGGGAAGCTCACAATACCAAGTCCACCACAACACCACATCCCCAAGCACCATATCTACCCGTCTTTCAATCCCTCCAGGGATGCTGACTCAAGCATTGCCCTGGGCTGTCTCTTCCAGTGCTTCCTAACCCTTGGACTCAAGACATCCTTCCCAAGAGCCAACAGAAACTCCCCTGGAAGCAATTGAGGCCATTTCCTCTTGTGTAGGCAAAAATTGCCTAACAGCCACCTTGCTAAAAACACCACTTAGGGAGTGGACAGAGGTGATGTGGGCTCCTCTCAGCTGCCTTTTCTGCAGGCTAAGCACCTACACTGCCTCAGTGACTCCACATGAGGTTTCTCCTCTTCACCCTTCACCAGATTCATTGCTGTCTGGATAGATCCCACCAGAGCCCAGCCCACACACGTGGCAGCCACACAAAAGGGCAACACTGCAAAGGGGACAAAACAAGCTCCTGGGGAGTCTGGCTGCCCTCTTGATACGACAGGGCTCAGCAGGTAAGAACCAGGGCTCACAGGACCACAACTGGCTCTCACAAAAAGCTCTCCTCTTCCTTCCTGAATTCACAACCCCAGGCATGGCAACAAATGGGGCACAAGGTAACAGGCAGCATCCTTTCCTCACACTAAATCCAAATTTTTAAGAAAGTGGGGACAGAGCGAATATGCTGGGAGGTGTATGCTTCAGCAAAGCCCAAAATCAAGAGCAGTTATGCAGGGCTGCGATGACATGGGACCGTGCATGAAAATGCACCCACAGACCACACCACATGAATGCCATGGGAGGGCCTCACCCATGACACCCCACCTCTCCTAGGCTTTGCCCAAGCCTCCAAAATGCTTCTACACACACCTTGCCTACAAATCCATCCCAGAACCGACTCTCCCTTCAAAGCTGCCGCCAGGGCCAATGGGACACGACCTCAAGAAGAGGACAGGGACAGGGAGCCTTGTGGCCAGCAAAACACGCCCCACCTCATTGCTCTTCAGGCTGTGGCAGGGAAGACCTGCTTGATGAATAACCCTGTCATGTGCAAAGGCTGTCTCTGTGCCTCGGGCACTGCAGCACCAGCATAAAAGCCGACCCAGAGCCTGTGTCCCTCACACACTTCTCCTGACGCCTTCTGCTCCACGCTCCACAAGGTGAGCCTCAAAGCCCTTCCCCTCCAGCTCCTGCCCTGCTTGGCCCAGCTCTTCCAGCCCTCAACACCTTTGCAGCCCTGCGCTTTCTCAACCTCCTCTCTTCCAGGGCCCCTCCACACCACACACATGGCCTGCAACAGCCTCTGCAGCCCCTGCGGACCCACCCCGCTGGCCAACAGCTGCAACGAGCCCTGTGTCAGGCAGTGTGAGGACTCCCGTGTCGTCATCCAGCCTTCCACCGTGGTGGTCACCCTGCCAGGACCCATCCTCAGCTCCTTCCCCCAGAGCACCGCTGTGGGATCCTCCGCATCCGCTGCCGTGGGCAACGAACTCAGCTCCCAGGGAGTGCCTGTCTCCTCTGGAGGCTTTGGCTATGGCCTTGCCTATGGCCTTGGCTATGGCTACGGCTTAGGAGGCCTGGGCTGCTATGGAGGCAGAAGAGGCTATGGATACCTCTGCTAAGTGTGCTCACCACCAGCCCTCTCACCAACCACTCCAACACTGGAAGCCATGCCATGGACTGAGGACACTTCTCCAGGCCTTTCCTGGCACATGGACCTGCCATCCACAGCTCCTCCTCTCATGGCACCAAGCAAGGAAGCAGGGAAGGGGAGCAGCCTGGGCTGAGGCAAACTCGGCCCCACAACCTCCTCCTCTTCTTCTTCCTTTGTTGCATTGCTTCTTCTCTTGTGTCTAGTACTCCCACTGATACCAACTTCTCTGAAGCCAAAGCCTACTATGGACCTTTGGTCTCCTTCCTCCATGTTGAGGAGGTCCTTATAACTGGATACTGTTTTTTGTCCTTCTCTCAATAAAGTTCTTCTGCATCCCAGCCTTAGGTGTTTCATTGCCATTCTGTGGACAGGCTCCAAATCCTCACTGTCTTTGTGGCAGTGCAGGGCCAAAAACCCATCAGAGCATTCCAGGACAGACTCAGCACTGCTGAGTACATGGGGATGAACACTGCTCTGGTCCTGCTGGCCAAAACATTTCCCATACAAGCCAACATGCTGGTGGCCTTCTTAGCCACCTTGCCACACAGCTGGCTCATGCTCAGTCACCTCTCGACCACCAAGTCCTTTTATGCCAGGCAGATTGTCAGCTACTCTTCCCCAAGCCTGTAGCATTGCCTGGCGCTGTTGTGACCCAAGTGCAGGACCTGGCACTGAGCCTTCTTGAACCTCATACACTTGGCCTTGGCCCATGGATCCAGCCTGTCCAGACCCCTCTTTGGAGGCTTCCTACCCTCAAGCTGATCAACGCTGCAGTCAACCTTGGTGTCACGTCCAAACGTACTCAGGGTGCCCTCAATCCCCTTGTCCACATCACTGAGAAAGATATTGCACAGAACTGGCCCCAGCACTGGCTCTTGGGGAACACCACTTGTGCCCGGCCACCAACGGGATAAACTCCATTGATCACAAGTCTTTGGCCCAGCCATCCAGCCAGCTTTTCCCCAGCAGAGACTGCACCCACCCAAGCCAGGAGAAGCCAGTTTCTCAAGGAGAATGCTGTGGGAATTACTATGAAAGGCTTTACTAAAGACCAGGTACACAACATCCACAGCCATTCCCTTGTCCATTTAGCGGGTCACCTTGTCATGGCAGCAGACCAGGAGAGTCAAGCAGAACCTGCCTTTCATTATGAGTGGGACTGATCACCTGGTTGACCTGTAAGTGGTGGCACTCAGAGTGATCTGTTACTTAAGCTGGCCTTGGAGTGAGGTCAGACTGAGAGGCCTGTAATTGCCAGATCTTCCTTCTGCCAATTCTTAGAGGTTGGTACCATGTCTGGTCACTTCCAGACAACTAGAACTTCCCTGGTACAGGCAGGATTGAAGAGACATGATAAAAACATATTGAGTGAGCATGGACAGCAACCCCCACAGTACCCTTGGGGGATCTCCGCCAGCCCCCTACACTTGTGTATGGCTTAGTGGTGTAGCAGGTCTACAACCATTTCTGCTTCTCTTATGAGGGCTTCCTAAGAATCCCCTTCCTTGTCTTCCATCGAAGCAGGTCTGGGAACCCAAAGCACAACTGGTCTTAGTATTCAGTTCTGAGGTACAATGGAACTCAGCCTTTTCCTCGTCCTTTGTCACTATGTTTTCCCCACATCAAATCAAGGAAGGAGATTCTCCTAAGGATTTTCTACATCCCCTTCCAAAGGAATAATAAACAGGCTCACCAGTCTCTAAGTTCTCATATCCTCCTTCCCGTACCTCTTACACAGAGGAGCCTTAGGAAGTCTCTGCAGGTCTTTAACAACAGCTCCCAAGCAAAAACACCTCTACAAGACAATCTAGGGCCTCCCAAAGAAGTGATCCAGCTCCCACCCTCACCTGTTATACTGACATACCCCCAGAAGGCCCCAGGGAGGTGTGGACGGGCAGTTGTCAAGCACTCAGGAGCTCTGGACTAAAGCTGCCAGGACAATGGCTGCTCTCACAAGCAGCCCTCCTCTGCCTGCATGTACTCACTCACCAGGGGTGGCCCAACAGAAGCACAAGCCTAAAGATGCTGCCCCCTTTCTCCCAGACATAAATTTTGGAGACACAGGGACAGCAAGACAGAACCACAGAGCAGAAGCAGCAGGAAAGACTAGGCCCAAAGTCACACTTAGCATCATGACAATTGCCTGCACTCACAAGCAGCCCTCCTCTGACTGCTTCATACCCCAGAGGTGGCCCAAAGGGGGCACAAGCCTAAAGATGTGACCCCTTTTTTCCCAGACACTCTGCAGACACAGGGGCAGCAGACTAGGCCCAAAGACACACTTAGCATCATGGCAGCAAGGCAGAAAAGGCCAAATGCCTTCAAGTAGCACAAACACAAAGCACAGAGCAGCCCTTCATGGAGCCACACCACAAAACTGCCATGGCATGACACCCCAGCTCTCCTGTGCTTTGGATGTGTCTCCTGCCCGTCCTGACACACACACTCAACACCCAGAATTTGGCCCTTCAAAGCTGCCGCCAGGGACAAGTGAACATGGAGTCACGAGAAGGACATGAAATGGCAGAGAAGTGTGGCCAGGAAAACACGCCCCAGCTCATTGCTCACCAGGCTGTGGCATGAGAGGAGAGTTTGGTGAGAAACACAGTCACCCTCAAGGGCTGTCACACCCCTCTGGGACCAGCATAAAAGCCGACCCAGAGCCTCTGTCCCTCACACGCTTCTCCTGACGCCTTCTGCTCCACGCTCCACAAGGTGAGCCTCAAAGCCCTTCCCCTCCAGCTCCTGCCCTGCTTGGCCCAGCTCTTCCAGCCCTCAACACCTTTCCTCCCTTGCACTTTCTCAACCTCCTCTCTTCCAGGGCCCCTCCACACCACACACATGGCCTGCAACAGCCTCTGCAGCCCCTGCGGACCCACCCCGCTGGCCAACAGCTGCAACGAGCCCTGTGTCAGGCAGTGTGAGGACTCCCGTGTCGTCATCCAGCCTTCCACCGTGGTGGTCACCCTGCCAGGACCCATCCTCAGCTCCTTCCCCCAGAGCACCGCTGTGGGATCCTCCGCATCCGCTGCCGTGGGCAACGAACTCAGCTCCCAGGGAGTGCCTGTCTCCTCTGGAGGCTTTGGCTATGGCCTTGGCTATGGCCTTGCCTATGGCTACGGCTTAGGAGGCCTGGGCTGCTATGGAGGCAGAAGGGGCTGCTACCCCTGCTAAGGTTTCTTGCCAACATCCCCTATCCCTGGAGTCCACATCGTGGAATATGCTCCTTCAGGCCTCTTCTAGCAAACATGGCCTCTCCAGCTTTTCACCTTCTCCCTCTTCCTTCTCTGCATTGCCTTTTCTCTTGTGTCTGCTACTCTGCTTTGAAACCACCTCCTCGAAAAGCAAAGACCAGTACGGTCCTCCATAGGATGGGGCCCAAAGGCCTCGTGGCTCTAGTAAGAGCTCCCGCATACAAAGGATGTTGGCTCATGGTCCCCTGACCTGTATCTCACACAGGCACCCTCATGCTTGGAACTCTTTCCTTTTCCTGGTATTTTTTTCTATCAATAAAGTTCTCCTGCATCAAAGCCTTCCACATCTCCTTAGTTGTTCTTTCTTCTCCCCAGTATTATCCCACCTCAATCACAGGAAAGGCAGGATCATTAGACCTTTAGAAGTCATCTAGTCCACCTCACCTGCAGGAAGCAGCGACATCTTCACTAGATCAGATCATTCCGAGCCCCATCAAACCACACAGCACAGAATCCAGCAGCCAGCAGGATGGGTTGAACAATGGATGCCAGACCTCTCTTTGGGATGGGTATTCTGAGAAGACCATCCCACTTCCACCTGGGGCACTCCTGGCCTGACACACAAGACCTTCCCTTGCCCAAAGAAAAGCTTTGATACCTTTATTCACTTCTACACATGGCTCTGACGCCTCTCTGATAGGGGAACATGGCCCTGGGACCAGGTAAGCACAGAGCCCCTCTATCAGTGCCCCTCCACAACTGGGAAGGGGAGGGAAAATATGACAGGAGCTTTGTGCATCCACATGAGGACAGAGACAGCACAGAATCAGAGAATGGTTTGGGTTGGAAGGGACCTTCAAAGATATCTCACTTGCATGTGTCCTGCCATGAGCAGGGACACCCTCCACTAGACCAGGCTGCTCAAAGCCCCATCACACCTGCCCTTGAACACTGCCAGGGAACCAGGGGCACAGAACTCCACATGAGTCCATCTCCATCTTTCCTCCATGGCTCCTACAAGTAGGACCTCAATCCCACTTAGGGGAAAGGGTCCTCCTACAAGGGCCTCCTAGAAGTAGGACTGCAAACACCCATAGGGCAAAGAAAGCCTTTTTACCAGCTCAGCCAAAGCTACCTCCTCAGTTTTGTCATTAACCACTTACTGTATCACTACACATCCTGGAAAGAGCCCCTGCCCATCCTTCCTCCACACCTCCTGTCAGTACTGGAAGGCTGCTCTAAGGTCTCCCTGGAAATTTCTCCAGGAGAAACAACCCCAACTCTTGCAGCCTCTCCTCAAGAAGGAGAAGTTTCGACATCACCATCTTCATGGCCTCTCCTGCTTCCCCTCCACAAGGTTCCTGTCATTCTTAAGCTGGGGGCCCAGAGCTAAACACAGAATTCCAGCTTCTGCAGAGAACAGTAAAAAGGCAAAAAGTCCTCCCTCGACCTAATGAGCATACTTCTCATGATGTGACTCAGCCTATGGCTGGCTCTCTGGCCTGAAAAGACACATTGCTGGCCCATAGTCATGTTTTTATCCACCAGTACACCCAAGTCCATCTCCAGAGAGCTGCTTGCCATCGCCCAGCCTCTCTCCATCTTTGCATTGCCCCAACCCAGGCACGGGACCGAGCACTTGGCCTGGCTGAACTCCCTGAGATTCACACATGAGGCCAAATCCCCAGCCTGTAAATGACCCTCTGGATGGTGGCCCTTCCCTCCAGTGTGTCACCAGTGCCACATGGCTTGGGGTCATCCACAAACCTGCTGAGGCTGCACTCAATCCCACTCTCCATTTCCCTGACCAAGATGTGATGTAAGACCAGTCCCTGTACCGATCCCAGAGAGACACCACTCATCACCAATCCCCACACAAACACACAGAGAAACATACAGAGAAACACACAAAGCCATTGGTCCCAACACTTCTGAGCATCAATCACCATCTGGCAATTTCCTGATCCACCACTCAGTGGAGAGCCAAATCCACAGCTGTCCAATTTACTGACAAGTCTGTCATGTGGGACAGTGTCTAACACTGTGAGGACATGGGTCCTCGCTGGACAATGAACCCACAAACCAAACCTCATGAATGTCACGGGAGGACCTCACCCATGACACACCACCTCTCCTAGGCTTTGCCCAAGCCTCCAAAATGCTTCTACACACACCTTGCCTACAAATCCATCCCAGAACCGACTCTCCCTTCAAAGCTGCCGCCAGGGCCAATGGGACACGACCTCAAGAAGAGGACAGGAACAGGGAGCCTTGTGGCCAGGAAAACACGCCCCACCTCATTGCTCTCCAGGCTGTGGCATGTGAGAATTGCCTGTCTGAAAACTGCTGTCACGGGCAAAGGCTGTCTCTGTGCCTCGGGCACTGCAGCACCAGCATAAAAGGCGACCCAGAGCCTCTGTCCCTCACACACTTCTCCTGACGCCTTCTGCTCCACGCTCCACAAGGTGAGCCTCAAAGCCCTTCCCCTCCAGCTCCTGCCCTGCTTGGCCCAGCTCTTCCAGCCCTCAACACCTTTGCAGCCCTGCGCTTTCTCAACCTCCTCTCTTCCAGGGCCCCTCCACACCACACACATGGCCTGCAACAGCCTCTGCAGCCCCTGCGGACTCACCCCGCTGGCCAACAGCTGCAACGAGCCCTGTGTCAGGCAGTGTGAGGACTCCCGTGTCGTCATCCAGCCTCCCGCTGTGCTGGTCACCCTGCCAGGACCCATCCTCAGCTCCTTCCCCCAGAGCACCGCTGTGGGATCCTCCGCATCCGCTGCCGTGGGCAACGAACTCAGCTCCCAGGGAGTGCCTGTCTCCTCTGGAGGCTTTGGCTATGGCCTTGGCTATGGCCTTGCCTATGGCTACGGCTTAGGAGGCCTGGGCTGCTATGGAGGCAGAAGGGGCTGCTACCCCTGCTAAGGGAACTCCCCACCAGCACTTACCCCAACCACCAATAATCCTGCAGTTCATACTGTGGAATAAGAATGCACCTCCAGGCCTCTTTTGGAACCTGGATCTCTCATCCTGAGTTCCTCCTCTCATGGCACTAAGCAAGGAAGCAGGGAAGAGGGCCAGCATGGGATGAGGCAAACATGGCCTCTCCAGCTTTTCACCTTCTCCCTCTTCCTTCTCTGCATTGCCTCCTCTCTTGTGTCTGCTACTCTCCTCTGAAACCACATGCTCAAAATCAAAACCACAGGGGACCTTCAGTCTGTCTCTCCTGTAATGGGGGTTGGAAGTCCCTGTGGCTCTGTTAAGAGCTCCAGCATACAAAGGATGTTGTCTCATGATCTCCTGTCTTGTATCTCAGATGGGCACCCTCATACATGGAACTCTTTCCTTTTCCTTGTCATTTTTCCATGAATAAACTTCTCCTGCAGCACAGCCTTTGACATCTCCTCAGTTGTATTTTTATTCTTCCAAAGCTCATCCAGCCTCAAACAACACAAAGTCAGGGCTCAAGCAGCCAGCAGGATGGGTTGAACAATGGATACCAGACCTCTCTTTGGGATGTGTATTCTGAGAAGACCATCCCACTTCCACCTGGGGCACTTCTGGCCTGACACACAAGACCATTCCTTGACCAAAGAAATCTTTTGATACCTTTATTCACTTCTACACGTGGCTCTAATGCTTCTCTGATAGGGGAACATACCCAGGGCTCCAGGTGAGCACAGACCGTCTCTATCACTGCCCCTCCACAACTAGGAAGGGGGAGGGAAAATATGACAAGAGCTTTGTGCATCCACAAGAGGACAGAGTCAGCACAGAATCAGAGAAAACATTCCTAATAGCTCACCCAAGCCTACCCTTGTTCAGGTTTGCTCATTACCCCTCATTGTATCACTACACATCCTGAATAATGAGTCCATCTCCATCTTTCCTCCATGGCTCCTGTCAGTACAGGAAGGCTGCTCTAAGGTCTCCATGGAAACTTCTCCAGGAGAAACAAACTCAGCTCTCTCAGCCTGTCCTCATGCAGGAGAAGCTTTCACATGACCATCCCCATGGCCCCTTCTGACCTCTTGATGCAGAAGGTGCCTATCATTCCTCTGCTGGGGTGCCAACAGCTCAACACAGCACTCCAGGCTCAGGAGAGCACAGCAGACAATTCCTTCCCTCCACCTGCTGGACACGCTGCTCTTGATGCAGCCCAGCACCTTACTGGCTTCCACTTAGTCCCTGTCCTTCCCCAACAGGAAACCCCTCGCTGAGAATCACCAAAGCATTTCCCTTGGAAAGGAACATTTCCATCCTCAGGTCCAACTGGGAAGCTCACAATACCAAGTCCACCACAACACCACATCCCCAAGCACCATATCTACCCGTCTTTCAATCCCTCCAGGGATGCTGACTCAAGCATTGCCCTGGGCTGTCTCTTCCAGTGCTTCCTAACCCTTGGACTCAAGACACCCTTCCCAAAAGCCAACAGAAACTCCCCTGGAAGCAATTGAGGCCATTTCCTCTTGTGTAGGCAAAAATTGCCTAACAGCCACCTTGCTAAAAACACCACTTAGGGACTGGACAGAGGTGATGTGGGCTCCTCTCAGCTGCCTTTTCTGCAGGCTAAGCACCTACACTGCCTCAGTGACTCCACAGGAGGTTTCTCCTCTTCACCCTTCACCAGATTCTTTGCTCTCTGGATAGATCCCACCAGAGCCCAGCCCACACACGTGGCAGCCACACAAAAGGGCAACACTGCAAAAGGGCCAAAACAAGCCCATGGAGAGCCTGGCTGGCCTCCTGACATAACAGGGCTCACCAGGTAAGAACCATGGCTCACAGGACCACAACTGGCTCTTGAAAACAGCCTTCCTCTTCCTTCCTGCACTCACAACCCCAGACATGGCAACATATAGGGCATAAACAGGCAGCATCCCTTCCTCCCACTAAATCCTTACAAGGAGGATGGTCAAAAACACACCCAAGAGCATATCCAAACCAAATTACAGAGGATTTAAGGCAGGTTTTTAGAAAGTGGGGAGAGAGCAAATATGCTGGGAGGTGTATGCTTCAGCAAAGCCCAAAATCAAGAGCAGTTATGCAGGGCTGCGATGACCTGGGACCGTGCATGAAAATGCACCCACAGACCACACCACATGAATGCCATGGGAGGGCCTCACCCATGACACCCCACCTCTCCTAGGCTTTGCCCAAGCCTCCAAAATGCTTTTACACACACCTTGCCTACAAATCCATCCCAGAACCGACTCTCCCTTCAAAGCTGCCGCCAGGGCCAATGGGACACGACCTCAAGAAGAGGACAGGGACAGGGAGCCTTGTGGCCAGCAAAACACGCCCCACCTCATTGCTCTCCAGGCTGTGGCAGGGAAGACCTGCTTGATGAATAACCCTGTCATGGGCAAAGGCTGTCTCTGTGCCTCGGGCACTGCAGCACCAGCATAAAAGCCGACCCAGAGCCTCTGTCCCTCACACACTTCTCCTGACGCCTTCTGCTCCACGCTTCACAAGGTGAGCCTCAAAGCCCTTCCCCTCCAGCTCCTGCCCTGCTTGGCCCAGCTCTTCCAGCCCTCAACACCTTTGCAGCCCTGCGCTTTCTCAACCTCCTCTCTTCCAGGGCCCCTCCACACCACACACATGGCCTGCAACAGCCTCTGCCGCCCCTGCGGACCCACCCCGCTGGCCAACAGCTGCAACGAGCCCTGTGTCAGGCAGTGTGAGGACTCCCGTGTCGTCATCCAGCCTCCCGCTGTGCTGGTCACCCTGCCAGGACCCATCCTCAGCTCCTTCCCCCAGAGCACCGCTGTGGGATCCTCCGCATCCGCTGCCGTGGGCAACGAACTCAGCTCCCAGGGAGTGCCTGTCTCCTCTGGAGGCTTTGGCTATGGCCTTGGCTATGGCCTTGGCTATGGCTACGGCTTAGGAGGCCTGGGCTGCTATGGAGGCAGAAGAGGCTATGGATACCTCTGCTAAGTGTGCTCACCACCAGCCCTGACACCCCAACCACTCCAACACTGGAAGCCATGCCATGGACTGAGGACACTTCTCCAGGCCTTTCCTGGCACATGGACCTGCCATCCACAGCTCCTCCTCTCATGGCACCAAGCAAGGAAGCAGGGAAGCGGAGCAGCCTAGGCTGAGGCAAACTCGGCCCCACAACCTCCTCCTCTTCTTCTTCCTTTGTTGCATCGCTTCTTCTCTTGTGTCTGGTACTCCCCACTGACACCAACTTCTCTGAAGCCAAAGCCTACCATGGACCTCTGGTCTCCTTCCTCCATGGTGAAGAGGAAGGAGAGGAGGTCCTTATGCTGGTTACTGCTTCTTTTCCTTCCCTCAATAAAGTTCTTCTGCATCCCAGCCTTAGGTGTTTCATTGCCATTCTGTGGACAGGCTCCAAATCCTCACTGTCTTTGTGGCAGTGCAGGGCCAAAAACCCATCAGAGCATTCCAGGACAGACTCAGCACTGCTGAGTACAGGGGGATGAACACTGCTCTGGTCCTGCTGGCCAAAACATTTCCCATACAAGCCAACATGCTGGTGGCCTTCTTAGCCACCTTGTCACACAGCTGGCTCATGCTCAGACGCCTGTCGACCACCAAGTCCTTTTATGCCAGGCAGATTGTCAGCTACTCTTCCCCAAGCCTGTAGCATTGCCTGGCGCTGTTGTGACCCAAGTGCAGGACCTGGCACTGAGCCTTCTTGAACCTCATACACTTGGCCTTGGCCCATGGATCCAGCCTGTCCAGACCCCTCTTTGGGGGCTTCCTACCCTCAAGCTGATCAACGCTGCAGCCAACCTTGGTGTCACGTCCAAACGTACTCAGGGTGCCCTCAATCCCCTTGTCCACATCACTGAGAAAGATATTGCACAGAACTGGCCCCAGCACTGGCTCTTGGGGAACACCACTTGTGCCCGGCCACCAACGGGATAAACTCCATTGATCACAAGTCTTTGGCCCAGCCATCCAGCCAGCTTTTCCCCAGCAGAGACTGCACCCACCCAAGCCAGGAGAAGCCAGTTTCTCAAGGAGAATGCTGTGGCAATTACTATGAAAGGCTTTACTAAAGACCAGGTACACAACATCCACAGCCATTCCCTCAGCTATTCAGCAGGTCACCTTGTCATGGCAGCAGACCAGGAGGGTCAAGCAGAACCTGCCTTTCATAACCCATGATGACTGGGTCTGATCACCTGGCTGTCCTGTATGTGCTGCGTGGTGGCACTCAAGGTGATCTGGCACCTAAACTGCCCTGGAACCAAGGTCAGACTGAGAGGCCTGTAATTCCCAGATCTTCCTTCTGCCAATTCTTAGAGGTTGGTACCACGTCTGGTCACTTCCAGAAAAGTAGAACTTCCCTGGTACAGGCAGGATTGAAGAGACATGATAAAAACATATTTAGTGAACATGGACAGAAACCCCCACAGTACCCTTGGGGGGATCTCCTCTGGCCCTCTACACTTGTGTATGGCTTAGTGGTGTAGCAGGTCTACAACCATTTCTCCTCTTATGAGGGCTTCCTAATGATCCCCTTCCTTGTCTTCCATCTCAGGGGCTCTGGGAACCCAAAGCACAACTGGTTTTAGTATTCAGTTCTGAAGCGAAAAGCAACTCAGCCTTTTCCTCGTCCTTTGTCATTAAGTTTCCCCCACATCAAATCAAGGAAGGAGATTCTCCTAAGGATTTTCTACATCCCCTTCCAAAGGAACAATAAACAGGCTCACCAGTCTCTACCTTCACAGATCTTCCTTCCCGTACCTCTTACACAGAGGAGCCTTAGGAAGTCTCTGAGGGCCTTTAGCAACCGCTCCCAGGAACAAGACCTCTACAAGACAAACAAGAAGGGCCTCCCAAAGAAGTGGTCCAGCTCCCACCCTCACCTCTCATGCTGACATACCCCCAGAAGGCCCCAGGGAGGTGTGGACGGGCAGTTGCCAAGCACTCAGGAGCTCTGGACTAAAGCTGCCAGGACAATGGCTGCTCTCACAAGAAGCCCTCCTCTGCCTGCATGTACTCACTCACCAGGGATGGCCCAACAGAAGCACAAGCCTAAAGATGCTGTCCCCTTTCTCCCAGACATTTATTTTGGAGACACAGAGACAGCAAGACAGAACCACAGAGCAGAAGCAGCGGGAAAGACTTGGCCCAAAGTCACACTTAGCCTCATGACAATGGCCTGCCCTCACAAGCAGCCCTCCTCTGTCTGCTTCATATGCCAGAAGTGGCCCAAAGGGGGCACAAGCGTAAAGATGTGACCCCTTTTTTCCCAGACACTCTGCAGACACAGGGGCAGCAGACTAGGCCCAAAGACACACTTAGCCTCATGGCAGCAAGGCAGAGAAGGCCCAAATGCCTTCAGCTGGCACATTTACAATGCAGAGACCAGACCGTCATGGAGCCACACCACAAAACTGCCATGGCATGATCTTACTAATGACACCCCAGCTCTCCTATGCTTTGGATGTGTCTCATGCCCGTCCTGACACAGACACTCAACACCCAGAATTTGGCCCTTCAAAGCTGCCGCCAGGGACAAGTGAACATGGAGTCACGAGAAGGACATGAAATGGCAGAAAAGCGTGGCCAGGAAAACACGCACCACCTCATTAATCGTGAGGCTGTGACAGGCAAGACCTGCTTGATGAAAAACGTGGTCACCCTCAAGGGCTGTCACACCCCTCTGGGACCAGCATAAAAGCCGACCCAGAGCCTCTGTCCCTCACACACTTCTCCTGACGCCTTCTGCTCCACGCTCCACAAGGTGAGCCTCAAAGCCCTTCCCCTCCAGCTCCTGCCCTGCTTGGCCCAGCTCTTCCAGCCCTCAACACCTTTGCAGCCCTGCGCTTTCTCAACCTCCTCTCTTCCAGGGCCCCTCCACACCACACACATGGCCTGCAACAGCCTCTGCAGCCCCTGCGGACCCACCCCGCTGGCCAACAGCTGCAACGAGCCCTGTGTCAGGCAGTGTGAGGACTCCCGTGTCGTCATCCAGCCTCCCGCTGTGCTGGTCACCCTGCCAGGACCCATCCTCAGCTCCTTCCCCCAGAGCACCGCTGTGGGATCCTCCGCATCCGCTGCCGTGGGCAACGAACTCAGCTCCCAGGGAGTGCCTGTCTCCTCTGGAGGCTTTGGCTATGGCCTTGGCTATGGCCTTGGCTATGGCTACGGCTTAGGAGGCCTGGGCTGCTATGGAGGCAGAAGAGGCTATGGATACCTCTGCTAAGTGTGCTCACCGCCAGCGTTGACCCCAACCACTCCAACACTGGAAGCCATGCCATGGATTGAGGACACTTCTCCAGGCCTTTCCTGGCACATGGACCTGCCATCCACAGCTCCTGCTCTCATGGCACCAAGCAAGGAAGCAGGGAAGGGGAGCAGCCTGGGCTGAGGCAAACTCGGCCCCACAACCTCCTCCTCTTCTTCTTCCTTTGTTGAATCGCTTCTTCTCTTGTGTCTGGTACTCCCCACTGACACCAACTTCTCTGAAGCCAAAGCCTAACATGGACCTCTGGTCTCCTTCCTCCATGGGAAGGAGGTCTTTTTGCTGGATACTGCTTCTTTTCCTTCTCTCAATAAAGTTCTTCTGCATCCCAGCCTTAGGTGTTTCATTGCCATTCTGTGGACAGGCTCCAAATCCTCACTGTCTTTGTGGCAGTGCAGGGCCAAAAACCCATCAGAGCATTCCAGGACAGACTCAGCACTGCTGAGTACAGGGGGATGAACACTGCTCTGGTCCTGCTGGACAAACCATTTCCCATACAAGCCAACATGCTGGTGGCCTTCTTAGCCACCTTGCCACACAGCTGGCTCATGCTCAGACACGTGTTGAACACCAAGTCCTTTTATGCCAGGCAGATTGTCAGCTACTCTTCCCCAAGCCTGTAGCATTGCCAGGCGCTGTTGGGACCCAAGTGCAGGACCTGGCACTGAGCCTTCTTGAACCTCATACACTTGGCCTTGGCCCATGGATCCAGCCTGTCCAGACCCCTCTTTGGGGGCTTCCTACCCTCAAGCTGATCAACGCTTCAGCCAACCTTGGTGTCACGTCCAAACGTACTCAGGGTGCCCTCAATCCCCTTGTCCACATCACTGAGAAAGATATTGCACAGAACTGGCCCCAGCACTGGCTCTTGGGGAACACCACTTGTGCCCGGCCACCAACGGGATAAACTCCATTGATCACAAGTCTTTGGCCCAGGCATCCAGCCAGCTTTTCCCCAGCAGAGACTGCACCCACCCAAGCCAGGAGAAGCCAGTTTCTCAAGGAGAATGCTGTGGCAATTACTATGAAAGGCTTTACTAAAGACCAGGTACACAACATCCACAGCCATTCCCTCAGCGATTCAGCAGGTCAGCTTGTCATGGCAGCAGACCAGGAGGGTCAAGCAGAACCTGCCTTTCATAACCCATGATGACTGGGACTGATCACCTGGCTGTCCTGTATGTGCTGCGTGGTGGCACTCAAGGTGATCTGGCACCTAAACTGCCCTGGAACCAAGGTCAGACTGAGAGGCCTGTGATTCCCAGATCTTCCTTCTGCCAATTCTTAGGGGTTGGTACCACGTCTGGTCACTTCCAGAGAACTAGAACTTCCCTGGTACAGGCAGGATTGAAGAGACATGATAAAAACATATTTAGTGAACATGGACAGAAACCCCCACAGTACCCTTGGGGGGATCTCCTCTGGTCCCCTACACTTGTGTATGGATAAGTGGTGTAGCAGGTGTACAACCATTTCTCCTTCTCGTATGGGGGCTTCCTAATGATCCCCTTCCTTGTCTTCCATCTCAGGGGGGGTGGGAACCCAAAGCACAACTGGTCTTAGTATTCAGTTTAGAGGCACAATGGAATACGACCTTTTCCTCCTCTTTTATCACTATGTTTCCCCCACATCAAATCAAGGAAGGAGATTCTCCTAAGGATTTTCTACATCCCCTTCCAAAGGAACAATAAACAGCCTCACCAGTCTCTACCTTCCCACATCTTCCTTCCTGTACCTCTTACACAGAGGAGCCTTAGAAAATCTCTGCAGGCCTTTAGCAACCGGTCCCAAGCAACAACACCTCTACAAGACAAACAAGGGCCTCCCAAGGAAGTGGTCCAGCTCCCACCCTCACCTGTTATGCTGACATACCCCCAGAAGGCCCCAGGGAGGTGTGGACGGGCAATTGCCAAGCACTCAGGCACTCTGGACTAAAGCTGCCAGGACAATGGCCTGCTCTCACAAGCAGCCCTCCTCTGCCTGCTTGGTACTCACACGCCAGGGATGGCCAAAGGGGGCCCAAGGTTAAAGATTCAGCCCTTTTTTTTCTCAGACACTCTGCAGACACAGGGGCAGCAGACTAGGTCCAAAGTCACACTTAGCCTCATGGCAGCAAGGCAGAGAAGGCCCAAATTCCTTCAAATGGCACATTTATAATGCACAGAGCAGCCCTTCATGGAGCTCTCACAAGCAGCCCTCCTCTGCCTGTTTCATACCCACACGACAGGGGTGACCCAAAGGGGGCACAAGCCTAAAGATGCTGCCCCCTTTCTCCCAGACATGAATTTTGGAGACAGAGGGACAAAAGAGAACCACAGAGCACAAGAACCTCAGATGACCAGGCCCAAAGACACGCTTAGCATCATGGCAGCAAGGCAGAGAAGGCACAAATGCCTTCAGCTGGCACATTTACAATGCAGAGACCAGACCGTCATGGAGCCACACCACAAAACTGCCATGGCAGAAAAGTGTGGCCAGGAAAACACGCCCCAGCTCATTGCTCACCAGGCTGTGGCATGAGAGAAGAGTGTGGTGAAAAACACAGTCACCCTCAAGGGCTGTCACACCCCTCTGGGACCAGCATAAAAGCCGACCCAGAGCCTGTGTCCCTCACACACTTCTCCTGACACCTTCTGCTCCACGCTCCACAAGGTGAGCCTCAAAGCCCTTCCCCTCCAGCTCCTGCCCTGCTTGGCCCAGCTCTTCCAGCCCTCAACACCTTTGCAGCCCTGCGCTTTCTCAACCTCCTCTCTTCCAGGGCCCCTCCACACCACACACATGGCCTGCAACAGCCTCTGCCGCCCCTGCGGACCCACCCCGCTGGCCAACAGCTGCAACGAGCCCTGTGTCAGGCAGTGTGAGGACTCCCGTGTCGTCATCCAGCCTCCCGCTGTGCTGGTCACCCTGCCAGGACCCATCCTCAGCTCCTTCCCCCAGAGCACCGCTGTGGGATCCTCCGCATCCGCTGCCGTGGGCAACGAACTCAGCTCCCAGGGAGTGCCTGTCTCCTCTGGAGGCTTTGGCTATGGCCTTGCCTATGGCTACGGCTTAGGAGGCCTGGGCTGCTATGGAGGCAGAAGGGGCTGCTACCCCTGCTAACGTTTCCTGCAAACATCATCTAAACCTGGAGTCCATGTCGTGGATTCTGCTCCTTCAGGCCTCTTCTAGCAAACATGGCCTCTCCAGCTTTTCACCTTCTCCCTCTTCCTTCTCTGCATTGCCTCTTCTGTTGTGTCTGTTACTCTCCTTTGAAACCACCTGCTCAAAAAGCAAAGACCAGGACGGTCCTCCATAGGATGGGGCCCAAAGGCCTCGTGGCTCTAGTAAGAGCTCCAGCATTCAAAGGATGTTGGCTCATGGTCCCCTGACCTGTATCTCACACAGGCACCCTCATACTTGGAACTATTTCCTTTTCCTGGTGTCATTTTCCATCAATAAAGTTCTCCTGCATCAAAGCCTTCCACATCTCCTCAGTTGATCATTCTTCTCCCAAGGATCATCCAACCCCAGACACAAGAAAGGCAGGCTTCAAGTAGCTATTGGGGTGGGTTCACCAATTAATACCAGGCCTCTCCTTAGGATGTGGATTCTGAAAAATCATCCCACTGGCACATGGTGCACTCCTGGCCTGACACACAAGTCCTTCAGTGGCCCAAAGAAAAGGTTCAATACTTTTATTCACTTCTACACATGCCTCTGATGCCTGTCTGACAGAGCTACATGGCCTGGGGAACAGCTGAGCACTGAGACCCTCTATCATTGCCCCTCCACAGCTGGGAAGGGGAGGGAAAATACGACAAGAGCTTTGTGCATCCACGTGAGGACAGAGACAGCACAGAATCAGAGAATGGTTTGGGTTGGAAGGGACCTTCAAAGTCATTCAGTTTCATCATTCCTGCCAGGATCAGAATCACAGAATCACAGACTGACTAGGCTGGAAAAGACCTTCAAGATCATCAAGTCCAACCATTCCTGTCCTGTGCTGAACCAGATCCCTGAGCACCTCATCTACCCATCTGTTAAACACACCCAGGGATGGGGACTCACGACAGAGGCTGCCAGGATGAGGGCCTGCTCTCACAAGCAGCCTCCCTCTGCCTGCTTCTACTCATACACCAGGGACAGACCCACGGGGCAAGAGGCCAAAGATGCAGCCCCCTTTCTCCCAAACACAGGAGACACAGGGGCAGCAAGACAGAACCACAGAGCACCAGCAGTTGGAAAGGCTGGGCCCAAAGACACAGCATCATGGCAGCAAGGCAGGGAAGGCCTGAATGCCATGGAAGGGACAGCACCTCACCTGGCACAAATCCAACGCTCAGACCAGCCTTGCAGGCCTGGCAGAAATGGGGCACTCGCCTTGGCTGACCTGCAGACAGTTTTTCCATTCCACAAGCCCCCAGCATTCATCCTTGCTGGGGAAGGCCCAAATGCAATGGAAGGGGCAGCCCCTCACCTGGCACAACATCAAAGCCTTGCAGGGAGGCAAGGAATGGTGGCACTCACTTCACAACACATCTGCAAGACACAGCAAACAGCTGGAATGGCATGACCTCAGTGACGACACCCCAGCTCTATTAAGCTTTGGATGTGTCTCCTGCCCGTCCTGACACACACACTCAACACCCAGAATTTGGCCCTTCAAAGCTGCCGCCAGGGACAAGTGAACATGGAGTCACGAGAAGGACATGAAATGGCAGAATTGCAGCAAGGAAAACACGCCCCAGCTCATTAATCGTGAGGCTGTGGAAGGCAAGAGGAAAAAAGTGGTCACCCTCAAGGGCTGTCACACCCCTCTGGGACCAGCATAAAAGCCGACCCAGAGCCTCTGTCCCTCACACACTTCTCCTGACACCTTCTGCTCCACGCTCCACAAGGTGAGCCTCAAAGCCCTTCCCCTCCAGCTCCTGCCCTGCTTGGCCCAGCTCTTCCAGCCCTCAACACCTTTGCAGCCCTGCGCTTTCTCAACCTCCTCTCTTCCAGGGCCCCTCCACACCACACACATGGCCTGCAACAGCCTCTGCCGCCCCTGCGGACCCACCCCGCTGGCCAACAGCTGCAACGAGCCCTGTGTCAGGCAGTGTGAGGACTCCCGTGTCGTCATCCAGCCTTCCACCGTGGTGGTCACCCTGCCAGGACCCATCCTCAGCTCCTTCCCCCAGAGCACCGCTGTGGGATCCTCCTCATCTGCTGCTGTCGGCAACATCCTTAGCTCCCAGGGAGTGCCTGTCTCCTCTGGAGGCTTTGGCTATGGCCTTGGCTATGGCCTTGGCTATGGCTACGGCTTAGGAGGCCTGGGCTGCTATGGAGGCAGAAGGGGCTGCTACCCCTGCTAAGGGCCCTCAACAACAGCCCTGACACCAACATCCTGATCTCTGGATGCCACACCGAGGATTCACGTCACTCCTCCAAGCCTTTGCTGGCACATGGACCTCCCATCCGTGGCACCAGGAAAGGAAGCAGGGCAGGTGCTAGGCCAGGCTCAGACCAACATGGCCCCTGCATCTCCTCCTCTTCTCCTGCTTCCTTCTTTGCATCACCTTTTCTCTTGTGTCCACTACTCTGAACTAGAACTTCCAGCACACAAACAAAGACCACAGGAACCTCAACTCTGCCACTCCCACACTGGGGCAGAAACACCTCGTGGCTCTGGGGAGAATTCCTACGTACAAAGGATGTTGGCTGATGGTCACCCGACCTCTGCCTCACACGGGTGCCCCTCTTCTGGGCACTCTTTCCTTCTCACTGTATTTTTGTCCTTCAATAAACTTCTCCTGCATCACAGCATTCAACATGTCCTCATTCAGTCTTTCTTCTCCCAGCGCTCATCCAACCTCACCCAGTAAAAGGCCAGGGCTCCAAAGGCCATGGTGGTGGCTTGACATACAGCTGCCAGACCTCTCTCAGAAACTACATCCCCACAAACGACTCCCATTGGCACCCGCTGCCTTCTAAGCCTGTCACATAAGACCTTCATACTCCCAAGCAAAACCCTGGACACACTTAGGCACTTCTGAACCCCAGTCCCTTGTGGGCTTCCCCAGGGTTCCACTATAGATCCAGTTCTTTTCAACACTTTCATAACCGACCTGGACTCAGGACTACAGGGGGTCTTAATAAAAACTACCTAGATGATACCAAATTGAGACAAGCTGTTGCCTCTGTTGAGGGTGGAGAAGCCTTACACAGAGAGCTGGGCAGATTAGAGAGTCGGGCAGTCACCAACACCATGAAGATTAACAAGGGCAAGGATTCACCACCTGGGAATAGCCATCCCTGGCTGTGCATCCAGCCTGGAAGGCCAGCAGCTGGTGCTGAGAGGGATCTCGAGTCTTGGTTAACCCAAACTTAATCCTGAGCCATCAGTGTGCCCACACAGTCAGGAGAACCAACTGCATCCTGGTTCTTCAAGCATGGCATGGCCAGCTGGTCCTGAGAGGGGATTGTCCCATTTTTCACTTCCTTGGAGCAGCCTCACCCTGAGTCCTGGATGCAGTTTTGGGCACTACAGTACAAGAAGGACACAAAACTGTCAGAAAGTGTCTGGAGGAGGGTAATGAAGATGGGGAAGGCTATGGAACCATAGTGTTAGGAGGAGAGCCTGAAGTCCCTTGGTTTGCACAGCCTGGAAAAGAGGAGGCTGAGGGGAGACTTCATGAAGGTCTCTGGCTTCCTGACAAGGAGGAGCAAAGGGGCAGGCACCTATCTCCTCTCTTTGGGGACCAGAGATAGAACCTGAGGGAACAACGTGAAGCTGCACCAGGGGAGATTTAGGTTGGATGTTAGGAGGAGGTTCTGTCCTGAGAGGGGAGTCAGGCACTGGAACAGGCTCACCAGAGAAGTGATCACAGCCCTGAGCTGTGTTGAGGTCAATAAGCATCTGGACAATGCCTTCAATCCCATGCCCTGACTCAACTGGCCCTATGTGGAGCCAGAACTTGGAGTCAATCCTTAGGGGTCCCTTCCAACACAGGATATTCTATGATTCTGGGAATCTATGATTATCCCCATACCTCTAACACAAGAGCCTCCTGTCTGTTGACAGCAATTGGCCTGGATGCCAGGTGCCCACACAGCTACTCTGTCACTGCCCCTCCTTACCTGGAAAAGGGATGGAAAAGGTGACAAACACTCTGTGGGTCGACATAAGGACACCAACATCACAGACCCAGAGACTCAGAGCATGACAGAAGCACAGAATCATACCGCATCCTGAGTTTGAGGGGACCCATAAGGATCATCTAGCACAGAATGGCCTGGTTTGCAAGGGACCTTAAGGATCATCTAGTTTCCTCTCTCCTGCCATGAGCAGGGACTTTATCCACTAGACCAGGCTGCTCAAAGCCCCATCCAACCTGCCCTTCAACACTGCCAGGGACCCAGGGACACACACAGCTTCTGCTGGCAACCTCTTCACTTGTCCAATCACCCTCACAGGAAAGAAAACCTTCCTATTAGCTCACCTAAGTCTAGCCTCTTTCAGTTCAATATGTAACCCCTCATAACATCACTACACATGCTGTAAAGGAGGCTCAGCACATCTTTCCTCCAAACCTCTTGTAAGCCCCTGAAGGCTGCTCTAAGGTCTCCCTGGAATCATCTCCAGGCTAAACAACCCCTACTCTCACAGCCTGTCTTAAAAAAGGAGAAGCTCCAACTACTCCTGAGTAACATGACCTCAGTAAGACATTCAGTGGGGCCCTCCAATGTGGCCAGTCAGCTCCCTTCCTCACCATTCCTTGGGGACATCCCATCAGGCCTCACAGATGAGTACCTGCCATTGTTGAGCACTCCTTCCAAATGCTCTGATTCTTCCTCAACACACAGGACAGCTCACCTGACAATCAGCCTGCAGAACAGTCCCCTTGGCTGAAGTGGAGCTGCCTTGTCATTCTTAAGGCCCTCAGCTTCCATCATCCATCACCAGAGCCAAATCCACAGCTGTCCAATTTCCTGACAAGTCTGTCATGTGGGACAGTGCCTAACACTGTGAGGACATGGGTCCTCGCTGGACAATGAACCCACAAACCACACCACATGAATGCCATGGGAGGGCCTCAGCCTTGACACCCCACCACTCCTAGGCTTTGCCCAAGCCTCCAAAATGCTTCTACACACACCTTGCCTACAAATCCATCCCAGAACCGACTCTCCCTTCAAAGCTGCCACCAGGGCCAATGGGACACGACCTCAAGAAGAGGACAGGAACAGGGAGCCTTGTGGCCAGGAAAACACGCCCCACCTCATTGCTCTCCAGGCTGTGGCATGTGAGAATTGCCTGTCTGACAACTGCTGTCATGGGCAAAGGCTGTCTCTGTGCCTTGGGCACTGCAGCACCAGCATAAAAGCAGACCCAGAGCCTCTGTCCCTCACACACTTCTCCTGACGCCTTCTGCTCCACGCTCCACAAGGTGAGCCTCAAAGCCCTTCCCCTCCAGCTCCTGCCCTGCTTGGCCCAGCTCTTCCAGCCCTCAACACCTTTGCAGCCCTGCGCTTTCTCAACCTCCTCTCTTCCAGGGCCCCTCCACACCACACACATGGCCTGCAACAGCCTCTGCAGCCCCTGCGGACCCACCCCGCTGGCCAACAGCTGCAACGAGCCCTGTGTCCGGCAGTGTGAGGACTCTCGTGTCGTCATCCAGCCTCCCGCTGTGCTGGTCACCCTGCCAGGACCCATCCTCAGCTCCTTCCCCCAGAGCACCGCTGTGGGATCCTCCGCATCCGCTGCCGTGGGCAACGAACTCAGCACCCAGGGAGTGCCTGTCTCCTCTGGAGGCTTTGGCTATGGCCTTGGCTATGGCCTTGGCTATGGCTACGGCTTAGGAGGCCTGGGCTGCTATGGAGGCAGAAGGGGCTGCTACCCCTGCTAAGGGCCCTCAACACCTGCCCTGACACCAACAAAGGATGTTGGCTGATGGTCACCCGACCTCTGCCTCACACGGGTGCCCCTCTTCTGGGCACTCCTTCCCTTTCACTGTGTTTTTGTCCTTCAATAAACTTCTCCTGCATCACAGCAGTCAACACGTCCTCATTCAGTCTTTCTTCTCTCAGGGCTCATCCAACCTCACCCAGTAAAAGGCCAGGGCTCCAAAGGCCATGGTGGTGGCTTGACAAACAGCTGCCAGACCTCTCTCAGAAACTACATCCCCACAAACGACTCCCATTGGCACCCGCTGCCTTCTAAGCCTGTCACATAAGACCTTCACCCTCCCAAGCAAAACCCTGGACACACTTAGGCACTTCTGAACCCCAGTCCCTTGTGGGCTTCCCCAGGGTTACACTATAGATCCAGTTCTTTTCAACACTTTCATAAACGACCTGGACTCAGGACTACAGGGGGTCTTAATAAAAAATATCTAGGTGACACCAAATTGAGACAAGCTATTGCCTCTGTTGAGGGTGGAGAAGTCTTACACAGAGAGCTGGGCAGATTAGAGAGCTGGGCAGTCACCAACACCATGAAGATTAACAAGGGCAAGTAGTGGATTCTCCACCTGGGAATAGCCATCCCTGGCTGTGCATCCAGCCTGGAAGGCCAGCAGCTGGTGCTGAGAGGGATCTGGAGTCTTGGTTAACCCAAACTTAATCATGAGGCAGCAGTGTGCCCACACAGTCAGGAGGGCCAACTGTATCCTGGGGGTTTCTTCAAGCATGGCATGGCCAGCTGGTCCTGAGAGGGGATTGTCTCATATTACACTGTCCTGGTGCAGCCTCACCCTGAGTCCTGGATGCAGTTTTGGGCACCACAGTACAAGAGGGACACAAAACTGTCAGAAAGTGTCTGGAGGAGGGTAATGAAGATGGGGAAGGCTATGGAAGCATAGTGTTAGGAGGAGAGCCTGAAGTCCCTTGGTTTGCACAGCCTGGAGAAGAGGAGGCTGAGGGGAGACTTCATGAAGGTCTCTGGCTTCCTGACAAGGAGGAGCGAAGGGGCAGGCACCTGTCTCCTCTCTTTAGGGGCCAGAGATAGAACCTGAGGGAACAACGTGAAGCTGCACCAGGGGAGATTTAGGTTGGATGTTAGGAAGAGGTTCTGTCCTGAGAGGGGAGTCAGGCACTGGAACAGGCTCCCCAGGGAAGTGATCACAGCTCTGAGCTGTGTTGAGGTCAATAAGCATCTGGACAATGCCTTCAATCCCATGCCCTGACTCGACTGGCCGTATGTGGAGCCAAAACTTGGACTTGATCCTTAGGGGTCCCTTCCAACACAGGATATTCTATGATTCTGGGAATCTATGATTATCCCCATACCTCTAACACAAGAGCCTCCTGTCTGCTGACAGCAATTGGCCTGGATGCCAGGTGCCCACACAGCTACTCTGTCACTGCCCCTCCTTACCTGGAAAAGGGATGGAAAATGTGACAAACACTCTGTGGGTCGACATAAGGACACCAACATCACAGACCCAGAGACTCAGAGCATGACAGAAGCACAGAATCATACCGCATCCTGAGACAGCCCCGAATCAGAGAATGCTTTGGCTTGGAAGGGACCTTCCAAGTTATCTCAGTTTCCTTTCTCCTGCCATGAGCAGGGGCTTTGTCCACTAGACCAGGCTGCTCAAAGCCCCAGACAACCAGCCCTTCAACACTGCCAGGGACCCAGGGACACAGACTTGCATATGGGATCTTCAAGCATCCAAACACCCTCACAGGAAAGAAAGCCTTTCTAACAGCTCACCTAAACCTACCTGCTCACTTTTGTTCTTAACCCCTCATCTTATCACTGGAGACCCTGATAAGGAGGCCCTTCTTGTCTCTCCTCCAAGCCTGCCCTAAGTCCCTGAAGGCTGCTTTAGAGACTCCCTTGGATCTTCTCCATGCTGAAGAACCCCAATACTCTCAGCCTGTCCTCAAGAAGGAGAAGCTCCAACACGTCCATCTTTACGGCCTGTCCTGCTCCTCCTCCAAGAGAAGACAGAGGCCACCCCAGGAGTTCAGTCAACTCCCACCCTAAACACTCCTGTGAACATCCCACAGGACCCCACAGGGCTGCACACCTGAGGTTCTTGAGCACTCCTTTCTAACTCCATGTGTGTTCCTCAGCAACAAGGAAGTCCAACTTGAGAAAGAGCCTACCAAACCACCCCCTTGGCTGACCTGGAGCCAGTTTTGCCATTCCACAAGCCTCCAGCATTCATCCTTGCTGGGGAAGGCCCAAATACAGTGGAAGGGGCAGCCCCTCACCTGGCACAACATCAAAGCCTTGCAGGGAGGCAAGGAATTGGGGCACTCGCTTCACAACACATCTGCAAACCACAGCAAACAGCTGGAATGGCATGACCTCAGTGACGACACCCCAGCTCTATTAAGCTTTGGATGTGTCTCCTGCCCGTCCTGACACACACACTCAACACCCAGAATTTGGCATTTTAAAGCTGCCGCCAGGGACAAGTGAACATGGAGTCACGAGAAGGACAGAAACTCCCCTGGAAGCAATTGAGGCCATTTCCTCTTGTGTAGACAAAAATTGCCTAACAGCCACCTTGCTAAAACACCACTTAGGGACTGGACAGAGGTGATGTGGGCTCCTCTCAGCTGCCTTTTCTGCAGGCTAAGCACTTACACTGAGCCTCAGTGACTCCACAGGAGGTTTCTCCTCTTCACCCTTCACCAGATTCATTGCTCTCTGGATAGATCCCACCAGAGCCCAGCCCACACACGTGGCAGCCACACAAAAGGGCAACACTGCCAAGGGGCCAAAAGAAGCCCCTGGGGAGGCTGGCTGGCCTCCTGATACGACAGGGCTCACCAGGTAAGAACCAGGGCTCACAGGACCACAACTGGCTATCACAAAAAGCTCTCCTCTTCCTTCCTGCACTCACAACCCCAGGCATGGCAAAAAACGGGGCACAAGTTAACAGGCAGCATCCCTTCCTCCCACTAATTCCTTACAAGGAGGAGGGTCACAAACACTCCCAAGAGCACATCCAATCCAAATAACAAGGATTAAAGTCAGGTTTTTAAGAAGTGGGGACAGAGCAAATATGCTGGGAGGTGTATGCTTCAGCAAAGCCCAACTCAAGAGCAGTTATGCAGGGCTGCGATGACCTGGGACTGTGCATGAAAATGCACCCACAGACCACACCACATGAATGCCATGGGAGGGCCTCACCCATGACACCCCACCTCTCCTAGGCTTTGCCCAAGCCTCCAAAATGCTTCTACACACACCTTGCCTACAAATCCATCCCAGAACCGACTCTCCCTTCAAAGCTGCCGCCAGGGCCAATGGGACACGACCTCAAGAAGAGGACAGGAACAGGGAGCCTTGTGGCCAGGAAAACACGCCCCACCTCATTGCTCTCCAGGCTGTGGCATGTGAGAATTGCCTGTCTGAAAACTGCTGTCATGGGCAAAGGCTGTCTCTGTGCCTTGGGCACTGCAGCACCAGCATAAAAGCCGACCCAGAGCCTCTGTCCCTCACACACTTCTCCTGACGCCTTCTGCTCCACGCTCCTCAAGGTGAGCCTCAAAGCCCTTCCCCTCCAGCTCCTGCCCTGCTTGGCCCAGCTCTTCCAGCCCTCAACACCTTTGCAGCCCTGCGCTTTCTCAACCTCCTCTCTTCCAGGGCCCCTCCACACCACACACATGGCCTGCAACAGCCTCTGCCGCCCCTGCGGACCCACCCCGCTGGCCAACAGCTGCAACGAGCCCTGTGTCAGGCAGTGTGAGGACTCCCGTGTCGTCATCCAGCCTCCCGCTGTGCTGGTCACCCTGCCAGGACCCATCCTCAGCTCCTTCCCCCAGAGCACCGCTGTGGGATCCTCCGCATCCGCTGCCGTGGGCAACGAACTCAGCTCCCAGGGAGTGCCTGTCTCCTCTGGAGGCTTTGGCTATGGCCTTGCCTATGGCCTTGGCTATGGCTACGGCTTAGGAGGCCTGGGCTGCTATGGAGGCAGAAGGGGCTGCTACCCCTGCTAAGGGCTCTCTCCACCTGCCCTGACACCAGCAACCAATAATCCTGCAGTCCATACTCTGGACTGAGAATGCACCGCCAGGCCTCTTTTGGAAATTGGACCTCTCATCCAGAGCTCCTCCTCTCATGGCACTAAGCAAGGAAGCAGGGAATAGGGACAGCCTGGGATGAGGCAAACATGGCCTCTCCAGCTCTTCACCTTCTTCCTCTTCCATCTCTGCATTGCCTCCTCTCTTGTGTCTGCTACTCTCCTCTGAAACCATCTGCTCAAAATCAAAACCACAGGGGACCTTCAGTCTGTCTCTCCTATAATGGGGGTTGGAAGTACTTCTGGCTCTGTTAAGAGTTCCAGCATACAAAGGATGTTGTCTCATGGTCTCCTGTCCTGTATCTCAGATGGGCACCCTCATACATGGAACTCTTTCCTTTTCATTGTCATTTTTCCATCAATAAACTTCTCCTGCAGCACAGCCTTCAAAATGTCTCATTTTTATTTTCCTTCTTCCAAAGCTCATCCAGCCCCAAACAACACAAAGTCAGGGCTCAAGCAGCCAGCAGGATGGGTTGAACAATGGATAGCAGACCTCTCTTTGGGATGAGTATTCTGAGAAGACCATCCCACTTCCACCTGGGGCACTTCTGGCCTGACACACAAGAATTTTGCCCAAAGAAAAGATTTGATACCTTTATTCACTTCTACTCTTGTCTCTGATGCCTCTCTGACAGGGTAACATGGCCTGGGCTCCAGGTTAGCACAGAGCCCCTCTATCACTGCCCCTCCACAAGTGGGAAGGGGAGGGAAAATATGACAGGAGCTTTGTGCATCCACATGAGGACAGAGACAGCACAGAATCAGAGAATGGTTTGGTTTAGAAGGGACCTTCAAAGTCATCTCAGCTGCATCTCTACTGCCATGAGGAGCAACACCCTCCTCTAGACCAGGCTGCTCAAAGCCACATCCAGCCTAAGTCTGAACACTGCCAGGGAACCAGGGGCACAGAGCCCATATGGGATCTTCATCATGTTTCCAACCATGCATAGGGTAAAGAAAGCCTTCCTAATAGCTCACCTAAACCTACCCTTGTTCAGGTTTGCTCATTACCCCTCATTGTATCACTACACATCCTGAATAATGAGTCCATCTCCATCTTTCCTCCATGGCTCCTGTCAGTACAGGAAGGCTGCTCTAAGGTCTCCATGGAAACTTCTCCAGGAGAAACAAACTCAACTCTCTCAGCCTGTCCTCAAAAAGGAGAAGGTTTGAAAAGACCATCTTGATGAGCTCTTCTGCCCCCAGTTTGCAGAAGCTTCCTATCATTCTTATACTGGGGTGCTAACAGGTAAACACAGCTCTCCTGACACTACTGTCTCAGGAGAGCACAGTAGAGAATTGCCACCCTCAACTTACTGAACACATTTCTCCTGATGCAGCCCAGCACATGATTGGCTTTCAACCTTCCAACAATTCTTGTAGGTGGGTATAGCATTTGCTCACTTCCAGTCAATTAGGACTTGCCCAGTACAGGCAAGGCTGCTGAGACATGACAGAAGCTGGTTTGGTGAGCACTGACACCAGCCCCCTCAGAACCCTTGGGGGACCCCATCTAACCCCCTACACTTGTGTCTGGCTAAGTGGTGTAGCAGGTCAACAAACAGTTCTGTTTCTATTATGAGGGCTTTGTTATGTTGCCCTTCTTATCTTCCATCTCAGGAGGGAGAGGCACCCAAAGAATATTTGGTCTTAGAAGTAAGGACTGAAGCAAATAAGGCACAAAGGAACTCAGCCTTTTCCTCCTCCTTTGTCACTATATTAACCCACATAAAATCAAGGATGGAGATCCTCCTTTGCCCTCCTTTGGATGCCAATCTACTTCTAGAAACAGTTTTCCTGGTCCTTTATGGCCATAGCTGGATGAAGTTTGAGTTGAGCTTTGGCCTTTCTCAATTTTTCCTTGTGTAACCTCACAACATCCTTGGAGGACTCCTGAGGTGTCTGCCCCTTCCTCCAAAAATCATTAACTCTCTTCTTTTTCACAGAATCACAGAACAGCATCGGTTGGAAGGGACCCCAAGGATCAGAGATCTCCAATCCCCCTGCCACAGGAGGGGACACCAACCTCAGGCCGGATATACACAAGGTTGCCCAGGGCTCACAGCCAACCTGGCCTTGAACACCTCCGGGGACAGGGCATCCACCCCCTCTCTGGGCAGCCTGTTCCAGCCCCTCACTACTCTCTCTGTGAAAAACTTCCCCCTAATATCTAATCTGAACCTTCCTTCCTTCCTTTATCTTTAGTCCATTCCCCCTTGTCCTGCCAGGCTCTGCCCTTTGAACAAGCTGATTCCCCTCCTGTTCCTCTGCTCCCTTCAGGGACTGGCAGGCTGCAATGAGGTCCCCCCACAGCCTTCTCTTCTCCAGGCTGACCCAGCCCAGCTCCCTCAGCCTCTCTCCATAGGGGAGCTGCTCCAGCCCTCTGAGCATCTTCATGGCTCCTCTGACCCCTCTCCAACAGTTCCCATCTTTCTTGTGTTGGGGCCCCAGCTCTGGACACAGGACTCCAGCTGGGGCCTCCTGAGGGCAGAGTAGAGAGGGACAATCCCCTCCCTGTCCCTGCTGCCACTCCTCTGCTGATGGAGCCCAGGATAACATTGGCCTTCCAAGCAACAGGAAGGACCAGGCCATCATCCTATGTCCCAACCGAAACCTCCTTCCTTCTTATCCAGAACATGGTTCTTCCCCTCCACCTCATCTCCTGGCACAGGGAGACTTTCTATCAAACACAGGGCAATTCTCTGGAACCTTCCACAGAAGCCATGCCTCTAGCCCCTCATTAGCAAAACCATGAACCCTGAACACATTACAGAGAGCGACAAGCTGCCAGGCCAGGGGGAACGAAAACATCACAGAGCAAGAATAAAGCCAGGCACAAAAATACAATTACTGAGCTGGCAGCAAGGTGGGGACAGAGCAAATATGCTGGAAGGGGCATGTCTCACACCTGGGGCACCTGCAAAGCCCAGTCCAGCCTTCCAGGGATGCAAGGAAATGGGCCTCACTGGACAAGGCACCCACACACCACACCACATGAATGCCATGGGAGCACCTCACCCATGACACCCCACCTCTCCTAGGCTTTGCCCAAGCCTCCAAAATGCTTCTACACACACCTTGCCTACAAATCCATCCCAGAACCGACTCTCCCTTCAAAGCTGCCGCCAGGGCCAATGGGACACGACCTCAAGAAGAGGACAGGAACAGGGAGCCTTGTGGCCAGCAAAACACGCCCCACCTCATTTCTCTCCAGGCTGTGGCAGGGAAGACCTGCTTGATGAATAACCCTGTCATGGGCAAAGGCTGTCTCTGTGCCTCGGGCACTGCAGCACCAGCATAAAAGCCGACCCAGAGCCTCTGTCCCTCACACACTTCTCCTGACGCCTTCTGCTCCACGCTCCACAAGGTGAGCCTCAAAGCCCTTCCCCTCCAGCTCCTGCCCTGCTTGGCCCAGCTCTTCCAGCCCTCAACAGCTTTTCTCCCTTGCACTTTCTCAACCTCCTCTCTTCCAGGGCCCCTCCACACCACACACATGGCCTGCAACAGCCTCTGCCGCCCCTGCGGACCCACCCCGCTGGCCAACAGCTGCAACGAGCCCTGTGTCAGGCAGTGTGAGGACTCCCGTGTCGTCATCCAGCCTCCCGCTGTGCTGGTCACCCTGCCAGGACCCATCCTCAGCTCCTTCCCCCAGAGCACCGCTGTGGGATCCTCCGCATCCGCTGCCGTGGGCAACGAACTCAGCTCCCAGGGAGTGCCTGTCTCCTCTGGAGGCTTTGGCTATGGCCTTGGCTATGGCCTTGGCTATGGCTACGGCTTCGGAGGCCTGGGCTGCTATGGAGGCAGAAGAGGCTATGGATACCTCTGCTAAGTGTGCTCACCACCAGCTCTCACACCAACCACTCCAACACTGGAAGCCATGCCATGGACTGAGGACACTTCTCCTGGCCTTTCCTGGCACATGGACCTGCCATCCACAGCTCCTCCTCTCATGGCACCAAGCAAGGAAGCAGGGAAAGGGAGCAGCCTGGGCTGAGGCAAACTCGGCCCAACAACCTCCTCCTCTTCTTCTTCCTTTGTTGCATCGCTTCTTCTCTTGTTTCTAGTACTCCCCACTGACACCAACTTCTCTGAAGCCAAAGCCTACCATGGACCTCTGGTCTCCTTCCTCCATGGTGAGGAGGTCCTTATGCTGGTTACTGCTTCTTTTCCTTCCCTCAATAAAGTTCTTCTGCATACCAGCCTTAGGTGTTTCATTGCCATTCTGAACCCCAGTCCCTTGTGGGCTTCCCCAGGGTTCCATTCCAGGTCCAGTTCTCTTCAACACTTTCATAAACAACCTGGACTCAGGACTACAGGGGGTCTTAATAAAAAATATCTAGAAGACACCAAATTGAGTCAAGCTGTTGCCTCTGTTGAGGGTGGAGAAGCCTTACACAGAGCAGGGCAGATTAGAGAGCTGGGCAGTCACCAACACCATGAAGATTAACAAGGGCAAGGATTCACCACCTGGGAATAGCCATCCCTGGCTGTGCATCCAGCCTGGAAGGCCAGGAGCTGGTGCTGAGAGGGATCTCGAGTCTTGGTTAACCCAAACTTAATCCTGAGCCATCAGTGTGCCCACACAGTCAGGGGGACCAACTGTATCCTGGGGGTTTCTTCAAGCACAGCATGGCCAGCTGGTCCTGAGAGGGGATTGTCTCATTTTTCACTGCCTTGGAGCAGCCTCACCCTGAGTCCTGGATGCAGTTTTGGGCACCACAATACAAGAAGGACACAAAACTGTCAGAAAGTGTCTGGAGGAGGGTAATGAAGATGGGGAAGGCTATGGAAGCATAGTGTTAGGAGGAGAGCCTGAAGTCCCTTGGTTTGCACAGCCTGGAGAAGAGGAGGCTGAGGGGAGACTTCATGAAGGTCTCTGGCTTCCTGACGAGGAGGAGCGAAGGGGCAGGCACCTATCTCCTCTCTTTGGGGGCCAGAGATAGAACCTGAGGGAACAACGTGAAGCTGCACCAGAGGAGATTTAGGTTGGATGTAAGGAGGAGGTTCTGTCCTGAGAGGGGAGTCAGGCACTGGAACAGGCTCACCAGGGAAGTGATCACAGCCCTGAGCTGTGTTGAGGTCAATAAGCATAGGGGCAATGCCTTCAATCCCATGCCCTGACTCGACTGGCCCTATGTGGTGCCAGAACTTGGAGTCAGTCCTTAGCAGTCCCTTCCAAGACAGGATATTCTATGATTCTGGGAATCTATGATTATCCCCATACCTCTAACACAAGAGCCTCCTGTCTGCTGACAGCAATTGGCCTGGATGCCAGGTGCCCACACAGCTACTCTGTCACTGCCCCTCCTTACCTGGAAAAGGGATGGAAAATGTGACAAACACTCTGTGGGTCGACATAAGGACACCAACATCACAGACCCAGAGACTCAGAGCATGACAGAAGCACAGAATCATACCGCATCCTGAGACAGCCCCGAATCAGAGAATGCTTTGGCTTGGAAGGGACCTTCCAAGTTATCTCAGTTTCCTCTCTCCTGCCATGAGCAGGGGCTTTGTCCACTAGACCAGGCTGCTCAAAACCCCAGCCAACCTGCCCTTCAACACTGCCAGGGACCCAGGGACACAGACTTGCATATGGGATCTTCAAGCATCCAAACACCCTCACAGGAAAGAAAGCCTTTCTAACAGCTCACCTAAATCTACCTGCTCACTTTTGTTCTTAACCCCTCATCTTATCACTGGAGACCCTGATAAGGAGGCCCTTCTTGTCTTTCCTCCAAGCCTGCCCTAAGTCCCTGAAGGCTGCTTTAGAGACACCCTTGAATCTTCTCCATGCTGAAGAACCCCAATACTCTCAGCCTGTCCTCAAGAAGGAGAAGCTCCAACACGTCCATCTTTACGGCCTGTCCTGCTCCTCCTCCAAGAGAAGACAGAGGCCACCCCAGGAGTTCAGCCAACTCCCACCCTAAACACTCCTGTGAACATCCCACAGGACCCCACAGGGCTGCACACCTGAGGTTCTTGAGCACTCCTTTCTAACTCCATGTGTGCTCCTCAGCAACAAGGAAGTCCAACTTGAGAAAGAGCCTACCAAACCACCCCCTTGGCTGACCTGGAGACAGTTTTGCCATTCCACAAGCCTCCAGCATTCATCCTTGCTGGGGAAGGCCCAAATGCAATGGAAGGGGCAGCCCCTCACCTGGCACAACATCAAAGCCTTCCAGGGAGGCAAGGAATGGGGGCACTCGCTTCACAACACATCTGCAAACCACAGCAAACAGCTGGAATGGCATGACCTCAGTGACGACACCCCAGCTCTATTAAGCTTCAGTTGCATCTTCTGCCCGTCCTGACACACACACTCAACACCCAGAATTTGGCCCTTCAAAGCTGCCGCCAGGGACAAGTGAACATGGAGTCACGAGAAGGACATGAAATGGCAGAATTGCAGCAAGGAAAACACGCCTCAGCTCATTAATCGTGAGGCTGTGGCAGGCAAGACCTGCTTGAGGAAAAATGTGGTCACTCACAAAGGCTGTCACACCCCTCTGGGACCAGCATAAAAGCCGACCCAGAGCCTCTGTCCCTCACACACTTCTCCTGACGCCTTCTGCTCCACGCTCCACAAGGTGAGCCTCAAAGCCCTTCCCCTCCAGCTCCTGCCCTGCTTGGCCCAGCTCTTCCAGCCCTCAACACCTTTTCCTTCCTTACACTTTCTCAACCTCCTCTCTTCCAGGGCCCCTCCACACCACACACATGGCCTGCAATAGCCTCTGCCGCCCCTGCGGACCCACCCCGCTGGCCAACAGCTGCAACGAGCCCTGTGTCAGGCAGTGTGAGGACTCCCGTGTCGTCATCCAGCCTCCCGCTGTGCTGGTCACCCTGCCAGGACCCATCCTCAGCTCCTTCCCCCAGAGCACCGCTGTGGGATCCTCCGCATCCGCTGCCGTGGGCAACGAACTCAGCTCCCAGGGAGTGCCTGTCTCCTCTGGAGGCTTTGGCTATGGCCTTGGCTATGGCCTTGGCTATGGCTACGGCTTAGGAGGCCTGGGCTGCTATGGAGGCAGAAGGGGCTGCTACCCCTGCTAAGGGCCTTCAACAGCACCTTTGAAACCAAGCAGCCAAATACTGGAAGCCACGGCATTGCGGACTCACCTCCCCCCTGTTGTGGCCCGTGTCTTCAGTTTTTTGTTTCCTCCTCTCAGATGACCAAGCAAGGAAGCAGGGACGGGTCCAGCCCTTGGTGAAGCAAACATCTCCCCTGACCTCCTCCTCTTCCTTGTTTGCTTCTCCCCTTCTGTTGTGACCTTTACTCTCCATTGTAACCACATTCTTACAAGCTAAAGCCCACCAGGGACTTATAATTTGCCTCTTTCACCCAGGAAGTGAAGAACTTGGGCCTCTAGCCAAACCTACCTCATGCAACAGACCTCATCTGATGGTTGTCCTACTTCTTCCTTACACCACCCTCCTTCCTGCCTTTTATCTGTTTTATTTCCCTCAATAAAGCTCTCCTGCATCCCAGCCTGAGATGTCTCCTCTCCCCTTCTTCTCCCCATGGCTCATCCAAGATCAACTGGCACAAAGCCAGGTCACAACAGGCCATGATCCAACGTTCAGCGTCTTTCAATCCTGACAAAGCTAATTCATCACCATGCAGAAACAGGGATAACTGGATGAAGCTGGGCAGCAATGCCCAAAGGTACCAAAACCACTTCCTGGCTAATATATCCCCAATAACAACAGAGATTGACACACTTTTGCCTTGCAGCACATGACACAACCACTTCACTTGCCCAAACACATTCATGCTCATCTGGCCATGCCTCTGATGCAATCAACCCACTCTTAACCAACTCTGTCCTCCAGCACTGCTCTCTAACCCTGACTATAAATAGTCTCAACGAGACAGAAGTGAGACATGGATTATGCAAAACATAAAGAAGGGAAGGAGGAAAGGAAGGGTGAGGCACAATCTGTGACTTCCTAACTGGGGTTCAGCATTGGTCTTTGTCTCCCCATTCCACAACCTGAAGGTCACTAAGAAAAAGAGCTAGGCTCCCTTTCCCATGGGGACCATCACTGCCCAACACTTCTCCCCTGTACTCTGCAAAGAAAGGGCTACAGAAAGCATCCCACATGCAGCCATTCTCCCACTCCACAGCTGTTGGTCCCCACCAGCCTTTAAGGCCCCCTCTGAAGATTTTGCAACAGGAGTCCTTGAGGAAACACACCACCTTCTTCTGCTTGGTGCCTCACACAGAAAGTTCCATAGAGACTTAGAGCTCTCCAGTGCACATAACCTTATCACTTCTGTGGTCTCCTCTGGATTCGCTCCACAGGTCCAGGTTTGTCTTGTGCTGGGGATGCCAGAGCTGGATGAAGTCCTCCAGGTGGGGTCTCACAAGAGCAGAGGGGCAGAGTGTGTCCATGGCTGGTCATGCTGCTTTGGATGCAGCGCAGGATACAGTTGGCTTTCTGGGCTCTGAGCACACATTGCTGAGTCGTGTCCAGCTTTTCATGCATAGGTACCCCAGGTCCTTTTCTGTAGAGCTGCTCTCAATTCTTTCACTCCCCTTCAGCCTGTACTGATACCATTTGTCTCAACCCAGGTTCAGGATTTTGCCCTTAGCCTTGTTGGACCTTATGAGGTTCCATGGGCCCACTCCTCAAGATCCCTCTGGTATGTTGTCCCTCAGGCATGTCAACCACACCACTCAGCTTGGTGCTATTCAGTGTTTTCAATCCACCTCACTGTTTTCATCAGCTTCTCTACGAGGATCTCATGGGGGACAGTTTCAAAAGCCTCCCTGAAGTTCAAGTTGATGGTATCTCCTGCTCTGCCCACATCTATCAAGCCAGTCATTTCATCACAGAAGGTTATCAGGTTGGTTAAGCACGACCTCCCTTTAGTGAAAGCCATGCTGACTACTCCTGATGACTTTCTTGTCCTTTGGGTGCCTGGAAATTGTTCCCAGGATTAACTGCTTCACTGTCTTCCTAGGGATCTAGGTGAGACTGACTGGCCTACAGTTCCCTGGGTCCTCTTCCAGATAGGACTTCATCCTGGTTGTCAGCTAGGATAGTGTTATTTTTTTTTACAAGAAGCAGGGACAGAACACAGCAAGGACAGGTGACCCAAACTAGCCAAAGTGGTATTCCATACCATATGACTGTCTTCCCCTATGTGGAAAGGCTGAGTGAACTGGGATTGTTCAGCCTTGAAAAGACTGAGAAGGGATCTGATCAATGTTTGTGAATATCTCAAGTGTGGGACACAGGGGGACATGGCCAGCCTCTTCTCAGTGTCTGTGGGGACAGGACAAGGGGTGATGGCCTCAAGTTGGAGCACAGGGAGTTCCACACCAACATGGGGAAGAACTTCTTCCCAGTGAGGGTGAGGGAGCCCTGGGCCAGGCTGCCCAGGGGGGTGTGGAGTCTCCTTCTCTGGAGAGATTCCAGCCCCATCTGGATGCCTCCCTGTGTGCCCTGTCCTAGGGACTCTGCTTTGGCAGGGGGGTTGGACCCCATGATCTCTGGAGGTCCCTTCCAACCCCTACAATTCTGTCATTACATCATACTTAGCATTAAAGGGAGCTCATCAGGGAGAGGCAGCATGGCTCCCAGATGGTCTGAGTGTGGATGATTGCTGCCTCCACTAATATGAAGAAAGTCTGTCTCCTTCATCCTGGTTGTGAAGAAACAGTCCCAGAAGGTCCAACAATATGTCCTATTCCCCACCTGTACAGACCAGTATCTGGGCTATTAGTGAGCGTTCCTCTGCTCAAGAGAGAGGCTATAAACACACCATGAGGCACCCTGTGGTTTTACCTACATGACCACAGAGAAGACATGAGGAAGTGGAATGGAAAAACCTACCATAACCCTAGAGGCACAAGTGGTGAGCTGCAAGGCAAAACAATCACAAAAAAGGATTCTATCTGAAAAAAAACCAACAAAACCACCTGCCATTCCAGTTCCCAGTGGGTAGTTCTCCAGAGAGGAATGCCTACATGTCCTTGTGATCCTCCTTGAAGGGACTTCTGCCATTTTGGCAAGAAATGAGTCATGAATACAATGAGCAAGAGTAGAGGGGCCCTGCCTCCAACCAGGTGGAAGAGACACCTGGTTATGTCAGATGGTGTGGATCCAATGCCCTGGTGTATTACATCCTCAACAGTGTAAGGCACAGCAGACATTGACATAGGGGAACTCACAAAGTCCCTGAGCTGTGGTGAGGAGCTGGTGGGGGTTACAGCAGTGGAAACAGACAGTTGGCTGACTCACATAACAGAGGCAGACCCATCCAGGCTGCCCCCACACTGAGGCAGGATATTGCTGGCCAGCTAGGGAAGCTGGTTGTAAAAGTCCATCACATAGATGCCCACAAACCCAAGAGTCGTGCTGCTGAGGAACATCAAAACAACCAGCAGATGGATCAGGCTGTTAAGATAGAAGTGGCTTATGTGGATTTGGACTGGCAAAAATAGGGGTGAAATATCTGTAGCTCATTGGGCCCATGACACCTCAGGCCATCAAGGGAGAGATGTAAAACACAGATGGGCTTGTGGCCAAGGAGCTACGTGACCATGGATGCTACTTTCACAGGTTATCCATGGATGTGAAACACACACTGCAATCAAGCAAGTCAAGGAGTTAAAGCTTCTTTGATAGGGAGGATGGTGGCTGAAATATAATTATGTGGAGGCCTGGCAGATGGATTATATCACACACCCACAAACCCATCAAGGCAGGTGCTATGTGCTTACAGTGGTGGAAGCAAACACAGATGGCTGGAAACATCTTCCATGTCCCATGCCATTGCCCAGAACAACAATCCTGGGCCTTCAAAAGCAACATCTAGGGCAACATAGCACCCCAGAAAGGATTGAGTCTCTCAACGGGGCTCATTTCTGAAACACCCTCATAGAACCCTGGGGCAAAGAGCACAGCACTGAGGGGGTGTATCACATTCCCCATCATGCACCAGCCTCTGGGAAAATCAAACAATGCAATGGGCTGTTAAGGACTACCCTGGGAGCTATGGATCATGGGACCCACCATTGTTTGTGACATAACAACCCCATGCAGCACTCCAGGCTGTGGGGAGACTGGCTGGAGAGCTGTCAGGCAGAGAAGGACCTGGGGGTGTTGGGTGACTTCAGGCTGACCAGGAGCCAGCAGTGTGCCCAGGGGGCCAGGAAGGCCAAGGGCATCCTGGCTTGTGTCACACACAGGGTGGCCAGGAGGTGTGGGGAGGGGATTTTGCCCCTGGGCTGGGCACTGGTGAGGCTGCAGCTGGAGTGCTGGGTCCAGTTCTGGGCTCCTCAGCATCAGAAGGACATGGAGGTGCTGGAGCAAGTGCAGAGAAGGGCAACCAGGCTGGGGAAGGGGCTGGAGGGCAAATCCTCTGAGGAGCAGCTGAGGGAGCTGGGGGTGTTGAGGCTGGAGAAGAGGAGGCTGAGGGGAGACCTTCTGCCCACCTCCCCTGCCCTGCCAGGAGGGTGCAGAGAGGTGGGCGCTGGTCTCTTCAGCCAGGGGCCAGGAGCTGGGACAAGGGGCAATGGGCTCAAGCTGCCCCAGAGCAGGGTCAGCTCAGCTGGGAGGGACAAGTTCTTCCCTGACAGAGTTGTGGGGCTGTGGAACAGGGGCCTGGAGCAGGGTCAGGGCCTGGAATGGACCTGAGACAGGGTCAGGGCCTGGCACAGGCTGCCCAGGGAGGGGGCTGAGTCCCCACCCCGGGTGTGTTTAACAGACAGGTAGATGAGGTGCTCAGGGATCTGGTTTAGCACAGGACAGGAATGGTTGGACTCAAAGTATTCTCCAACCGAGTGATTCTGTGACCCTCAAACACTGGGATACACATTTAGCAAAGGTCTCCTGGTTAGCTAATTCTAGAGGGTCTACTGATTCAATGATATCTAATAATGCTGAATAGATTGATACAGATGTAGCTTAGGAGACAATTAATATAGCTTTAATGTAAGGATAATTTGCATGTTTTGGATTTTAGTACAATATGGCTGTAACCATTTGAGGTGTTTTGTTAGAGCAGCTGCAAAAATTAACCAGAACAGTGGAAAAGCCTTGGAGAAAAAGTGAAGATCAGGGAGTAACAAATAATGAGCCCTAGGAACAATTAATAGACAGAGTGTACCTTGTTTCCAGCTAAAAGGGGTTCCTGACTTGTTTGTACAGGAATGTGTTTTTGAGACTCTGCAGAAAACCAGACAGAGAGGGGAAGACAATCAGCCTTCATCACTGAAGACCACCAGAAGACCCCCTGAGTGTCACTGAGCATGCTCTGTCTGGGAGGAGTTAATGTAAATTACTTCCTGGAAATAATTTGCATAACCCTGCCTTTTCTTAGAAATTATAATGAATATTTAGAGTTAATCTTGACAAATATGAGAAATTTGGCTTTCAATGGCACAGACATCAGGAGGAGCCCAGTGCTGCAATGAACATGACCAAGGCTATCGAGTTTTGATTTTGGCTTTTCAAGGCTTCACTACCAATCAAGCTGGCCCTGCCCAATCCAAAAGTCCAATTCCTATAGAAGGGGATAAAGTCCCTGTGGCACATGGAGAGCCTGTTGGGAAAGACAGTGTTGGTTAACCTTGCTTAGGACAAAGGACAACCCATCTCTGCAAGATTGCTTTTGCTAAAGGATGTGGGTGTGCATGATGAGTGATGCAGAAGGATATGGAAGGCCCATATGTACCTCAAGGGGATTTGGCTTTGGGTGAGAATAGCCAATAAATTAAATTTTATGATGTTAATTGCTAATTATCCCTGCCCTTGCATGCCATCACTACTGCAATTCTATACGCCGTACCGATACCACTGGAGGAATTACCCAAATTAATGAGGGATGAGCTTTAATGACACTGAGCAAAGCACCACAAGAATGAAACCAGAACAGCTACTGGCACTCAGCAACTGCCTTGAATTCATCTTCAACACATGGACCACAAACTGCAACAGATACACCAGCTACAAGCTCCAGATGCAGCAAGCAACTATCACAGAATCACAAGGTTGGAAAAGACCTTGAAGATCATTGAGTCCAAACATCACTGTCCTGTGCTAAACCAGATCCCTGAGCACCTCATCTCCCTGTCTGTTAAACACACCCAGGGGTGGGGACTCAACCCCCTCCCCAGGCAGCTCATTCCAGGTCCTGACCTTATCTCAGGTCCTGACCCTGTTCCAGGCCCCTATTCCAGGCCCATCCCAGGCCCTGACCCTGTTCCAGGCCCCTCCCAGGCCCTGACCCTGTTCCACAGCCCCACAACTCTGCCAGGGAAGAACTTTTCCCTCCCAGCTGAGCTGACCCTGCCCTGGGGCAGCTTGAGCCCATTGCCCCTTGTCCCATCTCCTGTCCCCTGGCTGAAGAGACCAGCACCCACCTCTCTGCACCCTCCCTTCAGCTAGTACACCTGTACCAGTACCACACCACCATCTGGCCTACCCTGAAAGACCTTTATGACAGATGGAGCCCAAAATCAAGGTCTACATGGACTCAACAGACATTTTAGATGGAAAAGTGGTGATTAATTAGACAGTGTAGGATCTGTGCACTACATATATGGTATAAGGGGTGAAGAACATCATGGCTTTTGCCTAGGATACAGTTAATTTTTACAAGAAACTGGGATGGGACATAGCCAGGACAGGTGTCCCAAGCTATCCAAAGGGGTATTCCATACCATATGACATCATGTTTAGCTGGCAACTGAGGCTAAACCATGACAGAGTGACATTTGCTTTCTTCTAGTCTTCAGGCACCTTCTTTACTCATCAGTAGCCTTCAAACATTACTGAGAGTGGGCTCATGATGACATTATCTAACAACATCAGCCAGCAACATCAGCATTCATGCATGCTTCCCATGATGGCCTGTGGATTTATGCATGCCAGCTTTGTTAAAGGACAGTCTAACCTCACTCCCTTCCACCCAGGGTAAGGATTCCTTGCTCCTGACTTCTCCCCTCCCCATCTCTTGGGGCCTGGAATGAAGATGAAGGCAGCATCAGTACTTCCACCTTTCCCCATGTCCTGTAGCACCATGGCCTCTGTCCTAGTCAGCAGCCTTCTAAGTCCTAGTGGTCTTTTCCTAGGGTGAAAAAGATCAAGTCCAACCACCTGTCCAATACCACCATGTCAATTAAACCATGTCCTGGAGTGCAACATCTACACATGTTTTGAACCCCTCCAGGGATGGTACCTCCACCACCTCTCTGGGCAGCCTGTTCACTTTGAGAAGCCCTTCATGTTGCCTTGGACATCCCCTGTTGTCACCCTTGCAGATAAAAGCATTCTTACCTCACTGCATCATGCTCATCCCATCTCTCCCCAGAGCACACTGGGCAGCACCCACCACGCAGCTGAGCCCAGACAGGCTCTCTTCAACAAGCAGGATTGGTTCCAACAGCAGAATCCCAGTGCCCTGACTGCCACACACACCCCACCAGCCAGTTCACAGCCACCCCAGCACCAAAACTAGTGACACAGCAGCTCCACAACATCCCCACACAACATAGAGGTGAGCTCTGGATCTCTGCTATCTCTTATCAGACCCCCACCTCAATCCCACAGCCACCAACTCCCAGCTGCTCCTTCAGCAACCAGCCAATCAGGACACAACAAACAACCTGACAATTAGGATGTGGCTAAGAGGCACCAGCTGCTGCAGAAGCCAGAGGATCACAAGGTTGGAAAAGACCTTTGAGTCCAACTGTACCTGTCCTCTACTAAACCCTATCCCTGAGCACCTCATCTACCCACATCTGGAGTCCTGTGTTCTGGACCACCCCCCCCACCCAGTGCAAGACAGACAGGGAGATACTGGAGAGAGTCCAGCAGAGGACTATGAGGATGATGAGTGGCCTGGAGTATCTCTGGTCATATGGAAGGCTGAGAAACCTGGGGCTGTTTAGCCTGGAGAAGGTTGAGAGGGGCTATCATCAATGTTCATCAATATCTAAAGGGCAATGCCAAGGGGATGGGGCCAGACTCTTCTCAGTGGTGCCTTTGGACAGGACAAGGAGCAATGGGCCCAAACTGGAGCACAGGAAGGTCCATTCAAATATAAGGAAGAACTTCTTCACTCTGCAGGTGCTGGGGCTCTGGGACAGGCTGCCCAGAGAGGTTGGAGAGTCTCGTTCTCTGGAGGGATTCAAAACCTGCCTGGACATGATCCTGTGCAATCTGCTCAAGGTGATCCTGCTTTAGCAGGAGGGGTTGGAGTAGATGATCTCCTAAGGTCCATTCCCTGCTGTGATGGGACTCAAGAGCTGGGTGCAGGGACACGTGGATGTGAACTGACCCCACTGGGCTACATTCAACACTGACACCATCAGTCTGAGCACCACAGGGATGCTCCTTCTTGATCCCTCCTGGGCATGGAGCAGCTCTCTTGTTAGCCAGGTTAGAGGTGGAAAAAGCCCTCCTTGTGCTTGCCTCCAAGGGGATCTTCATGTCCTGACAGCCCTTGACTGATCCCAGAACCTCCTCTCTCCCAGCACATGCAGAAGATTTCGATGTCAGGTGTGACAAGGAGATGTGGGTAAGTGTAGTTGGGGTGGACCTGTTAAGGGATGGGTTGATGGTGCTTCTGTGGTGGAAGGGAGCATTTCTTTTCCTCTATTGCTTCTCTTGTTTAATCATTGGGGGGTTGAGAGGTGTTTCTAGTCTTTAAAGAGCTTAAAATTATTAAAACATAATAGGCTTCTGTTTCCTTGGCAACACAGACAGTGGGTATTCATAGGCCTGAGATGCTGGCATCTTGCCTTTCTCATGAGGTTTAAAAGACAGAGAAAGCAGGACTCAGAGAGAAAGGAGGCCATGGCTTGAAAGGGATGAGCAAAGGCCCAGTTCCTGGGCTGGATCTACAAGCTCGGGTGATCTGCATCTTGCAGGAGGTAGGTCTCTGGCACTGGTTTCCATGCCTCCTGTCCATGTAGGTGACTGTGACTCATAACCTGGGCACTGGTGGGAGGCAAGGACATCTCTGGGGTATCATCTAGGAGCTCCTGCTACGTCCTATGCACAGCCCTGTGCAAACCTCTGTAGAACCAGACTGACACCTGCATGAGGACAGAGCTGTGGGGCTCTTCACCTCTTCCTGACACTGTCACAGGCTGATGGACACATCAGAGCTACCAGCATGCCTTCCCATCCCTCCTCCACATGCTCAGTGGCACCCTGAAGTGATATAGGTCTGGTGGGGTTGTGTGTGGCAGGAGGGACAGATCCTGGCAAGGTCTGCAGAGTCAGCAGAGGTGGCAGTGGGACCTGTCCCTCCTGCAGGACATTGCAGGGCTGGAGCAGGTCCCAGGGGACTGGTCAGTGAGCAAGGGTTGTGCACTGGAGGACACAAAATGAGCAACATGTTGTGGTATCTCCAGGCTCTCTCAGTGAGAGAGAAGAGAAGACAAAGCCTTGTGTGTTCTCCTTGGAAACCCAAGAGGACCATCCTGGGACTGAGAACATCTCTGCTATTCTCCCCAGCAAGTTGGGTACAGGGCATTGCAGCCACATGGGAACCTGCATTTTCTCCCTCCTAGGAAAGCTGATCTCCAAAGTCCTGGAGTCCTCATGACAGGAAAGACAGGGACCTGTTGGAATGCATCCATAGAAGGCCACAAAATTGGTCAGAAAGGCTGGAAATGGTCAGAAATGAGGAAAGGCTGTGAGACTTGGGCTGCTTCAGCCTGAAGGTGACATTCAGAATGGATATTAGGAAAAAATGATTCCCTGGGAAGGTGTTGAGGCACTGGAAGAGGTTGCCCAGGGAAGCTGTGGGTGCTTCTGGATCCCCAGCAGCATTCAAGGCCAGGCTGGATGGGACACTGGGCAACCTGGGCTAGTGGAGGGTGTCCCTGCCCTTGGTATGGGGCTATGGGTCATGGGACCCACCATTGTTTGTGACATAACAACCCCTGCAGAGCTCCAGGCTGGGGGGAGACTGGCTGGAGAGCTGTCAGGCAGAGAAGGACCTGGGGGTGTTGGGTGACTGCAGGCTGACCAGGAGCCAGCAGTGTGCCCAGGGGGCCAGGAAGGCCAAGGGCATCCTGGCTTGTGTCAGACACAGGGTGGCCAGTAGGTGTGGGGAGGGGATTGTGCCCCTGGGTTGGGCACTGGTGAGGCTGCAGCTGGAGTGCTGGGTCCAGTTCTGGGCTCCTCAGCATCAGAAGGACATGGAGGTGCTGGAGCGAGTGCAGAGAAGGGCAACCAGGCTGGGGAAGGGGCTGGAGGGCAAATCCTCTGAGGAGCAGCTGAGGGAGCTGGGGGTGTTGAGGCTGGAGAAGAGGAGGCTGAGGGGAGACCTTCTGCCCACCTCCCCTGCCCTGCCAGGAGGGTGCAGAGAGGTGGGCGCTGGTCTCTTCAGCCAGGGGCCAGGAGCTGGGACAAGGGGCAATGGGCTCAAGCTGCCCCAGGGCAGGGTCAGCTCAGCTGGGAGGGAAAAGTTCTTCCCTGGCAGAGTTGTGGGGCTGTGGAACAGGGGCCTGGAGCAGGGTCAGGGCCTGGAATGGGCTGCCCAGGGAGGGGGTTGAGTCCCCACCCCTGGGTGTGTTTAACAGATGGGGAGATGAGGTGCTCAGGGATCTGGTTTAGCTTAGGATGGGAATGGTTGGACTTGATCTTTAAAGGTCTTTTCCAACCTGATGATTTTGTGATTCTGTGGGAGTGGGTGGCCTCTGTTGGCCTTACCAGAAGGTGACTCCCACCACTGCCCTTTCCCTGCCAGGACATTTTATGGAGCAGAATCAATCTCTTCCCATGCACAGTTGCTCTGCAAACCCACAGCAAGGCTGGTGCTGCTGGGTAGACACAGTGAAGTGTACAGCAGAGCTTTGGACCTGCTCCAGCACTTTGGAGCCACAGCAGTATTGGTGTGCAGGGTGCAGAATGACCTTGGCTCCAGGCTGGTCCAGTCTTTATTAATGATCTGCATGATGGAGTACTGAACCCTCAGCAGCTTGGCAGATGACACCAAGCTGAGAGAAGTGCCTGATAACACCAGAGGGTCATGCTACCATCCAGGGGGACCTGGAGAGGCTGGAGAAACGGGCTGGCAGGAACTTTGTGCTGTTGAACAAGAGGAAGTGCAGTCTTCTACATGAGGAGGAACCACCCCAGGCATGAGGACACAGAGGCCTAGAATCCCAGAATTGTTTTGGTTGGAAAATACCTCTTAATCCATCAGGTCCAACTGTTAATGTGGCACTGCCAAGTCAACCACTGAACCATGTCCCCAAGCATCATGTCCACTCTTCTAAAATGCCTCCAGGGCTGATGACTCAAGCACCCCTCTGGGCAGCCTGTGCTTGACAACCTTTTTGGTGAAGAACTTTTTCCTAATACACAATCTGAACCTCCCCTGATGCAACTTGAGGCCATTTCCTCTTGTTCTAGCACTTGTTACTTGGGAGAAGAGACCAAGCCCCACCAGGCTACAACCTCCTTTCAGGTAGAGAGTGATCAGGTCTTCCCTCATCCTCCTTTTCTCCAGGCTGAACATCCCCAGCCACTCCTCATCAGACTTGTGCTCCAGACCCTTTGTCATCTCTGTTGCCCTTCTCTGGACAGGCTCCAGCACCTCGATGTCTTTCTTGTAGTGAGGGACCCAAACCTGAACCCAGCACTCAAAGTGTGGCTTCACCAGTGCCTAGTCCAGGGGGATGATCACTGCCCTGGTCCTGCTGGCCACACCATTCCTGATGCAAGCCAGGATGCTGTTGGACTTCTTGGCCACCTGGGCGCACTGCTGGCTCATGTTCAGTCGACAGTCACCCAACACCCCCAGGTCATTTTCCTCCAGGCAGCTTTCCAGCCACCCTGTCCCAAGCCTGTAGCGCTGCCAGGGGCTGTTGTGACCCAAGTGCAGGACCTGGCACTGAGCCTTCTTGAACCTCATACAGTTGGCCTCGACCAGCCTGTCCAGATCCCTCTTTGGAGCCTTCCTACCCTCAACCAAATCAACACTCCCATGCAAGATGGTCTCATTATAATGTGTTAATTTGGAAGGAACCTTTAAAGACCATCTAGTCCAACCCCCTGCAGTGAACAGGGGCACCTTTAAGTAGAAAAGGTTGCTTAGAGCTTCATCAAGCCTGACCTTGAATATCTCCAAGGATGGGGTCTCTACTACTTCTTTGGGCAACCTCTGCCAGTGTCTCACCACCCTCAGAGTGAAGAACTTCTTCCTAAGGTCTCACCTAAACCTGTCTTGTGCTAGTTTCAAACCATCACCCCTCATCCTATCGCTCCATGCCCTTACAAACAGTCGCTCCTCATCTTTCCTGTAGGTCCCTTCAGGGACTGGAAGGGGCTCTGAGGTCTCCCCGCAGACTTGTCTTCTCCAAGCTGAGCAAACCCAACTCTCTCAGCCTGTCTTCATAGGAGAGGTGCCCTCAATCCCCTTGTCCACATCACTGATAAAGAAATTACACAGAACTGGTCCCAGTGCCGGGTCCTGGGGACCATCACTTGTGACCAGCCACCAACTGGATTCAACTCCATTCACCACAACTCTTTGGGTCCAGCCACACAGAGAGTCTGTACCCATCAAGGTACAGCCATCCAAGCCATGAGCAGCCAGTCCCCTCCAGGAGAATGCTGTGGGAAGTGGTGTTCAAAGGCTTTACTATTGTCTTACTAATACTAATGTATTAGCCTCAGCCTTTCCCTCAGCCACTAAGCAGATCACCTTCTCACAGAAGGAGATCAGGAGAGTCAGGAGATCAGGAGAGACCTGCCTTCCATAAACCCATGCTGTCTGGGCCTGATCACCTCGTTGCTGTGTGATGGAGCTCAAGATGATCTCCTCCCTACCAATGGGGCTGGGGGACACCCAGCTGGAAAGCAGCTCTGGAGAAAAGGTCCTGGTGGACACCAAGTTGAACATGAAGGCAGCAGCAAAGAAAGTTATCAGTGTCCTTGGGTGTGTTGGGAGGAGCATTGCCAGCATGCCAGGACTTCTGAGGCCACATCTGGAGTGCTGCGCCCAGTTCTGGGCTCCCCAGTACAAGAGACATGGACATACTGGAAAGAGTCCAGCGTTGGGTTGTGAGGATGATGGACTGGAGCATCTCTCATATGAGGAAAGGCTGAGAGAGGTGGGGCTCTGTAGCCTGAAGAAGAGAAGGTTCAGGGGGAATTTATCAACATATACGAGCAGCCAAAGGGAGGGTGAACAGAGGATGGAGCCAGGCTCTTCTCAGTGGTGCTCAGTTCCAGGACAAGATGCCATGAGCACAACCTCAAACCCTCTGAACATCAGGACACTCTGTTTTACTGTGAACGTGACAAACAGAGGCTGTGGAGTCTTCATCCTTGGAGATACTCAAAAGCCACTTGGACATGGTCCTGGAGAACCAGCGGTAGGTTGAGGAGAAAGGTCAGACCAGGTGATCTTCAGAGGTCCCTTCCAAGTTCAACCATTCTGTGATCCTTTGAGTTCTTAGCAAGTGGCTGCTGTGACCACAGCATGTCCCCTGAGTGGCCACCTCCAACCCTGGCTGCTCCCTCTTGATGCTGTTAAATCCATGTGGGACACAGAGGTCCCCTCCCCAGCTCGAGGTTGGTGGCAGAGGGGAAAAAGTGGTGAGAAGAGATGGAAGGGAAATTTCTAATGGTCCCACAGGCTCATGTTGTGTACCAGCCCTGGGGATGCTGGTGAAGACCCTTCCCCAATGCCTGTGGGACCCATCAGAAAGCATGAGACAAGCTCTCCAGCAGTTGTTGGAGAAAGTAGAGTTGAAGGAAAAAGGATGTGAGATTTGCTGTAGGGTGGATCTGCTGACCACCCCCCTCCCCCCCCCCCCCCATTAGGCAGAGAAACCTGCTGGAAGCCAGGGGAGCAAGGTGTCCTCAGGGAGCCTCAGTCTGTGGCCATCCAGTTCTAACTGCAACAAGGTTTTTGAGCTGCCCCCTGGAGCAGTGGGTGGCACAGTCACACAGTTCCATCCCTCCAAACCCTTCGCCTTCTCCATCGCTCTTTTTAACAAAGTGGGGGTTAAACATCAAACTAAGTCAAAGGTAGGTTGTGGACCATCACATGGGGTCACCAATCCTGGAGCAGAGGTGGATCCTGGCTACCCTTCAAGCCTGGGCTCCTTAGGAGGAAAGATGACTTGCAGATGGGTCTGTGTGGTCATCACACACCATGTGTGTGTTATCCTGCCCTGAGGATGTAAGTAGGAACATGGAGAGGAGGGGTTCCACCGCTGTCATGACTTGCAGCAGCTCCTGTCTGCTGTCCCCTCTAGAGCACAGCCTACCCTGGGACAAGGGACCACTGGGATTAGCCAGGGAGATGAGCCTTCAGGTCACCATCACTAGATCAATGTCACAGCCAGTTGCTGCTCACATGCTGTGCTGAGTCAGAGGAGGAGACATCCCTGTCTGGGCTGGGCTCTGCTGTCCCAAGGTTTTGGGTGGAGGTGATGGGGATGCTTTTGACCCTCAGCTCCAAAGGGTTGGCCTCAAGGGGTACTGGACAACCTTGTGGTCCAGGAATAGGAGGAATGACATTGGGTGGAAAGAGGTTGTGGTAGCCCTAAATCCTCCTGGCCATCAAGCTCGTTTTCCTTGCATGGACCAAGAAACCACATGAAGTTCAACAAGGACAAGTGTAGGGTCCTGCACCTCAAGATGAATAACCCCAGGCACCAGTACAGGTTAGGAGCTGACCTGCTGGGGAGCAACGCTGCAGAGGAGGACCTGGGAGTCATAAAATCACAGACTGGTTTGGGTTGGAAGGGACCTCAAGGCCCATCTGGTTCCACCCCCCCTGCCACAGCCAGGGACACCCTCCACTAGCCCAGGTTGGCCAAAGCTCCATCCAACCTGGCCTTGAACGTTGCCAGGGATCCAGGGGCAGCCACAGCTTCTCTGGACACCCTGTGCCAGGGACTCAGCATGACCAAGCCAGTGCCCTCATGGCCAAGAAGTCCAGTGGGACCTGGGATGAATTGGGATGAGCATGGCCAGCAGGTCAAGGCAGGTTCTCTTCCTGCTCTGCTCTGCCCTGGTGAGGCCACATCTGGAGTCCTGGGTCCAGTTCTGGAACTCCCCAGTGCAAGACAGACAGGGAGGTACTGGAGAGAGTCCAGGGGAGGGTGTTGAGGATGATGAGGGGCCTGGAGCATCTCTGGTGTGAGGAAAGGCTGAGAGACCTGGGGCTGTTCAGCCTGGAGAAGAGGAGGTTGAGAGGGGCTATCATCAATGCTCATCAATATCTAAAGGGGGATGCCAAGGGGATGGGACCAGGCCCTTCTCAGGGGTGGCTTTGGACAGGACAAGGGGCAGCAGGTCCAAACTGGAGCACAGGAAGGTCCATCCCAACATGAGGAGAAACTTCTTCACTCTGCAGGTGCCAGAGCACTGAGTTCAGAGGGGTGCTGTGGGAGCAGAGGGGTGCAGGGGATGAAGGGAGGTCCAGGGGGGGTACAAAGGGGTGCAGGGGGTGTGGAGGGGTCCAGAGGGGTGCAGAGGGTGTGGGGAGCAGGGGGGTTCAGAGTGGTGCAGGGGATGCTGTGGGGTGGAGAGGGTGCAGGGGGCTTCAGAGGGCAGCAGGGGGATGCACGGGGAGCAGGGGAGGTCAGGAGGGTTCAGAGAGGAGCAGGGGAGTGCCCGGGGGCAGAGGGTGCAGGGGGGTTCAGAGGGGTGCTGTGGGGAGCAGGGGGGTTGGGGAGCAGGGGGTTCAGAGGAGTTTAGTGGGGGTGCCAGGGGTTTAGTGGGGTTTAGTGGGGTGCCGGGGGTCATAGGGGATGCTGTGGGGAGAAGGGGGTTCAGGGAGCAGGGGGTTCAAAGGGGTTTAGTGGGGTGCTGGGGGGTTTATTGGGGTTTTGGGGAGCACTGTGGGGAACGGAGGACGCTGTGGGGTGTCAGGGAGTGCTGTGGGGAGCAGGGGGGTTGGGGAGCAGGGGGTTCAAAGGGGTTTAGTGGGGTGCCAGGGGTTTAGTGGGGTGCCAGGGGTCATAGGGGGTGCTGTGGGGAGAAGGGGGTTCAGGGAGCAGGGGGTTCAAAGGGGTTTAGTGGGGTGCTGGGGGGTTTAGTGGGGTGTTGGGGAGCGCTGTGGGGTGTCAGGGGGTGCTGTGGGGAGCAGGGGGGTCGGGGAGCAGGGGGTTCAAAGGGGCTTAGTGGGGTGCTGGGGGGTTTAGTGGGGTGCTGTGAGGTGCTGGGGGTTGCTGTGGGGTGCCGGGGGTCATAGGGGGTGCTGTTGGGAGCAGGGGGGTCGGGGAGCAGGGGGTTCAAAGGGGCTTAGTGAGGTGCCAGGGGTTTAGTGGGGTGCTGGCAGCTCTGTCGGGTGCTGGGAGGTTAAGGGGTGCTGTGGGGAGCAGGGGGGTTGGGGAGCAGGGGGTTCAGAGGGGTTTAATGGGGTGTCGGGGGGCTTAGTAGGGTGCCAGGGGCACTGTGGGGTGTCAAGGGGTGCTGTGGGGAGCCGGGGGGATGGGGAGCAGGGGGGTTCACAAGGGTTTAGTGGGGTGCCGGGGGGTTCAGTGGGGAGCAGGGGATGCTGTGGGGTGTCAGGGGGTGCTGTGGGGAGCCGGGGGGATGGGGAGCAGGGGGGTTCACAAGGGTTTAGTGGGGTGCCGGGGGGTTCAGTGGGGAGCAGGGGATGCTGTGGGGTGCCGGGGCTTTAGGGGGTGCTGTGGGGAGCCGGGGGGATGGGGAGCAGGGGGGTTCACAGGGGTTTAGTGGGGTGCCGGGGGGTTCAGTGGGGAGCAGGGGATGCTGTGGGGTGCCGGGGCTTTAGGGGGTGCTGTGGGGAGCAGGGGGGTGGGGAGCAGGGGGGTTCACAAGGGTTTAGTGGGGTGCCGGGGGGTTCAGTGGGGAGCAGGGGATGCTGTGGGGTGCCGGGGCTTTAGGGGGTGCTGTGGGGAGCAGGGGGGGTGGGGAGCAGGGGGGTTCACAAGGGTTTAGTGGGGTGCCGGGGGGTTCAGTGGGGAGCAGGGGATGCTGTGGGGTGCCGGGGCTTTAGGGGGTGCTGTGGGGAGCCGGGGGGATGGGGAGCAGGGGGGTTCACAAGGGTTTAGTGGGGTGCCGGGGGGGTTCAGTGGGGAGCAGGGGATGCTGTGGGGTGCCGGGGCTTTAGGGGGTGCTGTGGGGAGCAGGGGGGGGTGGGGAGCAGGGGGGTTCACAAGGGTTTAGTGGGGTGCCGGGGGGTTCAGTGGGGAGCAGGGGATGCTGTGGGGTGCCGGAGCTTTAGGGGGTGCTGTGGGGAGCAGGGGGGGTGGGGAGCAGGGGGGTTCACAGGGGTTTAGTGGGGTGCCGGGGGGTTCAGTGGGGAGCAGGGGATGCTGTGGGGTGCCGGGGCTTTAGAGGGGTGCTGTGGGGAGCAGGGGGGGTGGGGAGCAGGGGGGTTCACAAGGGTTTAGTGGGGTGCCGGTGGGTTCAGTGGGGAGCAGGGGATGCTGTGGGGTGCCGGGGCTTTAGGGGGTGCTGTGGGGAGCAGGGGGGGTGGGGAGCAGGGGGGTTCAGGGCGGTTTAGCGGGGTGCGGGGGGTTAAATGGGCTGCTGGGGGTTGCTGTGGGGTGCCGGGCCGCACCACCCGGGGCTCCACGGGACGGAGTTGGGGGGTGTGGGGGTGTGGGGGGTGTCACTGCCGGTGCTGCATCCCTTGGAGGGAGCGCAGAGGAGGGGGGGGGGGGGAGCGCCCTGCGGGTGGCGTGAGGCAGAGGCGCGCGGGCACCGCGTCCCCGCCCTTTTCTCAGGCCGCGCATGCGCACGCGCGCTCCCCCCAGCCCCGAACTACCGCTCCCGTCAAGCCCGCGCGGCTCTTTCCCGCCCTCCCCTCGAGAAGGAGGAGGAGAGGGAGGAGGAGAAGGAGGAGGCGGGGCCTAAACGCAGGGAGGGGCGAAGTGGGAGTGGCTGAAACCTCCCCGGCTCCACCCCCTCCTCCTCCTCTCCCTATTGGCGGCGCCGCCGTTGTCGCTGGTGACGGCGGGACGCGGCGGGGCCGCGGCGCGAGCGCCGGCCTCAGTCTGTGGCGGGGCGGCCGCGGGGTGACCGGGGCTGAGGGAGGGAGGGGGGGGGTGGGTGGGGGGGGGGTAGTAGCGGCAGCGGCGTCTCTCTATATATTTTGGGTCCCGCTTTGGGCTTTACAGCTTCGGCTTCGCTTCTTCTTTCGCTGTGAGGAGACTATGGGAGGCCGAACCGGGGCCGGGGGCACCGCCGAGCGGTAGGACCGCCGGGAACATGGCGGAGAGGTGAGAAACCGGTACCGCGGGGTGGGGGGGTGGGGTTGAGGCGGAGGGGAGGGGGGGGGAGGAGGATGAGGGGGGGGGGGGGTGGAGCAGCGGGGCTTGGGCCTACCCCCTCCCCCCACCCCCCCCTCCCACCCCCCCCCCCCCTCACCCATCCCCAGAGCGCTGAGGGGGGTGGGCCTGATCGGCTCGGGGGAGGGAGGGGAGGGGGGGGGCATTTTATTCCCCCCCCAAGGTTGGGGGGGGCTCTTTTCGGCTCCCCCCATACATGTCCTTCAGGGTTATGGGGGTGCCCCCCCCCCCCAGCTCCTTCTTTGGGGGGCCCCGAGTGTTGTTTGCCTCCCCCCCCCCCACCTCTCACCTTGAAAAGGAGGGGGGTGTGAATGTGTTTTCGCGCCCTGTTTGGGTGAGGGGGTGTTTTTGGGTGTCAATGAGGGGGGGGGGTGTTTCAGCACCGACTTGTTGGGGGGTTTATTTAGGGGGGGTGTCGTCTTGTCCCAACCCCCCCCCCTGCTGTGCGTGGTGGAGGTAGTGATCCTCACCCCCCCCCCCCCGCTTTCTGGGAGTGAATCCCAACCCCACTTTGCCCCCCACCCCCCTTTTTTTTGGGGGGGGGGGGGGTTGGGGGAGAAGATGGTGGGGGTGGGTGGTGCTGGCTGCACCCACCTGGTGTCCTGTGGTTGCAGTAGGGAGATGCGGAGTGGGGTGTGGGGAGGGGAGGGGGGTGGGGGGGGGGAGCTGGGTCCCAACCCCACCCTGATTTCTAGGGGTGTATTGCTAAAAGGAGGAGGGGGTGGCTGGATCCCATGGAGATCTCTGATGGATTGGGGGGGGGGGTATGGAGGGGCTAGATCCCACCCTCCTGCCTATGGAGGGGAGGGTGGGGAAGGAGCTGGATTCCTGGATCCACCCCCCCACCATCCCACCCTGCTCCCTATGGAGGGGGGGGGGGATGAAGAAGCTGGATCGCCCCCCCCATCCCACCCTGCTCCCTATGGAGGGGTGGGGGGGGGATGAAGAAGCTGGATCGCCCCCCCATCCCACCCTGCTCCCTATGGAGGGGGGGGGGGGGGATGAAGAAGCTGGATCGCCCCCCCATCCCACCCTGCTGCCTATGGAGGGGAGGGTGGTGAAGGAGCTGGATTCCTGGATCCCCCCCCCCCCCCATCTCACCCTGCTCCCTATGGAGGAGAGAAGATGAAGGAGCTGGATCCTTGGATCCACCCCCCACCACCACCCCCAACCCTCTCTGCTCCCTGTGGAGGGGCTGGATCCCACCCTGCTCCCTGGGAGGCTTATGGAAGGGCTGGATCCATCCCCCCCCCCACTACCTCCCCCCCCAATCCTGCTCCCAGTGGATACTCAGCAGGGGGGGTTGGGATTTAGGGATTTGGGATGGATACCCCTCCCCCCCCCCCCCCCCCCCACCCATGGGATGCAGCCGGGGGAGGTATTTTTGCAGAGGTGGAAGGTGTGGCAGGGCGAAGGGGGGGGGGGAGGGGGGGAGTTGCTTGGTGATGGGGTGAAGGGGGGGGGGGGATTTGGGGTGGGGGGGGCTGGGAGATGTGGAACAGGGTGGCGTGTGAGTGGGTGTGGATGCAGGGATGCGCTGGGGAAGGGGGTGCAGGCAGGGATGGGTGGGCTGGGGTTTGGGGTGGGGGGGGTGGGAGGAGGAGGCGGGTGCCGGGGCTGCAGCAGGGAGCGAGCGCAGAGGTTTTGGGGAGGGGTGGAGGGTGGGGAGGGGTGAGGGGAGGGGTGGGGGGGGGGGGTGGGGGATAGATGCCACACTGGTTTTGGAGGAGGAAGAAATGGTCGTGCTGGGATGGGGTTGATTTATTTCATGTGTACGGCGGGTGGCGAGCTGCTGCTTGGGGATGATGGGGAGAGGTGGGGAGGGGGGGGGGGGGGTGTCTAATTTCTCCCCTCTGCCCTGCTCCCCCAAACCTGCATTCTCCAGCTGCAGGAGGGGAATTTTCTCCCCCCCACCACCCCCCTACATCCCCTCCTTTCCCCTCCATTCCCCCCCCCCCCCCTCCTTTCCTTTGCAATACCAGTTTAATCAACCCTTGGGTGACCTCTACGGATAAACCCGCAGCTGCTGCTGCTCTGGTACCTCACCTGACACATGCAGCTGGGTGGGTTTAAGGGGTGAAGAAGAGGATGAGGGGGGGGGGGTGGGTGTGTGTTGTGGTGGGGGTGTTAAAAATGTTTTTAAGAAGAAAATAAATGATGGTTGGAAGCTTGGTGGGAGCTGTTGGGGACCTACAAGCAGCAGGTGGCTTGGCCAGGGGTGTGCCACTAGCTGGGTGGGTTTGGGGAGGGGGTTGTAAGTGAGGTGTGATGCTGTTCTTCATCTTCACCAGGCTGGGTGTTGGGTGGTTTGTGTTGTTCCCCTTCCCCATCTGTATGGATGCTTGGTGGATCTCCTCTGTAGAAGCTTCTGCCTGTGCTGTAGCTGCAGCTGAATGTTAATACACCACATGAGCCTTTAAAAACAGTGTGATTGCACCCTCGTTTTTTGGGGGGGGGGGGAGGAGTTGGGGTGGGGGGAGAGAGAGAGGGGGGTGGGGAAGGAAATCTGCTGCCTTCATTTGCAGCAACATTTGAGATCTGTGGTGCTGGGGGGGGGGGGGGTGTGGAACCAACACCCTGGTGGTTCCATCATCTGGCTGCTGAAAAGGGCCTTGCTGATGACTTTTGGGGGGGGGATGTGTGTGTAGGGGGGGGGAAGAAGAGGTTGGCAGGACTCAGTATTTGGTGCTTGTGGATGTGAGTTAGTCAGTGGTTGTGAGATCTTGGCTCAATGCTTGCAAGATGCCACCTCAAAGCTGGTTGATAAATGCCTTGTTCCATGCCACCTGCCTCATGTTTTATTAGTTTGGGGGGGAAGGAGTGTGTATTTTTTGTGGGGAGAGGGAAGAAGCTATAATTTAGGGGGGGTGTGGTGTATTTTGGGGAGTGGGGGGGAGGAGAGAAGAAGCTATGTATTTCTTACTATTTCTAAACCCCTTGGGTGGCCAGAGCTCAAACCATCTAGTGCTGCTACCCTTCCTCTGCTCCAAGGGAAGCAGAGGCATCTCCCCCGGGGGGGGGGGGGGGTTTTAGTGATCCCAACCCATCAGCAACCAGCAGATCCTTTTCTTCCTGTCTTGCCTGGTCTGTTCACTCTACTGATCAGCCTAAAAACTTGGATTAACCAAGCTCTGCCTTAGAGTTTGAATCGCCCCAGGTGCTGTAGCTCATTCTACCGGTACCCCAGGATGGCTTTCAAGTCTCTAACGAGTGTTTAAAGTTAATCACAACAGCTTGAGTTATGCTAATGCCCTTGGGAGAGATCATTTCAGTGCTTTTCCTTCAGGAAGAAATATGTCCCTCTCTATTCTGCCCTCAGGAGGCCCCAGCTGGAGTCCTGTGTCCAGAGCTGGGGCCCCAAGACAAGAAAGATGGGGAACTGGTGGAGAGGGGTCAGAGGAGCCATGGAGATGCTCAGAGGGCTGGAGCAGCTCCCCTATGGAGAGAGGCTGAGGGAGCTGGGCTGGGTCAGCCTGGAGAAGAGAAGGCTGTGGGGGGACCTCATTGCAGCCTGCCAGTCCCTGAAGGGAGCAGAGGAACAGGAGGGGAATCAGCTTGTTCAAAGGGCAGAGCCTGGCAGGACAAGGGGGCTGGAGTGAAGCTGGAGGAGGGAAGGGTTAGAGGAGATCTGAGGGGGAAGTTCTTTGCAGAGAGAGTGGTGAGGGGCTGGAACAGGCTGCCCAGAGAGGGGGTGGGTGCCGCATCCCTGGAGGTGTTGAAGGCCAGGTTGGCTGGGGCCCTGGGTAACCTTGTGTAGCTCCAGGCCTGGAGGTTGGTGTCCCTGCCTGTGTCAGGGGGGTTGGGACTGTGTGCTCCTTGGGGTCCCTTCCAACCCAGCCCAGTCTATGATTCTATGAGCTGAGGCCTCTCAGTCTCTAGCAAAGTCTTTCCTCTGATGCTAAAAGAGCTGCTGATGGGGTGTTTCCCACTGAAATCTGGGGTTGCCATATTCTTCCTGTTGCAGATCAAGACAACACCAAGGTGTAGCATCATCTGTGAGCCAGATGTCTCCCTGTAGCTCCCTTTCAAGGGAGAGGCTGCTCTTGAGGCTTTGAGATCCTTGGGTGGCTTAAAAAAGAGGGGAGGGAGCAAACTTGCTGTCCCCTTGGTGAAATGACTATTGCTGATCTAAAGGTGCCTGAGAAGAGCTTGCAGCTGAGTTTCCATGATTTATTGTTAACTTGAGGAGCCTGTAATTCCTGGGTATACTCTACATGGCTTAAATGAGGTCATTAACTATCCTAATGAGAGGAGGAGAAATGATGGAGTCTCCCATAACCTGCAGTGCTGAGGGAGAGAGAGAGAAGAGATACAACCAGTTGGCCAAGAGCCCAGAGCTTGTTGTAGCTCAAGAAAAGGTGGGATGGATGGATGGATGGATGGATGGATGGATGGATGGATGGATGGATGGATGGATGGAGCCCAGAGCTTGTTGTAGCTCAAGAAAAGGTGGGATGGATGGATGGATGGATGGATGGAGCGAGCCCAGAGCTTGTTGTAGCTCAAGAAAAGGTGGGATGGATGGATGGATGGATGGATGGATGGAGCCCAGAGCTTGTTGTAGCTCAAGAAAAGGTTGGATGGATGGATGGATGGATGGATGGATGGATGGAGCCCAGAGCTTGTTGTAGCTCAAGAAAAGGTTGGATGGATGGATGGATGGATGGATGGATGGATGGATGGAGCCCAGAGCTTGTTGTAGCTCAAGAAAAGGTTGGATGGATGGATGGATGGATGGATGGATGGATGGAGCCCAGAGCTTGTTGTAGCTCAAGAAAAGGTGGGATGGATGGATGGATGGATGGATGGATGGAGCCCAGAGCTTGTTGTAGCTCAAGAAAAGGTGGGATGGATGGATGGATGGATGGATGGATGGAGCCCAGAGCTTGTTGTAGCTCAAGAAAAGGTTGGATGGATGGATGGATGGAGCCCAGAGCTTGTTGTAGCTCAAGAAAAGGTTGGATGGATGGATGGATGGATGGAGCCCAGAGCTTGTTGTAGCTCAAGAAAAGGTTGGATGGATGGATGGATGGAGCCCAGAGCTTGTTGTAGCTCAAGAAAAGGTTGGATGGATGGATGGATGGATGGAGCCCAGAGCTTGTTGTAGCTCAAGAAAAGGTGGGATGGATGGATGGATGGATGGATGGAGCCCAGAGCTTGTTGTAGGTCAAGAAAAGGTGGGATGGATGGATGGATGGATGGATGGAGCGAGCCCAGAGCTTGTTGTAGCTCAAGAAAAGGTGGGATGGATGGATGGATGGATGGATGGATGGATGGAGCCCAGAGCTTGTTGTAGCTCAAGAAAAGGTTGGATGGATGGATGGATGGATGGAGCCCAGAGCTTGTTGTAGCTCAAGAAAAGGTGGGATGGATGGATGGATGGATGGATGGATGGATGGATGGATGGAGCCCAGAGCTTGTTGTAGCTCAAGAAAAGGTTGGATGGATGGATGGATGGATGGAGCCCAGAGCTTGTTGTAGCTCAAGAAAAGGTTGGATGGATGGATGGATGGATGGATGGATGGATGGAGCCCAGAGCTTGTTGTAGCTCAAGAAAAGGTTGGATGGATGGATGGATGGATGGAGCCCAGAGCTTGTTGTAGCTCAAGAAAAGGTGGGATGGATGGATGGATGGATGGATGGATGGAGCCCAGAGCTTCTTGTAGCTCAAGAAAAGGTGGGATGGATGGATGGATGGATGGATGGAGCCCAGAGCTTGTTGTAGCTCAAGAAAAGGTGGGAGGGATGGATGGATGGATGGATGGATGGATGGATGGAGCCCAGAGCTTGTTGTAGCTCAAGAAAAGGTGGGATGGATGGATGGATGGATGGATGGATGGATGGATGGATGGAGCGAGCCCAGAGCTTGTTGTAGCTCAAGAAAAGGTTGGATGGATGGATGGATGGATGGAGCCCAGAGCTTGTTGTAGCTCAAGAAAAGGTTGGATGGATGGATGGATGGATGGATGGATGGATGGATGGAGCCCAGAGCTTGTTGTAGCTCAAGAAAAGGTTGGATGGATGGATGGATGGATGGATGGATGGATGGAGCCCAGAGCTTGTTGTAGCTCAAGAAAAGGTGGGATGGATGGATGGATGGATGGATGGATGGAGCCCAGAGCTTGTTGTAGCTCAAGAAAAGGTGGGATGGATGGATGGATGGATGGATGGATGGAGCCCAGAGCTTGTTGTAGCTCAAGAAAAGGTTGGATGGATGGATGGATGGAGCCCAGAGCTTGTTGTAGCTCAAGAAAAGGTTGGATGGATGGATGGATGGATGGAGCCCAGAGCTTGTTGTAGCTCAAGAAAAGGTTGGATGGATGGATGGATGGAGCCCAGAGCTTGTTGTAGCTCAAGAAAAGGTTGGATGGATGGATGGATGGATGGAGCCCAGAGCTTGTTGTAGCTCAAGAAAAGGTGGGATGGATGGATGGATGGATGGATGGAGCCCAGAGCTTGTTGTAGGTCAAGAAAAGGTGGGATGGATGGATGGATGGATGGATGGAGCGAGCCCAGAGCTTGTTGTAGCTCAAGAAAAGGTGGGATGGATGGATGGATGGATGGATGGATGGATGGAGCCCAGAGCTTGTTGTAGCTCAAGAAAAGGTTGGATGGATGGATGGATGGATGGAGCCCAGAGCTTGTTGTAGCTCAAGAAAAGGTGGGATGGATGGATGGATGGATGGATGGATGGATGGATGGATGGAGCCCAGAGCTTGTTGTAGCTCAAGAAAAGGTTGGATGGATGGATGGATGGATGGAGCCCAGAGCTTGTTGTAGCTCAAGAAAAGGTTGGATGGATGGATGGATGGATGGATGGATGGATGGAGCCCAGAGCTTGTTGTAGCTCAAGAAAAGGTTGGATGGATGGATGGATGGATGGAGCCCAGAGCTTGTTGTAGCTCAAGAAAAGGTGGGATGGATGGATGGATGGATGGATGGATGGAGCCCAGAGCTTCTTGTAGCTCAAGAAAAGGTGGGATGGATGGATGGATGGATGGATGGAGCCCAGAGCTTGTTGTAGCTCAAGAAAAGGTGGGAGGGATGGATGGATGGATGGATGGATGGATGGATGGAGCCCAGAGCTTGTTGTAGCTCAAGAAAAGGTGGGATGGATGGATGGATGGATGGATGGATGGATGGATGGATGGAGCGAGCCCAGAGCTTGTTGTAGCTCAAGAAAAGGTTGGATGGATGGATGGATGGATGGAGCCCAGAGCTTGTTGTAGCTCAAGAAAAGGTTGGATGGATGGATGGATGGATGGAGCCCAGAGCTTGTTGTAGCTCAAGAAAAGGTGGGATGGATGGATGGATGGATGGATGGATGGATGGATGGAGCCCAGAGCTTGTTGTAGCTCAAGAAAAGGTGGGAGGGATGGATGGATGGATGGATGGATGGATGGATGGATGGATGGAGCCCAGAGCTTGTTGTAGCTCAAGAAAAGGTGGGATGGATGGATGGATGGATGGAGCCCAGAGCTTGTTGTAGCTCAAGAAAAGGATGGATGGATGGATGGATGGATGGATGGAGGAAGGAGGGTAGATGTGGTTAAATCAGGTGCCAGGTGGTCTTTGCTGGGAAGATCCCACTGCTGTTGCATGCTTGTGGGGAATTGCTGCTGGGCTGTTGCTGTGAGGTGGTGGGACCAAGGAAGGCTTTGGACAACTGTGGAGTCATTTAGGTTGAGAAAAGACCTTTGAGATCGAGTCCAACAAGCAGGTTGGGAGGTGAGGGAGGTTGCTGATGTTTGGGCTCTTAAACTTTGTCAACTGATAGGGTGTTTCCCAAAGGATTTTCCCAGTTACTGCAGTGGTGAGAGTGGGATTGGTGGGCTCACAGCTTGGGGTTTGATTTCAGGGAATGGTTTTAATTATGCTTTTCTGTTGCTGTCCTAGAAAGAGCCACTTTCTACCTTGGTTGCAACCATGAAATGTTGGGCTTTCTGGTTGGTGGGATTAGTCCTAGACAGCTGTTTCAGCTGTTAAACTTGATAGTTACATTGGCCATGCTCTTCACAGGTTGTTAGAGGTTGGAAGGGACCTTGAAAGATCATCTAGTCCACTCCCTCTGCTAGAGCAGGATCATCCAGACTAAATCCCACAGGAACACATCCAGGTGGGGTTTGGATGTCTCCAGAAAAGGAGACTCCACAACCTCTCTGGGCAGCCTGGCCCAGGGCTCTGTCACCCTCACAGTGGAAAAGTTCCTCCTTATGTTCACATGGAACTGCTTCTGCTCCAGCTTGCACCCATTGCCCCTTGTCCTATCACTGGCCATCACTGAGAAGAGCCTGGCTCCATCCTCCTGACTCTCACCCTTCACATATTTATGGACATTAATGAGGTCACCCCTCAGGCTCCTCTTCTCCAGGCTAAAGAGGCCCAGCTCCCTCAGCCTCTCCTCATCAGGAAGGGCTTCCACTCCCTCCATCACCTGGGTCACCCTGCACTGGGCTCTTCCAAGGAGTTCTGTGTCCTTCTTGAGCTGAGGGGCCCAGAACTGGACACAACATTCCAGGTGTGGTCTCACCAGGGCAGAGGAGAGCAGGAGAAGGACCTCTCTTGACCTACTAACCACCCCCCTTCTCATACACCCCGGGATGGAGCCAGGCTCTTGTCCATGAGGGCACATTGCTGGTCATGGTCATCCTGATGTCCCCTAGGTCCCCCAGGTCCCTCTCCCCTACGCTGCTCTCCCACAGGCCAGTCCCCAACCTACACTGGTCCCTGGGGTTGCTCTTCCCCAGATGCCAGACCCTCCACTGGCCCTTGACCAGCTTTATGACTGTTACTGAAGATAAGCTTATGTGTGATGGTGAACATGGCAATGTGAGACCACTGAGGTGCTGCAGGCTGCGTGGCTGGCAGGGCTGCTGTATCACAGGATCACAAGTTTGGAAAAGACCTTGAAGATCATCAAGTCCAACCATCCCTGTCCTGTGCTAAACCAGATCCCTGAGCATCTCATCTCCTCCTCTGTTAAACACACCCAGGGGTGGGGACTCAACCCCTTCTATGGGCAGCCTGTGCCAGGCCCTGACCCTGTCCCAGGCCCATTCCAGGCCCTGACCCTGCTCCAGGCCCCTGTTCCACAGCCCCACAACTCTGCCAGGGAAGAACTTTGCCCTCCCAGCTGAGCTGACCCTGCCCTGGGGCAGCTTGAGCCCATTGCCCCTTGTCCCAGCTCCTGGCCCCTGGCTGAAGAGACCAGCGCCCACCTCTCTGCACCCTCCTGGCAGGGCAGGGGAGGTGGGCAGAAGGGCTCCCCTCAGCCTCCTCTTCTCCAGCCTCAACACCCCCAGCTCCCTCAGCTGCTCCTCAGAGGATTTGCCCTCCAGCCCCTTCCCCAGCCTGGTTGCCCTTCTCTGCACTCGCTCCAGCACCTCCATGTCCTTCTGATGCTGAGGAGCCCAGAACTGGACCCAGCACTCCAGCTGCAGCCTCCCCAGTGCCCAGCCCAGGGGCACAATCCCCTCCCCACACCTCCTGGCCACCCTGTGTGTGACACAAGCCAGGATGCCCTTGGCCTTCCTGGCCCCCTGGGCACACTGCTGGTTCCTGGTCAGCCTGCAGTCACCCAACACCCCCAGGTCCTTCTCTGCCTGACAGCTCTCCAGCCAGTCTCCCCCCAGCCTGGAGCTCTGCAGGGGTTGTTACATCACAAACAATGGTGGGTCCCATGACCCATAGCCCCATACCAAGGGCAGGGACACCCTCCACTAGCCCAGGTTGCCCAATGTCCCATCCAGCCTGGCCTTGAATGCTGCTGGGGATCCAGAAGCACCCACAGCTTCCCTGGGCAACCTCTTCCAGTGCCTCAACACCTTCCCAGGGAATCATTTTTTCCTAATATCCATTCTGAATGTCACCTTCAGGCTGAAGCAGCCCAAGTCTCACAGCCTTTCCTCATTTCTGACCATTTCCAGCCTTTCTGACCAATTTTGTGGCCTTCTATGGATGCATTCCAACAGGTCCCTGTCTTTCCTGTCATGAGGACTCCAGGACTTTGGAGATCAGCTTTCCTAGGAGGGAGAAAATGCAGGTTCCCATGTGGCTGCAATGCCCTGTACCCAACTTGCTGGGGAGAATAGCAGAGATGTTCTCAGTCCCAGGATGGTCCTCTTGGGTTTCCAAGGAGAACACACAGGGCTTTGTTTTGGTTTGACATCAGAGCTCCTGAGCACCAGGGCAGAGCTGCTGGGGAGCATAGCTGATGGTGGATCTGGTGTGTGTTTTGTTTACAGAGCTGCTCCTCCACCTCTTTAATATTAAAAACCTGGAAAATCTGGGACAATCCCAGCAGCCCTCCTCTATGTAACTATCTTTAGAGCCACGGTTGAAAGCTGCCTTGGTGACTGTGGTTGTGATTTCTACAACTCATCTCTCAGTTGAGACTCAGAAGCCTCCAAAATCCTTAAGCTGGTCCCAGCAGGATCATAGAATTGGGGAGTTCTTTGGGTGCAGAATGTAGTTTGGAGGCCTGTATCTAATGGTGTGTCCCAAGGGGCTGTGCTTGGTCCAGGCATGTTCATCAGTGACCTGGATGAGGGGACAAGAGTGTACCCCTGGCCAGCCTGCTGGTGATACCAAACTGGGAAGAGTGGCCAGCACACCAGAAGGCTGTGCTGCTGTCCAGTGAGAGCTGGAGAGTTGGGCAAAGAGGAACCAAATGAGATTCATTAAGATCAAGTGTAGGGTCCTGCACTCTAGGAGGAGTAACCCCAAGCACCAGAACAGGTTAGAGGTGACCTGCTGGGAAGCAACACTGCAGAGAAGGACCTGGGAGTTCTCCATGCCCACCAATGGGCCCTCGTGGCCAAGAGGCCAATGGGACCTGGAAGGCCATAAAAAGAGTGTGGCCAGGAGGTCGAGGCAGGTTCTCCTACCTCTCTGGAGTCCTGGGTCCAGTTCTGGCCCCTCCAGTGCAAGAAGTATCCTGTTGTGGTTTCTCCTAGTTCAGGTCATAGAATCTGTCTAGATGGACCTTTAAAGGCCATCTAGTCCAATCCCCCTGCCATGGGCAGGGACACCTCTCACTAGACCAGGCTTCTCAAGGCCCCATCCAACCTGGCCTTGAATACTTTCCTGGGCAACCTGTGCCAGGACCTCACCACCCTCATAGTGAAGAGTTTCTTCCTAAAACCCAACCTAAATCTACCCCCTTTGAGTTTAAAACCATTCCCCCTCATCCTACATGCTCTTCTAAAAAGTACTACCCCAGCTTTCTTGTAGGCCTCTTCAGGTACTGGAAGGCCTGTAGAAGCTCTCCCTGGAGCCTTCTCTTCTCCAGGCTGAACAACCCCAAATCTCTCAGCCTGTCTTCACAGGAGAGGTGCTCCAGCCCTCTGATCACATCTTCATGGCCTCCTTTTGCCCTGTTCCAACAATTCCATGTCCTTCTTATGTTGGGGACTCCAGAACTGGATGCAGTACTCAAGATGGGGTGCAGAGGGGCTTCTTGTCCACCAGCACCCAGTATTAAGACCAAAGATCTGTGATGAGTTGCTCCTCTTCTGAAAGATGAAGGTTGTAGCAGCTCACCTCTTGTAACTTGCAAATACACATGGTTTCAACCAACCAAAACACCTAGCCAACAACCTTCCAGCAACAGCCCACAAACTGAAACCATGAGACGTCTCTAGGGACCAGGCTGACTCCAGGACTTAAATTTATGTGTAATCCAATTGGGTTACAAGTTCCCTGATGGTGCAGCAGAGCTGGGAAGGACACTGGCTCTGAGGGATGGATCATAAATCATCCAGTTTGGATTTTTAGGCTTGACTGTCACCCTTGTTGCTGCTCCACAGTGTTTTTATGGCATGTTGCTTTGGACAGCTTTGCTCCAGACAATAAATATCAGGGTGAGCTTCATTTTGGCTGATGATTGAGATGGCAATGCAAGAAAGATGGGGAACTGTTGGAGAGGGGTCAGAGGAGCCATGAAGATGATCAGAGGGCTGGAATCATAGACTGGTCTGGGTTGGAAGGGACCCCAAGGATCACAGAGCTCCAACCCCCCTGACACAGGCAGGGACACCAACCTCCAGGCCTGGAGCTACACAAGGTTGCCCAGGGCCCCAGCCAACCTGGCCTTCAACACCCCACAGAGAGAGGCTGAGGCAGCTGGGCTGGGTCAGCCTGGAGAAGAGAAGGCTGTGGGGGGACCTCATTGCAGCCTGCCAGTCCCTGAAGGGAGCAGAGACACAGGAGGGGAATCAGCTTGTTCAAAGGGCAGAGCCTGGCAGGACAAGGGGGCTGGAGTGAAGCTGGAGGAGGGAAGGGTTAGAGGAGATCTGAGGGAGAAGTTCTTTGCAGAGAGAGTGGTGAGGGGCTGGAAGGGGCTGCCCAGAGAGGGGGTGGATGCCCTATTCCTAGAGGTGTTGAAGGCCAGGTTGGCTGGGGCCCTGGGCAACCTTGTGTAGCTCCAGGCCTGGAGGTTGGTGGCCCTGCCTGTGTCAGGGGGGTTGGGACTGTGTGATCCTTGGGGTCCCTTCCAACCCAGACCATTCTATGATTCCATGATTCTATGACTACCAATATTTTGATGACCTCTTCCCTCAGGTACCTTTAAAAAAAACCCCAGAATCCCTTGTTTCTGTCTTCAGCAGCCACACTCTCCCTCCCTTGTTTTTTGCTTCAGTGATTATTTCCTTACATGCTCTAGATAACTCATTGAACTTAGACCTTTCCTCTTCCTCCTCTGCCTCTTCTCAAAAATTAAACATTTCTGCTGGTTTATTTTATTTCCCCACTTTGCAACTAATCCAGGCTGGTTATTTTTAATTCCAGTTGCCAAGAAGCAAGAGAGGGATAAATGTACTCCAGGTGCTGAGGGGAAAGAAGTGGAGAACACTCCATGTAACATCTACCCTGTGTCCTTGGAATTAGGCTTTACTCCTGAATTTACTTGCAGGAAACTGGTTGTGGTGGTTTGAGACTGGCTGGAGGCCAGATGCCCACCAAAGATGCTCTGTTGCTCCCCTTTTTTTTAGATGGAAAGGGGAGAAACTAGATATTGAGGGGCTTCAGAGTGGAGATAAGGCCAGGGAGAGATCATTCCACAATCAGTGTCACTGGCAGAACAGACTCAACATGGAATCAAAAAGGAAAAGCATCTAATTTATTGCTCTACACACAAAAACCAGAGTGGGATAACAAGAAGATCTTAAAGCACCTCTCTCCACTCCTCCCTTCTTCCAGACTCAACTTTATCCATGATTTTTCTCCCTTCTCCTCCCCAAGTGTCACAGGGGGAGGCTGGGATTGTGTTTGGGTCAGTTCCTCATGAATTGTTTGCCTTCTTAGCTGGGGGGTGGCATTCCTCACTCCCTTCCCCTGCTGCACCTGCCAGGAGGGTGCAGAGAGGTGGGCGCTGGTCTCTTCAGTCAGGGGACAGGAGATGGGACAAGGGGCAATGGGCTCAAGCTGCCCCAGGGCAGGGTCAGCTCAGCTGGGAGGGAAAAGTTCTTCCCTGGAAGAGTTGGGATATGGAGCAGGGTCAGGGCCTGCGACCGGCCTGGAGCAGGGTCAGAGCCTGGGATGGGCCTGGAGCAGGGTCAGGGCCTGGAGCAGGGTCAGAGCCTGGGACGGGCCTGCAGCAGGGTCAGGGCCTGGGACGGGCCTGCAGCAGGATCAGGGCCTGGAGCAGGGTCAGAGCCTGGGACGGGCCTGCAGCAGGATCATGGCCTGGAGCAGGGTCAGGGCCTGTGACGGGCCTGCAGCAGGATCATGGCCTGGAGCAGGGTCAGGGCCTGGGACGGGCCTGCAACAGGATCAGGGCCTGGAGCAGGGTCAGAGCCTGGGACGGGCCTGCAGCAGGATCAGGGCCTGGAGCAGGGTCAGAGCCTGGGATGGGCCTGCAGCAGGATCATGGCCTGAAGCAGGGTCAGGGCCTGGGATGGGCCTGCAGCAGGATCATGGCCTGGAGCAGGGTCAGAGCCTGGGACAGGCCTGCAGCAGGATCAGGGCCTGGGATAGGCCTGGAATAGGGGCCTAGAACAGGGTCAAGGCCTGAGACAGGGTCAGGGCCTGGCACAGGCTGCCCAGGGAGGGGGCTGAGTCCCCACCCCTGGGTGTGTTTAACAGACAGGGAGATGAGGTGCTCAGGGATCTGGTTTAGCACAGGACAGGAACAGTTGGACTTGATGATCTTCAAGGTCTTTTCCATCCTTGTGATCCTGTGATTTAAAAAAATAGAACCTTTTCAAATAGTTAAAGTATTTTTAAAGCTTGAATGGGAAGGAGATGGAAATGAGCAGAGACAACTCGTTAACTGTGCTGTGTAGTAACCCAGTGATGAAATGTAGAGAGCAGAAGCTGCTATTCCCACCACGAAAGATGCAGAAATTTTGGATTCTTGATTAAGATCTCATAAAACTTGCATCAAATGAGGCCTGAAATAGACTGTCAGAGGGAAGAGGTTTTGCCTGTCGTATTTTACAGATGGTGTGATCTTAGAAGGTATTGTTTCTGGGTTGAATGTTGATTGGAAGCCGTTTCTGGTATGGAGCAGAGCTTTTTGCCTTCATAGAATCATGGAATGTCTTGGTTTGGAAGGACCTTTAAAGGCCATCTAGTCTAGTCTAACCACCCTGCAGTGAGCATAGAATTTTTGCCTTCATAGAATCATGGAATGGGTTGGTTTGGAAGGACCTTTAAAGGCCATCTAGTCTAGTCTAACCACCTTGCAGTGAGCATAGAATTTTTGTCTTCATAGAATCATGGAATGTGTTGGTTTGGAAGGACCTTTAAAGGCCATCTAGTCTAGTCTAACCACCTTGCAGTGAGCATAGAATTTTTGTCTTCATAGAATCATGGAATGGGTTGGTTTGGAAGGACCTTTAAAGGCCATCTAGTCTAGTCTAACCACCTTGCAGTGAGCATAGAATTTTTGTCTTCATAGAATCATGGAATGGGTTGGTTTGGAAGGACCTTTAAAGGCCATCTAGTCTAGTCTAACCACCCTGCAGTGAGCAGGGACAGCTTCCCTACAGCGGGGTGCTCAGAGCCCCATCAAGCCTGACCTTGAATATCTCCAGGGATGGGGCCTCCACCATCTCTCTGGGCAACCTGTGTCTGTGATCCACCACCCTCATATTGAAGAACTTCTTCCTAAAATCCAACCTAAATCTCCCCTCTTCTAGTTTAAAACCATCAATCTTCATCCTATTGCTCCATGCCTGTGGGAACAGTTCTTCCCCAGCTTTCTTACAGGCACCTTTCATGTATTGGAAGGCCACTATAAGGGCCCCCTGGAGCCTTCTCTTCTCTTCTCCAGGCTGAACAAGCCCAACTTTCTCAGCCTGGCTTCATAGGAGAGCTCCAGCCCTCTGATCATTTTTGTGGTCCTCCTCTGGACACACTTCAACAGTTCCATGTCCTTCTTGTGTTGAGGGCTCCAAAGATGGACACAGCACTCCAGGTGAGGTCTCACCAGAGCAGAGCAGAGAGGCAGAATCACCCCTCTCAATCTCCTGGCCACTGAGGCACACTGGGGGCTCTTGTCCAGCTTTTATTCTACAGGTACCCCCAAGTCCTTTTCCTCAGGGCTGCCTACTAGATGATCTTTGAGGTCCCTTCCAACCCAAAGCATTCTATGATTCTAAAGTTGTTCATTAGTGCTGACTTTAAATTGCAGTTGGACTGGGAAGCAAACCCTTGCTAGAAAGGAGGGAGGGGTGTAAGGGATGGGGGGACTTAGTGGTATCTGGGCTTGAATGGGGCATAGAGGAAGGATGCCTGGGGGAGTTTGTTGGTGTTATGGCCACCAGTGATTGACCCAGCCCAGGATCAGCCCATACCTTACCTAAAGGTGGCTTCCAAGCTGCTCTGCTCTTGATATAGTGGGGTCTGGGGATCCAGGGGTAGCCACAGCTTATTTGGACAACCTCTTTCAGTACATCACCACCTTCAGTGAAGAATTTCTTCCTAATACCTAATCTAAATCTACCCTCTTTCAGTTTAAAACCATTACCCCTTGTCCTATCACTCCATTCCCTGACAGTAAGTCCCTCAACATCTTTCCTGTAGGTCCCCTTTCCCTACTGGAACAGTGCTCTAAGGTCTCTGTAGACCTTTCTCTTCTCCAGCCTGAACAACCCCGATGCTGTTCCCACTCAAGGGTGATGAGACACTGGAATGTTTTACCCAGAGAGGTTGTGGAAGCCCCTGGAATCCTTGGAAGTGTTCAAGGCTGGGTTGGATGGGCTTTGGGCAGCCTGGTCTAGTGAGAAGTGTCCCTGCCCATGGCATGGGGGTGGAACTAGATGGGATTTGAGGTCACTTCCAACCCAAACCAGTCTGTGTTTCTATGATTTCTTTACTGTGAGGGTGATTGAACACTTGGAAGATGATGCCAGGAGAAAGTGTGGCTGTCCCTAGATCCCTGGCAGTGTTCAAGGCCAGGTTGGATGGGGCTTTGGGCAACCTGGTTTAGTGAGAGGTGTCCCTGCCCACGGCATTGGGGTAGAACTAGATGATCTTTGAGATCCCTTCCAACCCAAAACATTCTATGATTCTATGGTTTTGCAGATGTGAAGAGAAATAAACCTTGATGTGTCAAAATCCATGCAGTAAAATAATACTGGAGCCTGGGACTTCAGCTCTCTGGGCCATGACTGGTTTTGACCATGCAGTCATAGAATCATCAAATCATAGACTGGTCTGGGTTGGAAGGAACCCCAGGGACCAGAGAGCTCCAACCCCCCTGACACAGGCAGGGCCACCAACCTCCAGGCCTGGAGCTACACAAGGTGGCCCAGGGCCCCATCAGAGAATCATATCCCAGACTGGTCAGGGTTGGGAGGGACCCCAAGGATCAGAGAGCTCCAACCCCCCTGCCACAGGCAGGGCCAGCAACCTCCAGGCCTGGAGCTACACAAGGTGGCCCAGGGCCTCATCAGAGAATCATATCCCAGACTGGTCAGGGTTGGGAGGGACCCCAAGGATCAGAGAGTTCCAACCCCCCTGCCACAGGCAGAGCCACCAACCTCCAGGCCTGGAGCTACACAAGGTGGCCCAGGGCCCCATCAGAGAATCATATCCCAGACTGGTCAGGGTTGGGAAGGACCCCAAGGATCAGAGAGCTCCAACCCCCCTGCCACAGGCAGGGCCACCAACCTCCAGGCCTGGAGCTACACAAGGTGGCCCAGGGCCCCATCAGAGAATCATATCCCAGACTGGTCAGGGTTGGGAGGGACCCCAAGGATCAGAGAGTTCCAACACCCCTGCCACAGGCAGGGCCACCAACCTCCAGGCCTGGAGCTACACAAGGTGGCCCAGGGCCTCATCAGAGAATCATATCCCAGACTGGTCAGGGTTGGGAAGGACCCCAAGGATCAGAGAGCTCCAACCCCCCTGCCACAGGCAGGGCCACCAACCTCCAGGCCTGGAGCTACACAAGGTGGCCCAGGGCCCCATCAGAGAATCATATCCCAGACTGGTCAGGGTTGGGAAGGACCCCAAGGATCAGAGAGTTCCAACCCCCCTGCCACAGGCAGGGCCACCAACCTCCAGGCCTGGAGCTACACAGGGTTGCCCCCTTCTTCTTCACCACCAAGGAGTATAGAGTAAAAAAATCTCTACGTCAAAGCTCAGATGAAGCCAGATACCTGCTTTGTGGTATCACCCCTACAGAAAACACATGTCCCTGGTCCATTTGTGCTCTTGTCAGATGCATGTGGTTTCAGAGCTGCCTCTTCCTGAGGTGATGACATTTCTCTCTCTGCCTCGTTGCATTTTTATTGATCTCTCCTCTCTGCTCTGTGCTCTGCTGGAATGTAAATGACTTCCATGGGCAAACGTGTCTGGAAACCCAAGCTTTATACCATCCAGAAATCTTCCTTACTCTGTGAATTGAAGCTAGACTAGTATGATTTTGGTTTTATTTTATTTATTCTTTTTTGATTCAGGCTCCAGCTGGAGTCCTGTGTCCAGATCTTGGCCCCCCCCCCCAACACAAGAACTATTGGACAGGGGTCAGAGGAACCACAAAGATGCTCAGAGGGCTGGAGCAGCTTCCCTATGGAGAGAGGCTGAGGGAGCTGGGCTGGGTCAGCCTGGAGAAGAGAAGGCTGTGGGGGGACCTCATTGCAGCCTGCCAGTCCCTGAAGGGAGCAGAGGAACAGGAGGGGAATCAGCTTGTTCAAAGGGCAGAGCCTGGCAGGACAAGGGGGCTGGAGTGAAGCTGGAGGAGGGAAGGGTTAGAGGAGATCTGAGGGGGAAGTTCTTTGCAGAGAGAGTGGTGAGGGGCTGGAACAGGCTGCCCAGAGAGGGGGTGGGTGCCCCATCCCTGGAGGTGTTGAAGGCCAGGTTGGCTGGGGCCCTGGGCAACCTTGTGTAGCTCCAGGCCTGGAGGTTGGTGTCCCTGCCTGTGTCAGCGGGGTTGGAGCTCTGTGATCCTTGAGGTCCCTTCCAACCCAGACCAGTCTGGGATTCTATGATTCTGTGATTCTATGATTCTGTTTTGGGGCACCTGGGCCACCTTGTGTAGCTCCAGCCCTGGAGATTGGTGTCCCTGCCTGTGTCATGGGGGTTGGAACTCTGTGATCCTTGTGGTCCCTTCCAACCCAGACCATTCTATGATTGAACCCATGACCTATCCAGGATATTTAGTCAAATAGTCCTTCCTCAAAGACTAAATCCTTTCAAAAGTCTACAAATGAAAGTTTGGGACAGCACGCCAGGATGCAGAGTTACAGGTGGACTCCAAATGGAAAACTCTGCTTCTTCAAGAGCCTGTCTTGCTTTCTTTGGGTATTCTGGAGAGTTGGGTTGGGTTTTTTTTTTTGGAGGGGGGTGGGGTGGTTGTCCATCTGTTAGATTACTCACGTTGAGGAATGCATCTCAAGCTGGCCACGTCGCGCTGCGTCCCCGCAGAAGGCTTTGGAGGACATACAGATGTATCATCAGTTTTATTAGCAATTAAGCCTTCTCTTAAGTACTTTCTGAATCCTCTTGCCAACCTGAAGTTGGCTTTCTGGATGCTGTTGTTCTGCTTCATAAGCTTCTTTGCTCCCTTTAATCTAACATGGGCATCTGTGACTCCACATCCCCACAAAGGCTGGGACAGGAGGAATCTTAGAGAGCTTTTTCCAGGTGCCTGGTGCAAGTGTGGTGGCTGAGGCTTTAAAAAAAAACAAATAAAATAACAAAAACACAAATGCCTCTTACCCTGACAGCATTTAATGTGGTCAGGAACATTTGGGAAGAATTAGGAGAGGGGGGGGGGGGAAAAACCCACCCCAACAAACCACCAGGCAGAAGAAAATCAGTGTTTGTAGTAGAGTTGAGGGATCTGTGTGTACTCAACATCAGCCTCTCGACAGGGCATGTGGTTTTCTTCCATTTCCCAGAAAAAAAAAGTAGGATTTGGGTGAAATGAGGTTGGTTGTTGAGGCTGCTGGACTCTGATTCCCAGTTTTGCATCTTCTCAGCTAAGCGTGACCTCTGCTCCTCACTGCTTGGGGGGTTTGGGTTGGGTTTGGGTTGAGTTGAGACCATCTTTCATCCCTTGCTAGAGTGAAATACAAATGTTCATAGAATCATAGAATCCCAGACTGGTCTGGGTTGGAAGGGACTCCAAGGATCAGAGAGCTCCAACCCCCCTGACACAGGCAGGGCCACCAACCTCCAGCCCTGGAGCTACACAAGGTTGCCCAGGGCCCCACACAACCTGGCCTTCAACACCTCCAGGGATGGGGCACCCCCTCTCTGGGCAGCCTGTTCCAGCCCCTCCCCACTCTCTCTGCAAAGAACTTCCCCCTCAGATCTCCTCTAACCCTTCCCTCCTCCAGCTTCACTCCAGCCCCCTTGTCCTGCCAGGCTCTGCCCTTTGAACAAGCTGATTCCCCTCCTGTTCCTCTGCTCCCTTCAGGGACTGGCAGGCTGCAATGAGGTCCCCCCACCTGTTGTGTGAAGAAGGGAGCAGGTTGGTTCCCCACACATCCTGGCAGCAGCCTGTGCTGCCATGGGCATTACAAAAAGGGGACATGGAAGGGAGAGGACAAGAGGTTCTTCTAGTCACTTGGAGCTACCTTGTGCTTCTGGTGATTGTATCTCAGGGACATGCACAGGCCTGGCTGCTGACTGTCTTAAGGAGCCATTCACATGGCAAGATGTCTTCTGTGTGTAATTCTCCTTTCCCACCTGAAAAGTGGCTTTCTTGCCTTTCTCCTTTGTGGTGATATACCCCAAGGCTTATTTGAAAGGTGATGTTCCCTCAGCATCTCCAGTTCCTAAGAAACCTTGCCTTAGACTTTGTGACCTCTACCTGATGACTACTCTGGAAATAAGAGCAGGCATATCTCAGTAGGGCTGTCTACATCCAGGATTAATATTGAAACTCTTATTAGAGGGTTTTAATTTAATTTTTCTTTTTTTCCTTACCTCTGCCTGGCTTTGGGGAGAGCAGAAAGGAGTTTCTTTGCTTCCTTCAACTAGGCAGGAGTTGCCCTTTAGAAAGATCTCCACCAACCTCCAGGCCTGGAGCTACACAAAGTTGCTCAGGGCCTCAGCCAACCTGGCCTTGAACAACTGCAGGGATGGGGCACCCACCCCCTCTCTGGGCAGCCTGTTCCAGCCCCTCACCACTCACTCTGGAAAGAACAAGGGAATCTTTTTATTTTAAAGGTACCAGAGGGAAGAGGTCATCAAAACATTGGTAGTCATAGAAGAACAGACTGGGCTGGGTTGGAAGGAACCCCAAGGATCTGAGAGCTCCAACCCCCCTGAAACAGGCAGGGACACCAACCTCCAGGCCTGGAGCTACACAAGGTTGCCCAGGGCCCCAGCCAACCTGGCCTTCAACACCTCCAGGGATGGGGCATCCACCCCCTCTCTAGGCAGCCCCTTCCAGCCCCTCACCACTCTCTCTGCAAAGAACTTCCCCCTCAATATCTCATCTTCTCTCCTTCAGCTTTAATCCATCTGTCAGAGCTCCCAACAGCACGGCTGCAAGGAAGGAAACCAAAATTGCACATGAATACGTCAACCCTGCTTTCATTTAGAAGCCCTTTTCCTGTCCCCTTTGAGTTCTGCATATCTAACATCTCCTTCATGTCACCTTGAGGAATCTCTGTCGTAGCGTGGCCGTTCAGTGCAGTGGATCTTCTTAGTCTTTATAAATATCTCAAGTGTGGGACCCAGGGGGACATGGGCAGCCTCTTCTCAGTGTCTGTGGGGACAGGACAAGGGGTGATGGACTCAAGTTGGAGCACAGGGAGTTCCACATCAACATGGGGAAGAACTTCTCCCCAGTGAGGGTGAGGGAGCCCTGGGCCAGGCTGCCCAGGGGGTGTGGAGTCTCCTTCTCTGGAGATATCCCATCCCCATCTGTATGTCTCCCTGTGTGCCTTGTCCTAGGGACCCTGCTTTGGCAGGGGGGTTGGACCAGATGATCTCTGGAGGTCCCTTCCAACCCCTGTGATTCTCAGGTTCTGTGATCATATGTGGAAAAGTAGGTGAAGCACGTGGCTAAAGCAACACCCCTCTCTTCACCCCAAAAAGAAACAAACTGAGGTTTAGAGATCACCTTGGCATGTGTTCAGTGTTGGCCTTTTATTTTTTTAGTAGAATGCTCTCTAGGTTTTTTGTTCAAGGTAAATAATGTGCCTGGAACTTCAGAGTGCCTCTGCAGTAATTATTCTTCTGTCAAACTTGAGCTTGCCTCAGCAATACACCTTTGTTCTTCAGCTGGAAGGGAGAAGGTGCATGGACAGGGGTTTTCATACAGTTATAGAATCATAAAGGTTGGAAAAGACCTTCAAGATCATCTAGTCCAACCACCCTCCTACCACCTGTATTACTAACCCAAGTCCCTAAGCACCCCATCCAACCTCTCCTTGAACACCCCAAGGGATGGTGACTCCACCACCTCCCTGGGCAACCCCTTCCAATGCCCAACCACTCTTTTGGAGAAGAAATTTCTTCTCATTTCTAACCTGAACCTCCCCTGGGGCAACTTGCACCCATTCCCTCTTGTCCTATCACTAGTTGTCTACGACAAGAGGCTGAGCCCCAGCTCACCACAACCTCCTTCAGGTAGTTGAGAGCAATAAGGTCTCCTCAGGGCCTCCTCTTCTCCAGACTAAATGGTCTCAGTTCCCTCAGCCAATCCTCATCAGACTTGTGTTCCAATAAGACTTGTGTTCCAAAAGACTTGTGTTTTCATTACCAGGTGAAGCAGGAGTAGGCTCTGCAAGGTGAGGAGGCTTGCTCTGAATATATTGGTCAGGGTTTTGAAGGCCCTTGAGAAGGTAGAGCACCTCCCTTACTCAAAACCTCCTCTAGAAATTCAACAACTTGACTGCTCTAGCCCTTTCTTAAGGGTAAATGATTTCCTGGTGAATCCTTCCACCTCTGCATTGCCTCCATTTCTAGAGCTGGTATTCTCCACCATTCCTCTTCACTACCATCAGATGGGCTTCCAAACTCAGGCAAGACTCCCAACTAAAGCAACTCTGCTATGAATTGTCTTACCAGTGTCAAAAGTAAGGTCATGTACTGGAGATTGACAGTTCAAGCTTGGCAACAAGCTTGATTGTTCACTGCTAAAGGCAGAGCACGGAATGGGGTTGAGGTAACCTTGTGTGGAGAAGACCTTAGGAGGGACATAGAGTAATGTTTTATTGGGGGTGAAAACCAGGGCTTGTTTCATCATCCACCGTCCCCCAAGTCCTCTTTTGAAAAGATGACACTCCAAACAGGGGATTAATACAAACCCTTGGTAGAAACCAAGCTTGGTGTGCAGGAGGAACAGGTTTGGCAGCAGAACCCTTCAGCTGTTGTTGTTGTCTGATGTTCCTCTACGTAGGAAGCATCTGATCCAGACCTGTAAACCACAGGTTATATCATCTCACTGGTCCTGATAGACATACTTATGAACATTCCAGTCTGTTAAATGGGAATCTGATGAGAGTTGCTCCAAAAGTGGATCAGAGATCATGATGATGAGTGATAACGCTCCAAAACCACAAAGCAGAGTTTGGCTGGAGCTCCTGAGCAGTGGTTATCCATCTGAGATGCTGTGCTCTCATAAACACTCTTCCCTGGTCCTACTGACTGCAGATGAGCCTTCCATCAGCTATGCTGAAGGTGTTAAGTTGTCTCTGTTCTTCAAGCATGTCTCTTTAGTGTCTCAGAGTGTCTCTTGAGCAAATGGAGGGGTCTGTAGCCATCTGAATCTTGGAGCCCCCATCCTTTTAGCAGTAGGGAAACTAGAACAATCTGTATATGTACTTTTTTTGGGTACTCCTGGCATATGTCTGTCCATCTGCACTTTGAGCACACAGATAAATGTGGCTAAAAACATCCTTGCAGATGACACTGTATGAATTTTCCCCCTGTGGAGTGAAAATAACTTTCATTAAGACTTTTAATTAGGCAAAAAGCAACTTTATTTTGGAGGGGTATCATTTTTGTAAGGGTACCAACATACAAAGCAAGACACAGGACAAGGGGTGATGGCCTCAAGTTGGAGCACAGGGAGTTCCACACCAACATGGGGAAGAACTTCTTCCCAGTGAGGGTGAGGGAGCCCTGGGCCAGGCTGCCCAGGGGGGTGTGGAGTCTCCTTCTCTGGAGAGATTCCATCCCCATCTGGATGCCTCCCTGTGTGCCCTGTCCTAGGGACCCTGCTTTGGCAGGGGGGTTGGACCTGATGATCTCTGGAGGTCCCTTCCAACCCCTGTGATTCTATGATTCTGTGAAGTCTACTCAAGCATCCCATAAGTCTTGTGTCTGATAGCAAAGCCATGTGCTTCAAAGCAGCCTACAGTTGGCTGATGAGCATGGAAGTGTGTGCTTGCTTTGGGTTGCTGTCAAGACCATTTTACACAGCCAAAACTGAACCAAAACTCCTTCACCAGTACAGGTTGGGGGTGACCTGCTGGGAGCAGCTCTATGGAAAAAGAAAGACCTGAGAATGCTGGTGGGCAACAGGTTGACCATGGGCCAGCAATGTGCCAAGAAAGCCAGCAGCATCCTGGGGTGGATCAAGAGAAGTGTGGGCAGTAGGTTGAGGGAGGTTCTCCTGCCCCTCTGCCCTACCCTGAGGAGGCCTCATTGAGAATATTGTATGTTGTGCTGGGCTTCCCAGGACAGGAGGGACAGGGAGCTGATGGAGAGGGGACAACAAAGGGCTACAGAGATGATGAGGGGACCAGAACATCTCTCTGATGGAGAGAGACAGAGGGACTTGGGGATGTTTAGCCTGGAGAGGAGAAGACTGAGCGGGATCTTCTCAGTGCTGATAAACCCTTGAGGGGTGGGCTCAGGAGGATGGGTCAGTCTGTGTTCAGTGGCTCCCAGGGACAGGACAAGAGGTGATGGGCACAAACTGGAGCAGAGGAAGTTCCACCTAACCCTGAGGAGAAACTTCTTTGCTGGGAGGGTGACAGAGCCCTGAGCCAGGCTGCCCAGAGAGGTTGTGGAATCTCCATCTCTGGAGACATCCAAACCCCATGATCCTGGACTCTGCCCTGTGCATCCTGCTCAAGGTGATCCTGCTTTGGCAGGGGGGTTGAACTGGTTGATCTCCAGAGGTTCCTTCCAACCCCCATCCTTCTGTGATTCATTTCAGCACCCTGGGCTTAGATGCTCCAACCTAATTTCAAAACTAAATAGTCTGAGCTTGAGAGCAGTCCCTCCATCTTTCAAATCCCATTCCTAAGACCTGAATTCTGATTCCCATCTTTGCTTTCACAGAGATAACAGATGCAAAATGCCTCAGTGGGGGGAATTGGAAGTGAGAGCAGTGCCTTTAACATAGTGCCACAGGCAAATTGGAGTCAGTTTTGTTCTTGGAGCACTTTTGAGCTTGGGAAAAGGCACTGACAGGAGGCCACTGGGGAGGGAAGGCTTCAGATCTGCACATTGAAGTAATTAAAGGTTATCAATGACTCATGTATCTCCTTCCACCCACATAACTCTGATAACAAGGAGTGCTTGCTTTCTCTTCCTAATACATTTCAGACTATCTGGCATGGTAGAAATCATTTAATCCTGAGGATTATCTCCAGTGCTTTCAGCTCCCATCCCAAGGTGGACCTTGGGCTTTAGTATCTGTGTAGCAGGAAAGCTGCTGTCACGTATCTACCCTCAGCTTGTCCCCAGTCATTCAACTCAATTTCTTGTGGCTCCTGGGATCTTTTCTAGCAGCAGAATCTTTTTAACCAAAGGCTGTGTTAGCTCTGGTTTTATTGGAACAAAATCCAGCTGGAGGCCTGTCACGAGTGGCATCCCCCAGGGCTCAGTCCTGGGTCCAGTTTTGTTCAATGTCTTTATCAATGGCCTGGATGAAGGGATTGGATGTTCCCTCAGGAAGTTTGGAGGTGACACTAAGCTGGGAGGAAGTGTTGATCTGCCTGAGGGTGGGGAGGCTCTTCAGAGGGATCTGGACAGGCTGGACACATGGGCTGAGACCATTGGGATGAGGTTTAACAAGGCCAAGGGTAGAGTGCTGCACATGGGACAGAACAAGCCCATGCAGAGCTCCAGGCTGGGGGGAGACTGGCTGGAGAGCTGTCAGGCAGAGAAGGACCTGGGGGTGTTGGGTGACTGCAGGCTGACCAGGAGCCAGCAGTGTGCCCAGGGGGCCAGGAAGGCCAAGGGCATCCTGGCTTGTGTCAGACACAGGGTGGCCAGTAGGTGTGGGGAGGGGATTGTGCCCCTGGGCTGGGCACTGGTGAGGCTGCAGCTGGAGTGCTGGGTCCAGTTCTGGGCTCCTCAGCATCAGAAGGACATGGAGGTGCTGGAGCGAGTGCAGAGAAGGGCAACCAGGCTGGGGAAGGGGCTGGAGGGCAAATCCTCTGAGGAGCAGCTGAGGGAGCTGGGGGTGTTGAGGCTGGAGAAGAGGAGGCTGAGGGGAGACCTTCTGCCCACCTCCCCTGCCCTGCCAGGAGGGTGCAGAGAGGTGGGCGCTGGTCTCTTCAGCCAGGGGCCAGGAGCTGGGACAAGGGGCAATGGGCTCAAGCTGCCCCAGGGCAGGGTCAGCTCAGCTGGGAGGGAAGAGTTCTTCCCTGAAAGAGTTGTGGGGCTGTGGCACAGGCTGCCCAGGGAGGGGTTGAGTCCCCATCCCTGGGTGTTTTTAACAGACAGGGAGATGAGGTGCTCAGGGATCTGGTTTAGCTTAGGATGGGAACAGTTGGACTTGATGATCTTAAAGGACCTTTCCAACCTTGTGATTCTGTGATTCATTTCTTTCCCTTGATTCTTCACTATATTGACAACTTCAAGTCAATGCTCAAAGCACTGACCTCCAGCTTGGAATTTAGGATTTATCCCAAAGCAGTTGAGAGACTCATGTGTGGGTTCATCTTGTGGACATGGCAGTTAAATTTAAGAATATTTGAAGTTCTAATTTGGTCTCACTCTGCTGATTGTTTGAAAAATCAGAGATCAAATTATTTTTAGCCAGAGATTTGAAAGGCTGAAAGTTGTTTGATAATCTCTTGAAGTGACTAAAATTGATATTCATGCCATGCTAAGATTCCAAAGATGAAATTAAGGTCTCCTGGGTGTGTTAGTGGGCTCCTCTGGTTGGTTTCTATGATTATGGCATGTGGCTGGCTTAAATTGTGGTAGATCATGGCTAAACCCTAAGAACCAAATCTCCTTCAGTTGGAATTTCTTGAAAAATTGCATCATGGAGGCCTTAAACCCCCTGAATTTTGGTACCCTGAAGGCCAGCCTCCTGCCTTGAAATGAGGAATAAAGTGGGGGGGTGTTGAGTAGTATCATTGCCAGGACATCATAAAGAAATTGCTAGGGGTTTTATTGATCCTTCTGTCTTCAAGCATGAACTTGGAGGTGAATATCTCCTAATAGTTTAAATATCTAGATCTTAAATATTGCTAAGTAGCCTTTCTTTTCACATTCCCTAAGTGATATTTTAATCCTCCAGTTTGCTGAAATATAATTGCCATGCTCTTCTGTGAGTAGAGTCTTGGAAGATCTTTATCCTGGAGCTATGCAAAGGCTGGTTATCTCCTTTATTTTCAAGGCAGCCTTTGTGGGAGGTGGAGGCACAGGTCCTTCTAGGACATAGAAGATCTTCTCTTCCTCATTAACTCTTTAGTGTGGACACAATCCTACAGCTCTAATCATAAATCATAGAATGGTCTGGGTTGGAAGGGATCACAAGGATCAGAGAGCTCCAACCCCCCTGCCACAGGCAGGGACACCAACCTCCAAGCCTGGAGCTACACAAGGTTGCCCAGGGCCACAGCCAACCTGGCCTTCAACACCTCCAGGGATGGGGCATCCACCCCCTCTCTGGGCAGCCCCTTCCAGCCCCTCCCTACTCTCTCTGCAAAGAACTTCCCCCTAAGATCTCCTCTAACCCTTCCCTCCTCCAGCTTCACTCCAGCCCCCTTGTCCTGCCAGGCTCTACCCTTTTCAAAGGTTGATTCCCCTCCTGTTTCACTGCTCCCTTCAGGGACTGGAAGTTATGGACAAGGTAACTAATGAAGTTATGGAAGGGGTAAAGTGATCCATAGTATTTCAAACTTAGTTCCAGACAGCATTTTGTGGTATTAAGCATCCCAGCCATGTTAGAAAATGAATCTTCTTGCTAGGAAGGTGAGGAATCACCTGCTGGAAGATCAGATCCACCTAACTGGAGGGATCAAGGGCAGCCAGTTAAAAACTGCACTCCCTGGACTCTGGAACTCAAAGCAACATCTGTCTGTAGTACATTTAAGTCCTTTAAGATTATTGAGTCCAACCATTCCTGTCCTGTGCTAAACCAGACCCCTGAGGACCTCATCTCCCCATCTGTTAAACACACCCAGGGGTGGGGACTCAACCCCATCCCTGGGCAGCCTGTTAGAGGCCCTGACTCTGTCTCAGGCCCTGACCCTGTTCTAGGCCCCTATTCCGGGCCCATCCCAGGCTCTGAACCCGTCTCAGGCTCTGACCCTGTCTCAGGCCCTGACCCTGTTCTAGGCCCCTATTCCAGGCCCATCCCAGACCCTGATCCTGTCTCAGGCCCTGACCCTGTTCTAGGCCCCTATTCCAGGCCCATCCCATGCCCTGGCCCTGTCTCAGGCCCTGGCCCTGTCTCAGGCCCTGACCCTGTTCTAGGCCCTGACGTTGTTCCAGGCCCCTGTCTCAGGCCCTGACCCTGCTCCAGGCCCCTGTTCCACAGCCCCACAACTCTGCCAGGGAAGAACTTTTCCCTCCCAGCTGAGCTGACCCTGCCCTGGGGCAGCTTAACCCATTGCCCCTTGTCCCAGCTCCTGGCCCCTGGCTGAAGAGACCAGCGCCCACCTCTCTGCACCCTCCTGGCAGGGCAGGGGAGGTGGGCAGACAGTTCCCCATCTTTCTTGTACTGGGGCCCCAGCTCTGGACACAGGACTCCAGCTGGGGCCTCCTGAGGGTAGAGCAGAGAGGGACAATCCCCTCCCTGTCCCTGCTGCCACCCCTCTGCTGATGGAGAGGAACTGGAGAGGAACTTCCCCATGTTTCCTGAGCCTGCACACCACTTCATTTCTTATCACTATCAAAAGGCTTCCACATTCCCCTCTCCACACGCAACTCTGATGTGTAGCCCGGAGCATCCTCTCCCTCCTTCACATCTATTTTTCTTCTTGTTAGTTTGTGTCCCTCTGTATTACTGCTACAGTTCTGCAGTTTTCCCCCCACATTTCTACATTGCCAATCAACTCTGACATCCTGACACACCACCTTGTCCTCTGACTTATCATCAATATAGTCATTTATTGTTCATTCCTTTCTTAGCTTCTACTTGCCAACCATCTTTGACAGGTTTTTGTAGCCTCCTTGGATATTTGTACCTCTCTGCAAGGATGATGAAGGGGCTGGAGGGCAAATCCTCTGAGGAGCAGCTGAGGGAGCTGGGGGTGTTGAGGCTGGAGAAGAGGAGGCTGAGGGGAGCCCTTCTGCCCACCTCCCCTGCCCTGCCAGGAGGGTGCAGAGAGGTGGGCGCTGGTCTCTTCAGCCAGGGGCCAGGAGCTGGGACAAGGGGCAATGGGCTCAAGCTGCCCCAGGGCAGGGTCAGCTCAGCTGGGAGGGCAAAGTTCTTCCCTGGCAGAGTTGTGGGGCTGTGGGACAGGGGCCTGGAGCAGGGTGAGGGCCTGGAACGGGCCTGGAGCAGGGTCGGAGCCTGGAATAGGGGCCTAGAACAGGGTCAGGGCCTGGGACAGGGTCAGGGCCTGGACCAGGCTGCCCAGGGAGGGGGCTGAGTCCCCACCCCTGGGTGTGTTTAACAGACAGGGAGATGTGGTGCTCAGGGATCTGGTTTAGCTTAGGATGGGAATGGTTGGACTTGATGATCTTTCAAGGTCTTTTCCAACCTTGTATTTCTGTGATGTGATAACCCTGGTACAAGCACTGTCAAAGCCATCAGGCCTGGTGTAGGAGGAAAAACCATTGCAAACTTAATTTTGCCTGCCCCAGAGGTCTGCAGACAGGCTCCAGCTGAAGCCTGGCGTGGGTAGCTGGGTGACTGGAGTTTAACTGGGACGTGGAGTAATTTGCCTTGTACAAAATGCCATTTAAACTGTGAAGCAAATGCTCTTTGCATCTGTTGGTGCAGTCAGTCTTAGGAAAGATGATGTCCTCTTAGCTTGAAGGACAATGTGTTTATAAGCCAAAATTCAAGGCAGTGGGAAATTTCAGGTGAATATCAGGTGGTTTCCATAGGTCACAGATGAAGAAGAACCCTCTGAGCAGGGAGTAGAGCAGGTTAACACATCCATGTGGTTGCTACTCTTCTGTGCAGCTGCAATTCTCTACTCAAGGGAGTGGAAATAATGCATCCAACTCTACTCTGTTTCTCAAGGGAAAATGCCCAGGGCTACTCCTGCATGCTCATCTCTGCTTTGCCTTGCTCTGTCATCTGAGCTGCTGCTCATGAGAAGAGGTGGTATTAAAGAGGAGCCTCCTCTTCCTCTGTCTGCTTCATAGAATCAAAAAATTGAAAGGGAAGAGGTTGGTGGTGTTCATCCCAAACAACTGAGAGAAGTCAGAGTCACACAATGCTTTGGGTTTGGAAGGGACCCCAAGGATCAGAGAGTTCCAACCCCCCTGACACAGGCAGGGACACCAATCTCCAGGCCTGGAGCTACAAGGTTGCCCAGGGCCCCAGCCAACCTGGCCTTGAACACCTCCAGGGATGGGGCATCCACCCCCTCTCTGGGCAGCCCCTTCCAGCCCCTCACCACTCTCTCTGCAAAGAACTTCCCCCTCAGATCTCCTCTAACCCTTCCCTCCTCCAGCTTCACTCCAGCCCCCTTGTTCTGTCACTGTCCTCCCTGGTGACCAGCCCCTCTCCCACTTCCCTGTAGGACCCCTTTAAGTATTGGAAGGCTCTAATTAGATCCCCAATGAGCCTTATCTTCTCCAGGCTGAACAAACCCAACTCTTGCACAGGTTGGCATCCAGATGGGTCTTGAATATCTCCAGAGAAGGAGACTCCCCCCTGGGCAGCCTGTCCCAGGGCTCCCTCACCCTCACTGGGAGGAAGTTCTTCCCCACATTGGTGTGGAACTCCCTGTGCTCCAACTTGAGGCCATCACCCCTTGTCCTGTCCCCACAGACACTGAGAAGAGGCTGCCCATGTCCCCCTGGGTCCCACCCTTCAGCTATTGATCCCCATTGATCAGATCCCCTCTCAGGCTGCTTCTCTCCAGGCTGAACAGCCCCAGCTCCCTCAGCCTTTCCTCCCAGGGGAGATGCTCCAGGCCCTTCAGCATCTCCAGAGCCTCCTCTGGACTCTCTCCAGGAGATCCCTGTCTTTTCTATCCCAGGGAGCCCAGCACTGGACACAACACTCCAGGTGGGGCCTGAGCAGGGCAGAGCAGAGGGGGAAGATCCCCTCCTGGGACCTGCTGCCCACACTCTCCAAAGAAAGAGGCTGGTCATATTGATGTACAGAGGGATGGTTTGAAGATGAGGAGGCAGATGTCTCCAATCCTTCTCAATGAATTATTGCAGATGAAGCCTTTGCCTAAAACTAGTTTATATTCAGAGCTGGAAGTGAAATTCTTAGAAAGCAGCAAACCAACAGGATCCAACCACCACCAAAAATAAAAACAAAGACATAAAAATCCAACAAGCTGTGGCTGGAGGTTAAGATTTTGAAGGCAGCATGAAGCAACATCTGTGTATTGAACTTTGGAAGTGATGCCTGATTTATTGCTTAGTTTTGGTTTATCCCAGCATTGACTGAAGGATTTTCAAGGATGAACAAGGAGGGGTGGAAAAAATAAAGGAGGGAGGCTGTAATGTGAAGGGAATTCTTTGAAGGTTAAGTATCACTGGTGCTTTTGAAAAGCCATCAGCCTGAACCCATGGGGATTGCAAAGGTAACATGAATAAAGCTTAAATAGATGGACAAAGTAGAGCTTATTCTAAGCTGAGCTTGGGGCTCTCTGCCTTGGTTGGAGTGTTAAGGTTAAAATGAAGCTCTCCTCATGTTGCCTGTAGCTGAAGCTATCATAGAATGACATGGGTTGGAAGGGACCCCAAGGATCATAGTGCTCCAACCCCCCCTGCCACAGGCAGGGCCACCAACCTCAAGCCTGAATCTCCACAAGGTTGCCCAGGGGCCCCATCCAACCTGGCCTTGAAGCTGTGTGCTGCTCTCTTCCCTTAAAAGTCTCTTCTCCTGAAGACTAAATTCTGCTTTTCATAGCAGGGCTGTTGAGCTACTCAGAGTATTTTTGGCTGGGGAGGAGAATGAAGTCTAAATGCAGCAATCCCTTTGATACAAAGCTAAAAAGACACAAAGAACTTGAGTTAAAACCCAAGTGTGGCAGGACCCAAATAGAAATGAGAAAGCGTGGGAGATCTCATCTCCTAGCCACCTTCTTCCAAACCTTCCTTTTCTTCTGGGTGCTGGGGGGGGGGGGGGGAGGGCAGTTTGAAGCACATCCATTAATGAGAAATGGGATGAGAAGGGTTCTGGGAAGCCTGGGGAAGGTGCAACTCATCCAGATTTGGGGATTAGATGCTGGAGGCCAGCCATGCTGAGAGGGATTTGGGGGTCCTGCTCAATAGCAAGTTACTCCTAAGCTGGCAGTGTGCCCAGGCAGTCAGGAGGACCAATTGCATCTTGGGGTGCATCAAACATGGCATGGCCAGCTGGTCCAGGGAGGGGATTGTCCCAGGTGAGGCCTCACCTCGAGTCCTGGGTGCAGGTTTGGGTGCCACAGGACAAGAGGGACACCAAACTGTTGGAGAGTATCCAGAGGAGGGCAACGAGGATGGGGAAGATCTGGAGGGGAAGTCTTCTGAGGAGAGGCTGAAGGCCCTGGTTTTGTTCAGCCTGGAGAAGAGGAGGGTGAGGGGACACCTCATGGGGGTCTGTGGCTTCCTGATGAGGGGGAGTGAAGGGGCAGGGGCTGATCTCTCTCCTCTCTTTGGGGACCAGGGATGGAACCTGAGGGAACAGCGTGAAGCTGCCCCAGGGGAGGTTTAGGCTGGGTGTGAGGAAGAGGTTCTGTGCTGAGAGGGGGGTCAGGCACTGGCACAGGCTCCCCAGGGAAGGGGTCCCAGCCCTGAGCTGGGCTGAGATCAAGAAGCATCTGGATGATGCCCTCAGTGCCCTGCTCTGACTTGGCTGGTCTGTGGAGCCAGGAGTTGACTTGATGATCCTTGTGGGTTCCTTCCAGCTCAGGAGACCCTAGGATTCTGTGATTAAACCCCTGTACATTAAAAGCATAAATAAAATCTGGTGGTTTGATGCTTTGATACCTCTTCTCATACTTTTCAGAGCATAAATCCTAGAAACCTGGTGGGTCTCCAGGGAGAGGAGAGAAACTTAGTGGGTTCCCAGCTCACTGAGGTGACTACTAACATGAGTTGTAGGGTGGAGGAAGAGGAGGTGATGCATCATGACATACACTTTGAATTGCTTTGGTGGTGGAGTCTGACCTGCACCCTTTTAACCCCTTATGGTTCCTGGGGAGGTGAGCCCAAGTCTGCTTCTCTAAGCCTAACTTGATGGCATCAAAAAACCCTCTTCCTTAAACCCAGACCAGCTCTTCAATTGGAGGAAAAGGCTCCAGTTTGGCTGTACTTCCATCTTCTAACCCTTGAATCCACTGTATTGAAGTATATTCCTAAGGGATGCCTTTTCTTCACCCTCCTGGAGATAAATGGAGCAGAGATATTGTGAAATGCAAAGTCTTCCAACTTGGCCTACCAGTTTTCTCTGATGCACTTACTGCAACCACCTCTTTAGGTTCATTTACTGTCCCCAAATTTACTCCCTTTCCTCTGCCTAAGAGAAGAAAAAGCCTGAAATGGTTCCATAGGGTGAAAAAACATTCAGAGCAGATTTTTCCATCTGCCTCAAGAACTCTTATGTCAGCTGGAGAAGGAGAAAGAAGAGTAATTGCAAATATTCAATACTTCATGAGCCACACAAGGCCAAGGAAATCTCTAATGCAGCTGTAATATGATTTGGGTTTTAGAGCTCTTGGTATTGATTTGTCATTTCAAACCTGTCGTGCTCTGTGGCCGTTGTCCAAGGAGGGAGGGAAGAGAAAATGCTTTAGAAATAAATTTCTGAGGACATAAAGAGCTTATTTGGAGTAAAGGCTGGACCATAGTCGAGTTGCTTACTGGCTCTTGTGTTGTGCTTTGGCTGTTAATGGGGTATAAATCTCCTTTCTAATTAAAACCACTTAATTTGTCAGGTTTCGAGTGCAAAGAGAATAACAGAGGAGTGGGCAGGGTCTCCTTGGTGCCCCCCTGCCTTAGGCTGCATCTCAGTAGATGTCCACCTGCTTCCCCACCTCAAATTCTACCCTTGACCAGTGATTGGGGCCCCCAATGTCTCCATTAGCAGAGGGGTGGCAGCAGGGACAGGGAGGGGATTGTCCCTCTCTGCTCTGCCCTCAGGAGGCCCCAGCTGGAGTCCTGTGTCCAGAGCTGGGGCCCCAAGACAAGAAAGATGGGGAACTGTTGGAGAGGGGTCAGAGGAGCCATGGAGATGATCAGAGGGCTGGAGCAGCTCCCCTACGGAGAGAGGTTGAGGGAGCTGGGCTGGTTCAGCCTGGAGAAGAGAAGGCTGTGGGGGGACCTCATTGCAGCCTGCCAGTCCCTGAAAGGAGCAGAGGAACAGGAGGGGAATCAGCTTGTTCAAAGGGCAGAGCCTGGCAGGACAAGGGGGCTGGAGTGAAGCTGGAGGAGGGAAGGGTTAGAGGAGATCTGAGGGGGAAGTTCTTTACAGAGAGAGTGGGGAGGGGCTGGAAGGGGCTGCCCAGAGAGGGGGTGGATGCCCCATCCCTCGAGGTGTTCAAGGCCAGGTTGGATGGGGCAACCTTGTGTAGCTCCAGGCCTGGATGTTGGTGTCCCTGCCTGTGTCAGGGGGGTTGGAACTCTCTGATCCTTGGGGTCCCTTCCAACCCAGCCCAGTCTGTGACTCCATGATTCTATGACTGAGGAACAAGCACTCTTTATGAACACGTGTCCCACACTTGCCTCTGGTTCTGACACTTGGTGTTAGTGCCATTGATCAGCCTGAGTAGAGAGAAATTATAAATGTGCTGGAAATAAAACCCTTTGATATTCAAAAACATCTATTTTTTTTCCCCTCTCCTCTTCTGCACTCATCATCTTGCTTCATTTTTAGCCTCAATTTAGTCTGTGTGACCGTGGCTTTTAAGCACATGGGTCATTGACTTTTTGATTGGCAGGTGGGCTCCCTTCCAGCTCTGATATTGCTCTGAGCAATTAATGTCCAGAAAAGCTCAATTGAATAGAGTGGCCACCTTGGGTGAAGCAATCACTGGTACTGAGTGCAGTGAAGCTACTGCTTAGAGCCATGTAGAAAGAGCTCTCCACCCATGTTCAGCATGTCTGGTGGTTCCTGTTACTGGTTTGAACTTTGGTGCCCAACCAGCTCAAATAGTTTTTTCTTAGGACTGGAGATCTTGTGTTCAGTTGAGGTAGAACTGGTTGGGGTTGTTTGTCTTTGAGCAGGACTCTTCTCCATGCTGTCCATGGAGATTTTGATGGTTGGGCTTGATGATCTTAAAGGTCTTTTCCAACCTTGTGATTCTGTCCATCAATCTTAGGGTCAACTTGTGATCAAAGACTTGGTGCTCATGAGTTTCCACCCTTTTCACAGAATCACAAGGTTGGAAAAGACCTTTAAGATCATCAAGTCCAACCATTTCAGCACCAACATTTGGGTTTATGGTATCCCTGTTGTGGATGGGGAGGGTTGGGACTACTTTTCCTTTCCCTCAAAACACTAGGACCACGGTGAAAGAGTCCATGAGGTAGAGGGCACAGCCAAAATGTTCACTGTGCTTGTAGAAGACCCAATAGAGAAGACTGTGGTGCTGTCTAGCAAAGGTGCAGGGCCTGGGACATCCAGCTTCTGAAGGCCAGTGCAGCTGATGTGTCTTCAGGGGTGGGGTATTTCTCACCAAAATCAGGCCAGGGATTCCATCTCCTTGTAGACAGATTAGAAGTGGACGTCAACTGGTGACAAAGCTCACTTTGGAAGGATGCCTATTGGAGAGTCACCTGTAACAAGTGAATCCCTTGGACCAGGGTCTGAGGAGTATCCTACCTGGCATCTGTCCTGGCAGCTGTCAACGTCCACACTGTACTGATGAACCCAAAAAGAAGAAGTCTCATCACCCAACACAGAGCTTCAAACCAGCAGAAGGACTCTTCATTGATTAACATTGATCTGTCTTGGGCACCACATCAAGAGCAGGTTTACTCTTCCAATGCTTCTGGCTTCTCCCCAGCTTTTAGGTCCTTCCTGGCATGAAACTTTCCCATCAAGTTCTCCTGTTTCTGCAGATTCTGGGACTCTATCAGGGGGTGTAGTGACAGGACAAGAGGTCTGATGGTTTTTAGACTGAAAGAGAGTAGATTTGAATCTTAGGAATAAATTCTTCATGGTGAGGGTGGTGGGGCCCTGGCACAGGTTGTCCAAAGAAGCTCTGGATGCCCCTAGATCCCTGGCAACATCCAAGGCCAGGTTGGATGGGGCTTTGGGCACCCTGGTTTAGTGGAGAGTGTCCCTGCCCTTGGAACTATATGGCTTTTAAGGTTCCTTTCAACCCAAATTGTTCTCCCACTGTTGCTCCCACTGTTGGCCTTAGCAACTGGTCAGGCTGTTGAGGCTGCTGATGCTTCTGGTGCTGGTGGAGGGCAGATAACAAGATTTACTGCAAACTGAAAGCTCAGTTTAACTTGTCATCCCATTTGTGGTGATCTCCTCTTCTAGGTCTTGAGAAATAAGTGATAAAAGGAGCTGAGGATCTCATCTAGATGCCCAGGTGGGACAAAGCTTGAATGAAAACAGAGCAGAGTGGTAGATTCTTTTGACTGTCTTGACTTTGAAGGGTTTTCTCATGGGATTTTGTCCAGGATATCCTTTTCCATCTAGAGTTGTTCACCTTGCCTTTCTTTGGTGGCTAGCAGCACCTAAGTTTTCCACTTAATTGTTTTTCTAAGTAGTAGGTTCTTGGAGCCAGCAGTGGCTCTTGCAGCTGGGAAGGGTGATGGGATCCTGGGCTCCATCAGCAGAGGGGTGGCAGCAGGGACAGGGAGGGGATTGTCCCTCTCTGCTCTGCCCTCAGGAGGCCCCAGCTGGAGTCCTGTGTCCAGAGCTGGGGCCAAAATACAAGACAGATGGGGAACTGTTGGAGAGGGGTCAGAGGAGCCACAAGGATGCTCAGAGGGCTGGAGCAGCTCCCCTACGAAGAGAGGCTGAGGGAGCTGGGCTGGGTCAGCCTGGAGAAGAGAAGGCTGTGGGGGGACCTCATTGCAGCCTGCCAGTCCCTGAAAGGAGCAGAGGAACAGGAGGGGAATCAGCTTGTTCAAAGGGCAGAGCCTGGCAGGACAAGGGGGCTGGAGTGAAGCTGGAGGAGGGAAGGGTTAGAGGAGATCTTAGGGGGAAGTTCTTTGCAGAGAGAGTGGTGAGGGGCTGGAACAGGCTGCCCAGAGAGGGGGTAGATGCCCCATCCCTGGAGGTGTTGAAGGCCAGGTTGGATGGGGCAACCTTGTGTAGCTCCAGGCCTGGAGGTTGGTGTCCCTGCCTGTGTCAGGGGAGTTGGAGCTCTGTGATCCTTGTGGTCCCTTCCAACCCAGACCAGTCTGGGATTCTATGATTAGATAAATTTCCCCCACAAACATCTCAGAACCAAAACTGTGGCCTTTGCACAGCCAATGCAAGCTGCCTACAGACCTTCTCCATGGCCACATCAATAAACTGGCTTTACTTGTTTGGAGAACACTCAGAGCTCTTCATCCTTTGGAAGTCCTGATGGTTTCTGGTGATAAATGTTTCTGCTGAACTGCATGAGAGGCGTATGCAAAGAGCACTTTGATATTGTGAGATGCCAGCATCACCTGAAAGCCACCCAAGACAGGCAAAGCAAGTTCTGGAGATGAGGAGGGTGTCTTGTTCATACCTCAAGAACAACTGCTGTCCCCCAAGCTTCAGAAAACGTTGTGGTAGAAGATCCCTTATCCTGGGAGGCAACAAACAGCCAAGTGAGTCCTTCAAGTCGTTAAGTAGAGCGTCTGGGTGATGATTTGATTAATTTTCCTCCTGCTGGGATCTAATCAACAAGCAAATTGCAGGTCTGGCTGATTCTCCAGACCTTGCCTTATCTTATTGAATTGCTCTTCAGGTTCAAGGGACCTGCTTGGCTTTGGCATTTTAAAACTGTGATTCTGTGACCAGTCTGGACACCTCCCTGTGTGACCTGTCCTAGGGACCCTGCTTTGGCAGGGGGGTTGGACCTGATGATCTCTGGAGGCCCCTTCTAACCCCTGTGAGTCTGTGATTCTTTGAAAACAAGCTCCCAAACTACTTATCTGTGGAGAAGGAGCTGGGGGTCCTGCTGGGTGCCAGGGTGGCCATGAGCCAGCAGTGTGCCCTGGGGCTGAGAGAGCCCATGGCATCCTGGGGGGCATCAGGAGGAGTGTGGGCAGCAGGTCCCAGGAGGGGATCCTCCCCCTCTGCTCTGCCCTGCTCAGGCCCCAGCTGGAGTGTTGTGTCCAGTGCTGGGCTCCCTGGGATAGAAAAGACAGGGATCTCCTGGAGAGAGTCCAGAGGAGGCTCTGGAGATGCTGAAGGGCCTGGAGCATCTCCCCTGGGAGGAAAGGCTGAGGGACCTGGGGCTGTTCAGCCTGGAGAGAAGCAGCCTGAGAGGGGATCTGATCCATGGGGATCAATAGCTGAAGGGTGGGACCCAGGGGGACATGGGCAGCCTCTTCTCAGTGTCTGTGGGGACAGGACAAGGGGTGATGGCCTCAAGTTGGAGCACAGGGAGTTCCACCCCAACATGGGGAAGAACTTCCTCCCAGTGAGGGTGAGGGAGCCCTGGGCCAGGCTGCCCAGGGGGGTGTGGAGTCTCCTTCTCTGGAGAGATTCCAGCCCCATCTGGATGCCTCCCTGTGTGCCCTGTCCTAGGGACCCTGCTTTGGCAGGGGGGTTGGACCTGATGATCTCTGGAGGTCCCTTCCAAGCCCTGTGATTCTGTGATTCTCTGATTCTCAGTTTCTTTCCTTTGGTTTTTAGGATGTTATTACTGGATTCAAATCTTTACCATGAGGCTCAGGTGCACAAGAGCTCCTGCTTTAAGTAGCTTCTCCATAAAAGCTGCTCCAGCACGGCCTGTGTGCTGCCTTTCTGTCAGCAAAGTCCCAGTGACTTTGTTTCACCTCAGGGGAGCTTGTCAAGCTCTTTGAATCACCACAGTGGTGCAGCAGGTGAAGAGCCTTTCCATGGAGAGTCCTTGTGACTCAGCCTCTGCGTGGTAACATCCCCCTTGAATCACTGAGCAGCATGGTAAAAATAGCTCCTGTGTCCAAATTCTCTTCACATTCAGCAAAAAATTCCAGCTCAAAGGATCCTTTTCACCTGGTTACCTGGTTTTTCTGTGGCCTTTCAAAGGGATCCCTTCATTTCCTCTGCCCTATTTTCCTTGGGCCATCTCTGCTGTAAGGAGGACATGGAGAGGAGAGGAATTTGGTTGCTCTCCCATGGGCACACACGTGGGTGAGAAACTTCTCCTGAGCCAGCAGTGGCTCTTGCAGCTCTCAAGGGTGATGGGATCCTGGGCTCCATCAGCAGAGGGGTGGCAGCAGGGACAGGGAGGGGATTGTCCCTCTCTGCTCTGCCCTCAGGAGGCCCCAGCTGGAGTCCTGTGTCCAGAGCTGGGGCCCCAGTACAAGAAAGATGGGGAACTGTTGGAGAGGGGTCAGAGGAGCCATGGAGATGCTCAGAGGGCTGGAGCAGCTCCCCTATGGAGAGAGGCTGAGGGAGCTGGGCTGGGTCAGCCTGGAGAAGAGAAGGCTGTGGGGGGACCTCATTGCAGCCTGCCAGTCCCTGAAGGGAGCAGAGGAACAGGAGGGGAATCAGCTTGTTCAGAGGGCAGAGCCTGGCAGAACAAGGGGGCTGGAGTGAAGCTGGAGGAGGGAAGGGTTAGAGGAGATCTGAGTGGGAAGTTCTGTGCAGAGAGAGTGGTGAGGGGCTGGAAGGGGCTGCCCAGAGAGGGGGTGGATGCCCCATCCCTGGAGGTGTTTCAAGGCCAGGTTGGCTGGGGCAGCCTTGTGTAGCTGCAGGCCTGGAGGTTGATGTCCCTGCCTGTGCCAGGGGGGTTGGAGCTCTGTGATCCTTGAGGTCCCTTCCAACCCAGCCCAGTCTATGATTCCATGATTCTGTGATTCTATGATTCTGTTTTGGGGCACCTGGGCCACCTTGTGTAGCTCCAGGCCTGGAGGTTGGTGGCCCTGCCTATGTCGGGGGGGTTGGAGCTCTCTGATCCTTGGGGTCCCTTCCAACCTTTGGGGTCCCTTCCAACCCCTGCCAGTCTATGATTCTATGATTCTATGACACGAGTCCAATTTGCTCACATGAGGCATCAAAGCCTTCTGCTTCTTTGTTCTAGGCACCTATTATTGGAAGGAGGAGGATGCTGTGAACTGCTGAGGCCTCTGACAAAAGAACTAGGAAGGTCTGAATAAAAAAGGGAGCAGGTTCAGAGGAAGGATTTGGTAGCCTGTGGTCCTTTCTTTTTCACTGCCTGCAATATAGAATCAAAACTGGCAATATAAAATAAAACAAACTAATCACTTTCCTAACAATCACTTCCCTTTTCTTCTAAGACAGGAGCTCCAGATCTTCAAAGATGTGGGTGATGGGGTGGGTGGCTGAAACTCTTCCACTTCAATAGCAGCTTCACTCCTGTTTTGTTCTTTGGAGTGATGGAACCTGGTCTCCTGCATCTTTGAGGACTCCCTTTGAGCAGTGCCTTCAAGTTGGAGCAAAAGGTGTTTTGCACCAATACATGGAAGAACTTTTTCCCAGTGAGGGTGAGGGAGCCCTGGGCCAGGCTGCCCAGGGGGGTGTGGAGTCTCCTTCTCTGGAGAGATTCCAGCCCCATCCGGATGCCTCCCTGTGTGCCCTGTCCTAGGGACCCTGCTTTGGCAGGGGGGTTGGACCTGATGATCTCTGGAGGTCCTTTCCAACCCTTATGATTCTGTGATTCTGTGATTATTTGGGTGTTAGGGATTGAGCAAGCCTGGTGAAAGGCTTTAAAGTCAAACTGCTGGCTTTTGGGTAGGGAATAATCCCATTTTACATGGACTGGGGGGCAAGGAAAGTGGGTTCCTTACTAGGAAGTTGGTCATTACCTTTGCTGTAGCTCAGCACTCCCTGAGTTGCTAAAAATGTTTTATTTAATGGGTCCTCTTTATGAGCACCTGAAATCATGCCAACTTCTGCATCAACCTGTTGTTCCTTCAAAGAATTAACTGCTGCTGCTGCTACTGGCTTGAATAAATTAATGACTAAATAATAAAAACAATGAAGGCAGTGAGGATGAGGAAGGGTCTGGAGGGGAAGGCTTAGGAGGAGAGGCTGAAGGCCCTGGGGTTGTTCAGCCTGGAGAAGAGGAGGCTGAGGGGAGACCTCATGGGGTCTGTGGCTTCCTGATGAGGGGGAGTGAAGGGGCAGGTGCTGATCTCTCTCCTCTCTTTGGGGACCAGGGATGGAACCTGAGGGAACAGCGTGAAGCTGCCCCAGGGGAGGTTTAGGCTGGGTGTGAGGAAGAGGTTCTGTGCTGAGAGGGGGGTCAGGCACTGGCACAGGCTCCCCAGGGAAGGGGTCACAGCCCTGAGCTGGGCTGAGGGCAAGAAGCATCTGGATGATGCCCTCAGTGCCCTGCTCTGACTGGGCTGGTCTGTGTGGAGCCAGGACTTGGACTTGATGGTCCTTATGGATCCCTTCCAGCTCAGGATGATTCTATGATTGAATTAGTGATCTTCTAGCCAACTTAATTTTCTGTTCTGAGGAACCATCTCAAAATTGTTCAGCAGCCTCTCTTAAAAACCTCCTTTGAGTCCTAAAGGCTTTAAAAATATCTATTTAAATCTGCTTTATACATAATGAAGCTCCTGACTCGACCAGTACCACCAGTATTTCAGTGCCTGGCCTTGCTTTACCACTCAGTTATCCCACAGCAGTCTCTCTTGCAGTCTAGCTTCCAGTCTGTAACTCCTAACCACAAATCCCAAACTTTTGAGTCAGCTCCTCATCTCTAGCAGCTCTGGAATATTCCTCTTCCCAGATGACTCCTCTTCACTTGGCTTTCCCATTTGGCAACACAGCAATCATGACCTGTGCTGGCACTGAAGAAATAGCAATTAATCATACTGGCAGCTGTGAGATGACTTCCAGGACACCTACTATTAAAGGGTATGAGACCAGTCTTACTTTATCATGTGTGGCTGAGACACAGGGACACTGAGCTGCCATCCAGAGAGACCTGGCCAGGCTGGAGAGCTGGGCAGGGAGAAACCAGGTGGGGTTCAACAAAAGCAAGGGGAGAGTCTGGCACCTGGGAAGGAAGAACTGCTGGAATCAGGACAGGCTGGGGGTGACCTGCTGGAGAGGAGCTCTGTGGAGAAGGACCTGGGGGTCCTGGTGGGTGACAGGGTGGCCATGAGCCAGCAGTGTGCCCTGGGGGCTGAGAGAGCCCATGGCATCCTGGGGGGCATCAGGAGGAGTGTGGGCAGCAGGTCCCAGGAGGGGATCCTCCCCCTCTGCTCTGCCCTGCTCAGGCCCCAGCTGGAGTGTTGTGTCCAGTGCTGGGCTCCCTGGGATAGAAAAGACAGGGATCTCCTGGAGAGAGTCCAGAGGAGGCTCTGGAGATGCTGAAGGGCCTGGAGCATCTCCCCTGGGAGGAAAGGCTGAGGGAGCTGGGGCTGTTCAGCCTGGAGAGAAGCAGCCTGAGAGGGGATCTGATCCATGGGGATCAATAGCTGAAGGGTGGGACCCAGGGGGACATGGGCAGCCTCTTCTCAGTGTCTGTGGGGACAGGACAAGGGGTGATGGCCTCAAGTTGGAGCACAGGGAGTTCCACACCAACATGGGGAAGAACTTCTTCCCAGTGAGGGTGAGGGAGCCCTGGGCCAGGCTGCCTGGAGCATCTCCCCTGGGAGGAAAGGCTGAGGGAGCTGGGGCTGTTCAGCCTGGAGAGAAGCAGCCTGAGAGGGGATCTGATCCCTGGGGATCAATAGCTGAAGGGTGGGACACAGGGGGACATGGGCAGCCTCTTCTCAGTGTCTGTGGGGACAGGACAAGGGGTGATGGCTAGGTTTTTAGGTCTCAGGATGTCCTGAACTCATCTAGAAGCACTTGTATATGTTATTCCCTGCTTGTGCATAAAGCTGGAGGCTTCTGACTTCCTGATGAGGGGGAGTGAAGGGGCAGGTGCTGATCTCTCTCCTCTCTTTGGGGACCAGGGATGGAACCTGAGGGAACAACATGAAGCTGCCCCAGGGGAGGTTTAGGCTGGGTGTGAGGAAGAGGTTCTGTGCTGAGAGGGGGGTCAGGCACTGGCACAGGCTCCCCAGGGAAGGGGTCCCAGCCCTGAGCTGGGCTGAGGTCAAGAAGCATCTGGATGATGCCCTCAGTGCCCTGCTCTGACTTGGCTGGGCTGTGTGGAGCCAGGAGTTGGACTCAATGATCCTTATGGGTCCCTTCCAGCTCAGGAATTCTAGGATTTGCTGTGGCCACTGTGCCAGCTGATTCTCCTAGGGGATATGTATTTCTCTAGGTTGTAGCATCTGCTTCTGGTGCAAGGTTGAGCCAACAGGTACCACAAATGATGCTGTTCTGTCAAATTCATCACTGTTGCTGGGCTCTTTCTCCCTGAAGACCTCACTCTACTTTATTATGCTGTTGGTTGGGGTTTGGTTGTTTCTCCTCTGTCTTCATCTTCCCCCTTAGAAAGCTTTAAAATACAGAGTTCCACTCAACCTTTCTTTCTGCTCCTCCTTGTTGGGTATGTGGCCACCAAGCCAGGATTTTTTGGGGTGTCCTTGTAGTTGTAACAGGACAGGGAGGTCTCAAAGATGGAACTGGGCAGCCATGTGGGATGTGTTGGGAAATGTGTTCCCTTCTGCCTTTATTTCTCACTTCTTTCTTCTGCTCTGTTTCTTCTCTCTTGTTGTTTTGGTGATTTTTTTTTCCCCACCTTTTGCATCCTCTTTCTCAGCTCCAGCAGAAGCTCCTCAGCTGCCTCCATCCCTGGGATGAGAGACTTGGCAGCGTGGCAGAAAGCTGCAGAAACAGAAAGGGGGGGGGGGGGAAAAAGCAACAAAACAACCTTCTAGCTGCAAGGGTGTGATAACTCCATCTGCAGATCACAGGGTCATAGAATCACAGGGGTTGGAAGGGACCTCCAGAGATCATCAGGTCCAACCCCCCCTGCCAAAGCAGGGTCCCTAGGACAGGGCACACAGGGAGGCATCCAGATGGGGCTGGAATCTCTCCAGAGAAGGAGACTCCACACCCCCCTGGGCAGCCTGGCCCAGGGCTCCCTCACCCTCACTGGGAAGAAGTTCTTCCCCATGTTGGTGTGGAACTCCCTGTGCTCCAACTTGCGGCCATCACCCCTTGTCCTGTCCCCACAGACACTGAGAAGAGGCTGCCCATGTCCCCCTGTGTCCCACCCTTCAGCTATTGATCCCCATTGATCAGATCCCCTCTCAGGCTGCTTCTCTCCAGGCTGAACAGCCCCAGGTCCCTCAGCCTTTCCTCCCAGGGGAGATGCTCCAGGCCCTTCAGCATCTCCAGAGCCTCCTCTGGACTCTCTCCAGGAGATCCCTGTCTTTTCTATCCCAGGGAGCCCAGCACTGGACACAACACTCCAGCTGGGGCCTGAGCAGGGCAGAGCAGAGGGGGAGGATCCCCTCCTGGGACCTGCTGCCCACACTCCTCCTGATGCCCCCCAGGATGCCATGGGCTCTCTCAGCCCCCAGGGCACACTGCTGGCTCATGGCCACCCTGTCACCCAGCAGGACCCCCAGCTCCTTCTCCACAGAGCTCCTCTCCAGCAGGTCACCCCCAGCCTGTCCTGATTCCAGCAGTTCTTCCTTCCCAGGTGCCAGACTCTCCCCTTGCTTTTGTTGAACCCCATCTGGTTTCTCCCTGCCCAGCTCTCCAGCCTGGCCAGGTCTCTCTGGATGGCAGCTCAGTGTCTGTGTGTCATAGACTGGTCTGGGTTGAGAGGGACCCCAAGGATCACAGAGCTCCAACCCCCCTGACACAGGTAGGGACACCAACCTCCAGGCCTGGAGCTATAGAAGCTTGCCCAGGGCCCCAGCCAACCTGGCCTTCAACACCCCCAGGGATGGGGCACCCACCCCCTCTCTGGGCAGCCTGTTCCAGCCCCTCACCACTCTCTCTGCAAAGAACTTCCCCCTCAGATCTCCTCTAACCCTTCCCTCCTCCAGCTTCACTCCATCCTCCTTCTCCTGCCACTACCTGTATCTTCCCACCCCTGTTGGTCTCACTCTCATTCCTTCAATATCTTGTAGGGAAACAATGTTTTCACACTTCAGGATCCCATGGAGCCTTTGATGCTTCCCTATGCAAACTCACTTGCATCTTCTTTGTACTGCTGGTACCTCACTGTGTCTCTCAGGTGGCATCTTGTTGACAGAGCTCTGCTGTATCCTGGTGGGAACCAACCAGCACACTGAGACACTGTTGCTGGCAGCTCATCCATGTAAAAAAAGCCCCCCAAAATCCCATTAATTTCTGGCTATTTTAGTAGGTGGAGGGAGTATTTGAGCACTGTGAGCTGTAACCACGTGTTCATGAGATCCAGGGTGTGGATTTTGGAAAAACATGGTGAAAAATAGAAGCTAGGAGGGGATTCAACTTTTTAGAAGGGTAAGCAAAGGCTGGACAAGGGGGATGGATTAAAACTAAAGGAAGGAAGGTTTAAATTAGATATTAAGGGGAAGTTCTTTGCAGAGAGAGTGGTGAGGGGCTGGAACAGGCTGCCCAGAGAGGGGGTGGGTGCCCCATCCCTGGAGGTGTTGAAGGCCAGGTTGGCTGGGGCAACCTTGTGTAGCTCCAGGCCTGGAGGTTGGTGTCCCTGCCTGTGGCAGGGGGTTTGGAGCTGTGTGATCCTTGGGGTCCCTTCCAACCCAGACTCTTCTATGATTCTGTGTGAAGAATGTTCTCCAATCTTCATTCAAGCCACTGTAAAATATGCTGACTGACCAGGAGCCAGCAGTGTGCCCAGGGGGCCAGGAAGGCCAAGGGCATCCTGGCTTGTGTCAGACACAGGGTGGCCAGTAGGTGTGGGGAGGGGATTGTGCCCCTGGGCTGGGCACTGGTGAGGCTGCAGCTGGAGTGCTGGGTCCAGTTCTGGGCTCCTCAGCATCAGAAGGACATGGAGGTGCTGGAGCGAGTGCAGAGAAGGGCAACCAGGCTGGGGAAGGGGCTGGAGGGCAAATCCTCTGAGGAGCAGCTGAGGGAGCTGGGGGTGTTGAGGCTGGAGAAGAGGAGGCATCCAATGCCCTCTCTTTGGGGACCAGGGATGGAACCTGAGGGAACAGCGTGAAGCTGCCCCAGGGGAGGTTTAGGCTGGGTGTGAGGAAGAGGTTCTGTGCTGAGAGGGGGGTCAGGCACTGGCACAGGCTCCCCAGGGAAGGGGTCACAGCCCTGAGCTGGGTTGAGATCAAGAAGCATCTGGATGATGCCCTCAGTGCCCTGCTCTGACTTGGCTGGTCTGTGTGGAGCCAGGAGTTGGACTCCATGGTCCTCATGGGTCCCTTCCAGCTCAGGAGATAGAAGAATTCTAGGATTCTCTGAATGATCTGGTGTAGAAGGTGAGGAATCCTCCTGTTTAGAAGATGAGGGATGATCTGAAGGCTCATCCTGAAGGATTCTCAATGGCCTTGTGCATGTGATCCCACACAGTCAGCTGCATTTTGGGGAGGTCTCAAAGCCCCATGTGTAAGATGTTGTGAGGTGACTTACTGAGCTCACCTTCAGTGACATCCACAGCAGGACTTCAAGCTCTGAAGCAAAACCTGGTGCAGGATCTTGGTCCATGGGCACGTTATGAAGCTAAGAATGGATGTTAAGGAGTGTTCTGGCTACTGGCAATTAACCACTGCTAATGATGACTTCTCTTATTACTTCCCTGGTGATTGCAGAGGGATGCTCCTGGTGCAGCCCCCCTCGTGCTGCAGCCACTTCATGAACATCTCCAGATATGGTTATGCAGCAATAAAAAATATATATATATATAAAAAAATAGACTGTGCATATCTTAAGAAGACAGATTGGTGCCTTCATCTGTCTCCCTGATTAGATGCCAGGGTTGTGCTGGGCTGTGGTAACTCCATTCTTCTTATTTTTGGCTTCTACCTTCCGTAAATCACTGTCTTCTTCTGAAATCACAGAGCTGTAAGGGGTGGAAGGGAGCTCCAGAGATCATCAGGTCCAACCCCCCTGCCAAAGCAGGGTCCCTAGGACAGGGCACACAGGGAGGCATCCAGATGGGGCTGGAATCTCTCCAGAGAAGGAGACTCCACACCCCCTCTGGCAGCCTGGCCCAGGGCTCCCTCACCCTCACTGGGAAGAAGTTCTTCCCCATGTTGGGGTGGAACTCCCTGTGCTCCAACTTGAGGCCATCACCCCTTGTCCTGTCCCCACAGACACTGAGAAGAGGCTGCCCATGTCCCCCTGTGTCCCACCCTTCAGCTCTTGATCCCCATTGATCAGATCCCCTCTCAGGCTGCTTCTCTCCAGGCTGAACAGCCCCAGCTCCCTCAGCCTTTCCTCCCAGGGGAGATGCTCCAGGCCCTTCAGCATCTCCAGAGCCTCCTCTGGACTCTCTCCAGGAGATCCCTGTCTTTTCTATCCCAGGGAGCCCAGCACTGGACACAACACTCCAGCTGGGGCCTGAGCAGGGCAGAGCAGAGGGGGAGGATCCCCTCCTGGGACCTGCTGCCCACACTCCTCCTGATGCCCCCCAGGATGCCATGGGCTCTCTCAGCCCCCAGGGCACACTGCTGGCTCATGGCCACCCTGTCATCCAGCAGGACCCCCAGCTCCTTCTCCACAGAGCTCCTCTCCAGCAGGTCACCCCCAGCCTGTCCTGATCCCAGCAGTTCTTCCTTCCCAGGTGCCAGCCTCTCCCCTTGCTTTTGTTGAACCCCATCTGGTTTCTCCCTGCCCAGCTCTCCAGCCTGTAAATATCATTCTGCTGGGTGACTTTGCCCACCTAAAAAGCTGTAGGCAGGTTCCCAGCAGTCTTTTTGCCACCTGAAATTATGAAAACCTTGAAGCCTTCAGCCCCAAAGATGACCTGAGAAGCAGCTGGATTTAGAGGACCTGGAAGACAGTGTAGACAGTGAACTTGGCTCTGGGGAAGGCTGATGTAAAAGCAAGACTTCTGCTTGTTTTCCTGTGATCTTCTCCATCAAAAATCAGCAATTTTAATTTAGTTTTCAAAGGTTTCTAAGCAACCCCCTGCAACCTTGTTTGGTTTGCCTTGGCTTGCTCCCAACATCCTCTCTCTTCCTTTGGGTTGTCACCAAGCAGGAAGCTTCCTGCTGACTTGGAGAGGTAGGAGATGGGTCTTCCACTTCAGAAACCCACTGTCTGCTGCTGCCAGCTGATGATGTAGCTTGTTCTGTTAGTTTGCACAGCAGGGTTCAAGGCTTTCTGAGGTCATGGTTGTCCAGGCAAAATTCCCCTTAACTTGTTAATGAAGGGCAATGCAATCCCATCTCCACCACCCTCACCTCGTTGATGGCTGACTACCATGGACCAAGCTGGACTTGGCAAGCATCCATGGGGGCTTCTGTTGCAGTCTGAACTCTGCTCAGCCATGGGCTCTTCTCTGATGCTGTGCTTGTTTGTTATATAATCATAGAATGACAGGCTGGTTTTGATTGGAAGGGACCTCAAAGATCATCTAGTTCCACCTCCATGCCATGGGCAGGGACACCCTACACTAGCCCAGGTTGCCCAAAGGCCCATCCAACCTGGCCTTGAACACCTCCAGGGATCCAGGGGCTTCCACACTTTCTCCCTAGCGTCATCTTCAAGTGTTCAACCACCCTCAGAGTAAAGAAATCATAGAATTGCAGACTGGTCTGGGTTGGAAGTGACCTCAAAGATCATCTAGTTCCACCCCCATGCCATGGGCAGGGACAGCTCTCACTAGACCAGGCTGCCCAAAGCCCCATCCAACCTGACCTTGGCACTTCTAGGGATGGGGCTTCCACAACCTCTCCGGGCACCCTGTTCCAGTTGTGCTTTGATAGACATCATGAGGATAAAAAGTAATGTTGTGTATTCATAGAATGACAGAATCACAGGTTGGAAGGGACCTCCAGAGATCATCAGGTCCAACCCCCCTGCCAAAGCAGGGTCCCTAGGACAGGGCACACAGGGAGGCATCCAGATGAGGCTGGAATCTCTCCAGAGAAGGAGACTCCACACCCCCCTGGGCAGCCTGGCCCAGGGCTCCCTCACCCTCACTGGGGAGAAGTTCTTCCCCAGATTGGTGTGGAATTCCCTGTGCTCCAACTTGAGGCCATCACCCCTTGTCCTGTCCCCACAGACACTGAGAAGAGGCTGCCCATGTCCCCCTGTGTCCCACCCTTCAGCTATTGATCCCCATTGATCAGATCCCCTCTCAGGCTGCTTCTCTCCAGGCTGAACAGCCCCAGCTCCCTCAGCCTTTCCTCCCAGGGGAGATGCTCCAGGCCCTTCAGCATCTCCAGAGCCTCCTCATCCCTGTCTATTCTATCCCAGGGACATTTTCTATCCCAACTGTCTCTGCTGTCCCAATTTTTGAGTGCTTACAATTTAACAGCATCATTTGGCTGGCTGCTTCCTCTTCGTTCCTCCTAGCCTGTTGCAAATCATAGAATCATCATAGACTGGTCTGGGGGTGAAGGGACCCCAAGGATCACACAGTTTCAACCCCCCTGCCACAGGCAGGGACACCAACCTCCAGGCCTGGAGCTACACAAGGTTGCCCAGGGACCCAGCCAGCCTGGCCTTCAACACCTCCACGGATGGGGCACCCACCCCTCTCTGGGCAGCCCGTTCCAGCCCCTCCCCACTTTCTCTGCAAAGAACTTCCCCCCCAGATCTCCTCTAACCCTTCCCTCCTCCAGCTTCACTCCAGCCCCCTTGTCCTGCCAGGCTCTGCCCTTTGAACAAGCTGATTCCCCTCCTGTTCCTCTGCTCCCTTCAGGGACTGGCAGGCTGCAATGAGGTCCCCCCACAGCCTTCTCTTCTCCAGGCTGACCCAGCCCAACTCCCTCAGCCTCACTTTGTAAAATCTTACCTTAAAGAATGAAGATGGTAAATAAGACTGTTTGTGGACAGGAAAATACTTTGTTTGGAGATATTTTGGGTTGTGGGGTTTTTTCTGCTTTCCCGGCTCTCCTGATATCCCAGAATCCCAGGGTTAGAAAAGACCTTGAAGATCATAGAATCCAACCACTCCTGTCCTGTGCTAAACCAGATCCCTGAGCACCTCATCTCCCCATCTGTTAAACACACCCCGGGGTGGGGACTCAACTCCCTCCCTGGGCAGCCTGTGCCAGGCCCTGACCCTGTCTCAGGCCCTGACCCTGTTCTAGGCCCCTATTCCAGGCCCATCCCAGGCCCTGACCCTACTCCAGGCCCTGACCCTGCTCCAGGCCCCTGTTCCACAGCCCCACAACTCTGCCAGGGAAGAACTTGTCCCTCCCAGCTGAGCTGACCCTGCCCTGGGGCAGCTTGAGCCCATTGCCCCTTGTCCCAGCTCCTGGCCCCTGGCTGAAGAGACCAGCGCCCACCTCTCTGCACCCTCCTGGCAGGGCAGGGGAGGTGGGCAGAAGGGCTCCCCTCAGCCTCCTCTTCTCCAGCCTCAACACCCCCAGCTCCCCCAGCTGCTCCTCAGAGGATTTGCCCTCCAGCCCCTTACCCAGCCTGGTTGCCCTTCTCTGCACTCGCTCCAGCACCTCCATGTCCTTCTGATGCTGAGGAGCCCAGAACTGGACCCAGCACTCCAGCTGCAGCCTCACCAGTGCCCAGCCCAGGGGCACAATCCCCTCCCCACACCTACTGGCCACCCTGTGTCTGACACAAGCCAGGATGCCCTTGGCCTTCCTGGCCCCCTGGGCACACTGCTGGCTCCTGGTCAGCCTGCAGTCACCCAACACCCCCAGGTCCTTCTCTGCCTGACAGCTCTCCAGCCAGTCTCCCCCCAGCCTGGAGCGCTGCATGGGCTTGTTCTGTCCCATGAGCAGCACTTTACCCTTGGCCTTGTTAAACCTCATCCCATTGGTCTCAGCCCATGGGTCCAGCCTGTCCAGATCCCTCTGAAGAGCCTCCCCACCCTCATGTTGCAGAGTCATGTCTGACCTCATGTTTGCATGGCTTCTTAGAAAGGTGGCCCTGTTCTAACTGTGAAATTGGGCAATGTTGTTGTTGCTGTTCCACCTGTGAACCTGTAACTGTGGGAGTTCAGACACTCTCCAGAAAGTCATCTTGTGCAATCCTGAATTTAGGGAAATGAAAAGATAATTTATGCTGTTTGGAGAGCACCTACTTACCTCCTCCACTGAGTTCCAAAACAGTTTCTGAGTCAATCTTCCTAGGTCAGAATAAAAAACTGGGGAATGGGGGATAAAATAACCCCTCAGAGGATCCTTTTTTTTTGTATGGTTGGACAAACAAGGCATGGAGAGATGTGGGCAACCCTGGTTGGACATCCAGCTGGAGGGGGCCCTCCTGAGAGTGATTTGGGGTTCTTGGTCAACAGGAAGTGACCCATAAGCTAGGAGTGTGCCCAGGCAGCCAGGAGGACCAACTGCATCTTGGGGTGAATCAAGCAGGGTATGGCCAGCTGGTCCAGGGAGGGGATTGTCCTCACCTTGAGTATTGGGTGCAGGTTTGGGACATTGGAGAGTGTCTGGAGGAGGGCAATGAGGATCAGGAAGGGTCTGGAGGTGAAGACTTAAGAGGAGTGGCTAAAGACCCTGGGTTTATTCAGTCTGGAGAAGAGGAGGCTGAGGGGAGACCTCATGGGGTCTGTGGCTTCCTGATGAGGGGGAGGGAAGGGGCAGGAGCTGATCTCTGTCTTCTTTTTGGGGACCAGGGATGGAACCTGAGGGAACAGTGTGAAGCTGCACCAGGGGAGGTTTAGTCTGGGTTTGAGGAACAGGTTCTGTGCTGAGAAGGGGGTCAGGCAGTGGCACAGGCTCCCCAGGGAAGGGGTCCCAGCCCTGAGCTGGGCTGAGGTCAAGAAGCATCTGGATGATGCCCTCAGTGCCCTGCTCTGACTTTGCTGGTCTGTGTGGAGCCAGGAGTTGGACTCCATGGTCCTTATGGGTCCCTTCCAGCTCAGGAGATTCTGATTCCATGACTCCCTTTGAAGAGACCTTCTACTAAGGTTAACAGGCTGTGGTCTGAAATGGTTAACCCAGTCACTTGGTTCTGGCAGCCTTTCTCTAAAAAGGTGAATTCTCATGGCCACAGGATTTTATTCAGGCACAATTTACCATCCCTCAGAGGCTCCTCCAGTGTGGAGGAACCTGGGCTCCCTCCCCTCAGGGAGAGATGTGGTCCCCCCACCAGTGAGGTGCTTCTGAAGGTGCAATCATGGAGTAAAGGAATGTGGCCTTCAAACTTGTTTCCTGCTGGAGCATTCTGTGAAGTTTGATTTGGATAAAAGCTGCTCTTAAGTTGGAACAGCAATTTAAGCAGGGTTTTATCTTATCAAGGGTTCATTGAACTTGATTCCATTTTGGAAGAGTTAAGTGGCAGTGGAGAAGCTAGGTGATGTCTGGTTTTAGGGGGATAAAGGCACCAAACTGTTTCATAACCAAGATGTTGCTCCTGTTCTTGGCTGAACATCTCCACTCCTCAAGATTCAGCGTTGGGAGGAAGATTGCAGCAGTGACCCTCTGAGGGTTACATGGAGCTGGTGTTAGGACAGCTTCCAGGACATCTTTGCTGCCATCCAGAGAGACCTGGACACGCTGGAAAGCTGGGCAGGGAGAAACCAGATGGGGTTCAACAAAAGCAAGTGGAGAGTCTGGCACCTGGGAAGGAAGAACTGCTGGAATCAGGACAGGCTGGGGGTGACCTGCTGGAGAGGAGCTCTGTGGAGAAGGAGCTGGGGGTGCTGCTGGGTGACAGGGTGGCCATGAGCCAGCAGTGTGCCCTGGGGGCTGAGAGAGCCCATGGCATCCTGGGGGGCATCAGGAGGAGTGTGGGCAGCAGGTCCCAGGAGGGGATCCTCCCCCTCTGCTCTGCCCTGCTCAGGCCCCAGCTGGAGTGTTGTGTCCAGTGCTGGGCTCCCTGGGATAGAAAAGACAGGGATCTCCTGGAGAGAGTCCAGAGGAGGCTCTGGAGATGCTGAAGGGCCTGGAGCATCTCCCCTGTGAGGAAAGGCTGAGGGAGCTGGGGCTGTTCAGCCTGGAGAGAAGCAGCCTGAGAGGGGATCTGATCAATGGGGATCAATAGCTGAAGGGTGGGACCCAGGGGGACATGGGCAGCCTCTTCTCAGTGTCTGTGGGGACAGGACAAGGGGTGATGGCCTCAAGTTGGAGCACAGGGAGTCCCACACCAATGTGGGGAAGAACTTCTTCCCAGTGAGGGTGAGGGAGCCCTGGGCCAGGCTGCCCAGTGGGTTGTGGAGTCTCCTTCTCTGGAGAGATCCCATCCCCATCTGGATGCCTCCCTGTGTGCCCTGTCCTAGGGACCCTGCTTTGGCAGGGGGGTTGGACCTGATGATCTCTTGAGGTCCCTGTGATTCTCTGATTCATCTGAAAAGCCACACTACCTTTCTTCTATCTAAAACTCCATCGATGGCCAAGGCCAGCATCATCCTACGATGACGAGCAAAGTCCAAGAGCTCCAGGAGGCATCTGCCATACTGATGACATGAAACTATTTCTAGCAACTGTCCCCATCATGGTGTATGACCTAACTTCTCACACATGGCTGTCATGGCAACTGGAAAGGTCAGCAGACTTTCTAGCTAATATTTAAAGCAGGCAGATAATAGTTTCCTGCCTTGGGCAAACAAGCATCTCTTTGGTTTGAAGCTTGGGGACAACATGTCTGCTCTGGGTTGTCTGAGCTCTTACTGAACCCATAGGATTCCAGGTGGCCCTGAATGGAAAGGAGGTTGTTCAGCTCTCCTAATGTACTAATAGATTACTAGGAGATAATTAAAATTACTCTGCAGCAGCTTGTAATCACCCCTTGCTTTTGTTTGCTGCTTGAGACACAGCAGCTGTGTGGTAAGGCTGAAAGAGGCCTGGTAGAGTGAGGCCTCCTGGCATGTCTGCTGGTGGACTGGGTGTTTGTCTCCATGGCTGTTGGGTTTTTGCTGTCAGGGCTTGATGAGTTGTGATGTTTCCTTTAGCTCCAGAGCAGCACAACCTCATTACCAACCAACCTGTCTGGCAGGTTTTAACCAAAAATGGCCAGTAACCACACCAGGCTACCCAGTAGTCATAGACACCTTGGAGTTTGGTTGTAAAATACTCTGCCTTGGTGATGGCCAACGCTGCCAGGAAGGACAGTGCTGCTGTGAGTGGTCATCTGGTGGTACTGGTGGAAGCTGGGACCACTGGAGTGTGGGATTTGAGTCTTATTATGGAAAGAGGGCAGGTGCTAAACACATCATAGACTCATAGAATGGCATGGGTTGGAAGGGATCCCAAGGATCAGAGAGTTCCAACCCCCTTACCACATCAAGTCACTTGGAGACACTTGTCCTTGACAGTAGACCTCAGAGGCTACAAAGCAGTTTGGTGTTTTGGGTTGGTTTTCTTTCCTTTGAAGATACCAGCACCAGCCAGAAAAGCTTCTCTCACTGGAAATTTTTATCTCCTTGATCTGGTTTTCCACAAGCTTCACCCTCAAGATGTCTTGAAGACAAGGAGCAGTCCCTTGTGTTCACCTTAGAGGAGGAAGCAGTAAATCTGCTGGGGACCTGACTCAGCTGAAAAGGAAGAGGAAAAAACTCCAGTGAGACACCAAAACATTGCTAAGGGGCTCCTGGTGATGAAGAGTCTATGAGGAGGAAGACAACAAGAGCAAGACAGCTCTCCTGTTGTCCAGTGTTTCTTGGCTTGAAGTGACTGGCTTCAAGACCAGGTTGGCTGGAGCCCTGGGCAACCTTGTGTAGCTCCAGGCCTGGAGGTTGGTGTCCCTGCCTGTGTCAGGGGGGTTGGAACTCTGTGATCCTTGGGGTTCCTCCCAACCCAGACCAGTCTGGGATTCTATTCTGGGGCCCTGGGCCACCTTGTGTAGCTCCAGGCCTGGAGGTTGGTGTCCCTGCCTGTGTCAGGGGGGTTGGAACTCTGTGATCCTTGGGGTCCCTCCCAACCCAGACCAGGCTGGGATTCCATGATGAGGCCCTGGGCAACCTTGTGTAGCTCCAGGCTTGGAGGTTGGTGGCCCAGCCTGGGTCAGGGGGGTTGGAACTCTGTGATCCTTTGGGTCCCTCCCAACCCAGACCAGTCTGGGATTCCATGATGAGGCCCTGGGCAACCTTGTGTAGCTCCAGGCCTGGAGGTTGGTGTCCCTGCCTGTGTCAGGGGGTTTGGAGCTCTGTGATCCTTGGGGTCCCTTCCAACCCAGACCAGTCTATGACTCTATGATTCTATGGCTGTGGGAAATCACAGGTCTCAAGACTGGGCAAAGCCTCTTCTGGTGATACTAAAGTAATGATTCAAGGTTGCCCTTGTTGATTCTTCTAGTAATGCCAGAAGTCTTTGTGATGGACTAGAAAAGGGAAGATTTAGGTTGAATATGAGGAAAAAAATCATAATATGAGGGTGGTGGATCAATGAGAGGTGATGGAGGCCCCATCCCTGGAGATATTTATTCAAGGTCAGGCTTGATGGGGCTCTGAGTAAACTGATCTAGTGAAGATGTCCCTGCTGATTGCAGGGAGGTTGGACTAGATGGCCTTTAAAGGAGCCTTCCAACCTAACCCTTTCTATGATTCTATGACTTTTGAATCCTCCTTGGTTTTGAAGGAAAAACCCAACCACAATTCTGTGCCCAAACCACCTGGATACCTCATGTGTTCTCAGCCCTTAGGTCCAGAAGTTGCATCTCCATTTTGATCCTACCCAGAAAGAAACTTCTCCCAACTTTCCTTTTAGGAGGTACAGAACCAAATACCAACTCTGATTTTATTAAACAGAATTAGTGGACTAAAGCCCTAATTAAGAAGGGTTTAGACTAATCTCTGAGAAGAAGTGAAGTCATGGAACCCCTCCTGCCTGTGGACTGGGCTTTACCTTCTCTCCCTGGTTTTTCTAGGAGGTTTTGTAATATGGCTTTTGCAATAATGTTTTGTGAAGCTCTTGTGTCTTTCTGACTAAGAGTTTACTTACAAAGCCATCCCTCCCACAGAAGGAGACAGAAAAAAGGGCTGGGGAAGTGTTGTGGAGTCATCTGTCCAGGTTAAGAGATGATGGGCTGGAAAGCAGCCCTGAGGAAAAGGACTTAGGAAGACTTGTGGATGAGAAGCTGGATATGAACCACCAATGTGCATCTGAAGCTCAGAAGGCCAACCACATCCTGGGTTGCATCACTAGAAAAGTGACCAGCAGATTGAGAGAGGTGATTCTGCTCCTCTACTCTGCTCTGTGGTGACCTCCCATGGAGTGCTGGGTCCAGCTCTGGAGCCCTCAGCACAAGAAGGATGTGGAACTGTTGGAGTGAGTCCAGAGGAGGACCACAAAAATGATCAATGGGCTGGAGCAGCTCTCCTATGAAGCCAGGCTGAGGGAGTTGGGCTTGTTCAGAATGGAGAAGGCTCCAGGAGGGACCTTATAGCAGCCTCCCAGTCCCTGAAATGTGCCTATAAGAAAGCTGGGGAAGAACTGTTCCCAAGGGCATGGAATGACAGGATGAGGGGTGATGGTTTTAAACTAGAAAAGGGGGGATTTAGGTTGCATTTTAGGAAGAAGTTCTTTAATATGAGGGTGGTGGATCACTGGCACAGGTTGCCCACAGAAGTGGTAGAGGCCCCATCCCTGGAGATGTTCAAGGTCAGGCTTGATGGGGCTCTGAGCAACCTGATGCAGTGAAGCTGTCCCTGCTCACTGCAGGGTGGTTGGACTAGATTGGCCTTTAAAGGTCCATTCCAACCTAACCCATTCTATGATCTTCTGTTGCCTTCTAAGTTGACACATCTCAAGTATTTTGGTCTGAGTTTTTGAATGGGGTGTAGGTGGAGTTGACTTTACTTCCCCAAACTGAAATTCCCACCTCACCCAGAAGAATTCCCTTGAAGCTGAGAAGTGGCCAGTGAATTTTAACAAGCAGCATGACAAGATCTCATTGTTGTAGAAGGAGCAGGCTCAGCCAGTGAAGTTCATGGATATTTTCCCTGCCATCCTACTCTTTCCCAGAATCAAGAGGACAAGTGGGTTTCCTGCCCTGTCAACCTTTGGAGATGAATATTCCCTTTATCCTGCTGCCTTTCTTTCCCAGGGTAATTAACAAATGCTGTGAGGACTGGAATGAAGGTGGGTGTCTTAGTGGGAGCCAGGTTCTTCTCAGTGATATCCAGCAATAGGACAAGGGGCAATGGGTGCAAGCTGGAGCAGAGGAGCTTCCATGTGAACATAAGGAGGAACATTTCCACTGTGAGGGTGATGGAGCACTAGGACAGGCTGCCCAGAGAGGTTGTGGAGTCTCCTTCTCTGGAGAAATCCAAACCCCACCTGGATGTGTTCCTGTGGGATTTAGTCTGGGTGATCCTGCTCTGGCAGGGAGGGTTGGACTAGATGAGCTTTCAAGGTTCCTTCCAACTCCTAATGTTCTGTGATTCTTTAATGGGAAGACTCACAGCACTGAAAACCAACCAGCACCCCTCATCAGCATCACTCTTATGGGCTAGGCAGTTCCTTAAGAGCTCAAAGTCTTGCAAAATGAAGTTGTGAGCATTTGCTTTGAAGGACAATGAGAATGTCGAGGAGAAGGACAATCTGATGTGATTGCACCCTCAGCAGGTTTGCAGGTGACACCAAGCTGAGTGGTGTGGTTGGCACCAGAGAAGGAAAGGAAGCCACCCAGAGGGATCTTGACAGGCTGGAAAGGTGGGCCTGGGTGAACCTCATGAGGGTCAACACTGGGAAGTGTGAGGTGTTGCACTTGGGCTGGAGGAATCCCAGAGATATTTAGAGACTGGGAGAAGAGCTCCTGGAGAGCAGCCCTGCTGAGAAGGACCCGGGTGTCATGGTGGGTGAGAAACTCCACATGAGCCAGCAGTGGCTCTTGCAGCTGGGAAGGGTGAAGGGATCCTGGGCTCCATCAGCAGAGGGGTGGCAGCAGGGACAGGGAGGGGATTGTCCCTCTCTGCTCTGCCCTCAGGAGGCCCCAGCTGGAGTCCTGTGTCCAGAGCTGGGGCCCCAGTACAAGAAAGATGGGGAACTGTTGGAGAGGGGTCAGAGGAGCCACAAGGATGATCAGAGGGCTGGAGCAGCTCCCCTATGAAGAGAGGCTGAGGGAGCTGGGCTGGGTCAGCCTGGAGAAGAGAAGGCTGTGGGGGGACCTCATTGCAGCCTGCCAGCCCCTGAAGGGAGCAGAGGAACAGGAGGGGAATCAGCTTGTTCAAAGGTCAGAGCCTGGCAGGACAAGGGGGCTGGAGTGAAGCTGGAGGAGGGAAGGGTTAGAGGAGATCTTAGGGGGAAGTTCTTTGCAGAGAGAGTGGGGAGGGGCTGGAAGGGGCTGCCCAGAGAGGGGGTGGATGCCCCGTCCCTGAAGGTGTTGAAGGCCAGTTTGGCTGGGGCCCTGGGCAACCTTGTGTAGCTCCAGGCCTGGAGGTTGGTGGGCCTGGCTGTGTTAGGGGGGTTGGAGCTCTCTGATCCTTGGGGTCCCTTCCAACCCAGACCAGTCTGGGATTCTATGAGTTGAGGCCTCTCAGTCTCTAGCAAAGTCTTTCCTCTGATGCTAAAAGAGCTGCTGATGGGGTGTTTCCCACTGAAATCTGGGGTTGCCATATTCTTCCTGTTGCAGATCAAGACAACACCACGGTGTAGCATCATCTGTGAGCCAGATGTCTCTCTATAGCTCCCTTTCAAGGGAGAGGCTGCTCTTGAGGCGTTGAGATCCTTCGGTGGCTTAAAAAAGAGGGGAGGGAGCAAACTTGCTGTCCCTGCCTGTGGCAGGAGAGTTGGAGCTCTGTGATCCTTGGGGTCCCTTCCAACCCAGACCAGTCTGGGATCCTATGATTCTACAATCTCATCATTATTTTATTTAGAAACTGCTTCTTACTTTGAGGAACCCATATCTCCAGAGGAAAATACACCACAATATCTTGGACAGAACATCTGACGAGCACTTGCAGGAAGAATTAAGCAAGAAGATCTTCATGAACATGTTGTCCTAGACGTGTGAGGATGGGAAAAGAATCTTAAGCTGCTTTTCTAGAAAGATGAGCATGAATCACTTGGGTTTCTGTCCTTTGTGAGTAATGCTGGAAATCTGTGGTGCTTGCAACTCTGCTTTCACAACCCACCTGTGCCATACTGCCTGCATATAAACTTCTGGGGAGTAGCATCTCTTAGCTGAGCCTCTAGTTTGGGTGGACTGATGTTGAAAATAGAAGTTCTCCACCCTCCAAAAAATGTCCACATTCTCATGTGCTTTCTAAAAATACCAGCCTGCTTTCCTGTGGATGGGATTAGCATCAAACTCTTGTCATTGGCATCGTGGTTCTACAAGGAACCAAGCAGGCACCGCTGAGGGAACGTGTTTTGAAGCAGGATTTGTCATCCACAAGCTGTCCTGGTTCCCTGTGACCTTCTAGTTTGTGAGGAACCCTTCAGTTTGGAGATTGGCTTTATGGTCACAAGCATACCTAAGGAGTGAGTCACTCCTGATGGTCATTATTATTGTTTTATAATTAATTTTTTGCATAGTAGTTCCTCCTGTGCAGTTGGAGTAAAGGTATCTGGACCTGGTAGTTGGATATCAATAGATAAGGAGATGCTGGTGGACATCCAGAGGAGGGTGATGAAGCTGGTGAAGGGTCTTGAGGTCCTACAAGGAACAGCTGAGGGAGCTGTGGCTTTTTAGTCTTGAGAGAAAGAAGCTGAGGGGAGACCTTGTCGCTCTCTGCAACTCCCTGCAAGGGAGAGATGTTGGGGTTGGTCTCTTCTCTTGGGTGACAAGTGATAGGACAAGAGGGAATGGCTTGAAATTGCACCAGGGGAGGGAGGTTCTTCTGCCCCTCTGCTCTGCCCTGGGGAGGCCTCATTTAGAAGAGTGTGTGTGGTGCTGGGCTCCTTGGGGCAGGAGGGACAGGGAGCTCCTGGAGAGGGGACAACAAAGGGCTACAGAGATGATGAGGGGACCAGAACATCTCTCTGATGGAGGGAGGCTGAGGGACTCAGGACTTTTTAGCCTGGAGAAGAGAAGACTGGAAGGGATCTTCTCAGTGCTGATAAATCCTTGAGGGGTGGACTGAGGAGGATGGGTCAGTCTGTGTTCAGTGGCTCCCAGGGACAGGACAAGGGCAATGGGCACAAACTGGAGCAGAGGAAGTTCCACCTAACCCTGAGGAGGAACTTCTTTACTGGGAGGGTGGCAGAGCCCTGGGCCAGGCTGCCCAGAGAGGTTGTGGAATCTCCATCTCTGGAGACATCCAAACCCCATGATCCTGGACTCTGCCCTGTGCATCCTGCTCAAGGTGATCCTGCTCTGGCAGGGGGGTTGGACCAGATGATCTCCAGAGGTCCCTCCCAAACCCAATCATTCTGTGATTCCATGTTCATTGGTGGGCAATAGCAGAGTTGATCTTCTAGGGGGGGGGGGTGTTTATTATCCTTCCTCTTCCACTCAGTCCTCTAAAGTGGTATGGGAGCTCTGCTTGTGGGACAGAGACCAGGTTGCTTGTGACCTAAGGGTGCTATGCAGCTGATAGTTAAAGTCAGTAAATTGGAAGGAGAGAGATGAGGAGGCCTCTCAGATGGTGACTGGATCTCAGCCTTCAACCATTCTGCCTCCAGATCCACAGCCCAAGCTCAAGCAAGGCTGACTGACCTTGGTCTTAGTGACTAAGCCTCACCCTTGGGTATCTACTGCATACCTACACGTCCTGTGGTTCTTAGCTGTAGTAGAAGGTGAAAGGAGCTGAATAGATTTCCTAACCTAATGATCCATGTATCTGAGATGCTGGGTGGTGACTCTGAAATTTACTGGTGGGAACAGTCAGGTGATAAATACTCCCTGCTGCCAGGCTCTGTCTTCTGTCTCTGTCAGCTCTGTTTCTGGTGACCTCAGCTGGCTCAGGTATGAGGTACTGCTGGTCTGTGTGCAGCATCATCAAATTCAGCCTGGAAATTCATGTAGCTTCTCCTTTGTGTTCAGTGGTTGGTGTTTGGCCAGCTTCACCTTCTAACCTTCACATATGGGCTGCAGGGATAAGAAGGATGGTGCAAGACCAAAGGATGTGGAGGTCTTAGTGGGAAAGCAGGCTTTGGATTAAAGAATCATAGAATCATGCAAGGTGTTAGGTTGGAAAGGATCTTTAAAGGCCATTTAGTCCAACTCCTCTGCAGTAAACAGGGACATGTTCACTAGATCAAGTTGCTCAGAGTCCCATCAAGCCTGACCTTGAATATCTCCAGGGATGGGGACTTCCCCACTTCTCAGTGCAACCTGTGCCAGTGATCCACCACCCTAAAAATTAAGAACCTTTTCCTAATATCCAACCTAAATCTCCCCTTTTCTAGTTTAAAACCATCACCCCCCATCCTAACACTCCATGCCCCTGTGAACAGTTCTTCCCCAGCTTCCTTATAGGCACCTTTCAGGGACTGGAAGGCCCCTATAAGGTCCCCCTGGAGCCTTCTCCAAGCTGAACAAGCCCAACTCTCTCACCCTGTCTTCACAGGAGAGGTGCTTCAGCCCACTGATCATTTTTGTGGCCTCCTCTGGATGTGCTCCAAGAAGTCCATGTCCTTCTTGTGTTGAGGGCACCAGAGCACAGTCTTTGGACACAAAGCAGTTGGATTCAGTTCTAAGACCACACAATATTTCTTTGAATCACTTTGGTTTCACCAATGTCACAACAGCTGGTACCCACCACAGGGTGCAGAGACTTGCTTGAGCAGCTCCAACAAGCAAAACACAAGAGCAGGAATTTGGAGGCACTAACCAACTTCATGGCATGTTCTCACTGCTGAGTGAAATTGGAGAGTGGTGTACTAGGTTACTTCCCCTCCTGAATTCCCTCTTATATTTCCACATATTTTTTATATGTGTTTTAAAAAAGGGTAGATGAGGTATTCAGGGATATGGTTTAGCACAGGGTGGGAATGGCTGGGCTTCCTGCCATACAGCCAGGAAGGCCAAGGGCATCCTGGCTTGTGTCAGACACAGGGTGGCCAGTAGGTGTGGGGAGGGGATTGTGCCCCTGGACTGGGCATTGGTGAGGCTGCAGCTGGAGTGCTGGGTCCAGTTCTGGGCTCCTCAGCATCAGAAGGACATGGAGGTGCTGGAGCGAGTGCAGAGAAGGGCAACCAGGCTGGGGAAGGGGCTGGAGGGCAAATCCTCTGAGGAGCAGCTGAGGGAGCTGGGGGTGTTGAGGCTGGAGAAGAGGAGGCTGAGGGGAGACCTTCTGCCCACCTCCCCTGCCCTGCCAGGAGGGTGCAGAGAGGTGGGCGCTGGTCTCTTCAGCCAGGGGCCAGGAGCTGGGACAAGGGGCAATGGGCTCAAGCTGCCCCAGGGCAGGGTCAGCTCAGCTGGGAGGACAAAGTTCTTCGCTGGCAGAGTTGTGGGGCTGTGGAACAGGGGCCTGGAGCAGGGTCAGGGCCTGGGACGGGCCTGGAAAAGGGGCCTAGAACAGGGACAGGGCCTGAGACAGGGTCAGGGCCTGGCACAGGCTGCCCAGGGAGGGGGCTGAGTCCCCACCCCTGGGTGTGTTTAACAGACAGGGAGATGAGGTGCTCAGGGATCTGGTTTAGCACAGGACAGGAATGGTTGGACTTGATGATCTTCAAGGTCTTTTCCAACCTGGTGATTCAGTGATTCCTGTGCATCTACATATTCAAACAAAGATCTGAATTCATTTATCTCAAAATAAAGACATGGTGCCAAGCAACAGCAGCAACTCTACTCCTGAGGTACAGCTCTTCCCTTTAAATAACCAGACAGATGAAACCACATCGAAGTCTTTATGTCTGTATCTGTGTGGGGATGATTAACAGTGATCGGCAACGGGAGGGAGGAGACAAAAGGTGCTCCTGAAGATTGGGTTCCTCATCCTCTTAATGTTTCAGTTATTATTGACCTGCTGGAGAGGAGCTCTGTGGAGAAGGAGCTGGGGGTCCTGGTGGGTGACAGGGTGGCCATGAGCCAGCAGTGTGCCCTGGGGGTTGAGAAAGCCCATGGCATCCTGGGGGGCATCAGGAGGAGTGTGGGCAGCAGGTCCCGAGAGGGGATCCTTCCCCTCTGCTCTGCCCTGCTCAGGCCCCAGCTGGAGTGTTGTGTCCAGTGCTGGGCTCCCTGGGATATAAAAGACAGGGATCTCCTGGAGAGAGTCCAGAGGAGGCTCTGGAGATGCTGAAGGGCCTGGAGCATCTCCCCTGGGAGGAAAGGCTGAGGGAGCTGGGGCTGTTCAGCCTGGAGAGAAGCAGCCTGAGAGGGGATCTGATCAACAGGGATCAATAGCTGAAGGGTGGGACCCAGGGGGACATGGGCAGCCTCTGCTCAGTGTCTGTGGGGACAGGACAAGGGGTGATGGCCTCAAGCTGGAGCACAGGGAATTCCACACCAACATGGGGATGAACTTCTTGCCAGTGAGGGTGAGGGAGCCCTGGGCCAAGCTGCCCAGGGGGGTGTGGAGTCTCCTTCTCTGGAGAGATTCCAGCCCCATCTGGATGCCTCCCTGTGTGCCCTGTCCTAGGGACCCTGCTTTGGCAGGGGGGTTGGACCCGATGATCTCTGGAGGTCCCTTCCACCCCCTACAATTCTGTGACTCTCTGATTCTAACCAAAAGGTGATGTGGAGATGGAAAACAAATAGGAAACTTGGGCTGAGGAAGCTGTGTTACTTGAGAGCCTTTTCAGACTCTCTGGGAGGCACCGTAGAAAGGTTAAAATTTGCAGCTCAAATGTGAGCTCTGAGCTTGGTTGAGCAAGTGTCTGAAATTATACCACGTGTCTGGAGGTAATGAAAGCTTAGAAGCCTCCTTTCCTTGGATGAGAGGGCAAGAAAGTGGTGGGGTTGAAGGGCAACCTCTTAAGATATCACCTCACCCCCTTGGAATGGCTCGTCATGCAGCCTGGACCGCAGAGCATGATGTGGCGGGTTAAACAAGAGGGTCATTGAAGGAGTGGGTGCTCAGCCAGATGTTTTTCAAGGTCCTTGACAATAGCCCTTTCATTTCCTGTGCCCAAAACCCAGTGTAGCTCTGCAGGGAGGGAGGCTGGTGGCCGTAGATGTAGCCGCCGCCTGGGATAGGAGGCTCGTCGCCGGGGTGAATGTCCCAGAAAAGGATAAAAGGAGATAGCTGGAGGCTGGATCTGCTCTGGAAGAGCAGAAAGAATAGCCTGGATCCATCACAAGGCAGAGAGTAGAGGAAGGGAAGGGCCATGAAGGTGATTAAAGGGGCTGGAGCACCTCCTGTATGAAGAGAGGTTGAGGGAGCTGGGCTGGGTCAGCCTGGAGAAGAGAAGGCTGTGGGGGGACCTCATTGCAGCCTGCCAGTCCCTGAAGGGAGCAGAGGAACAGGAGGGGAATCAGCTTGTTCAAAGGGCAGAGCCTGGCAGGACAAGGGGGCTGGAGTGAAGCTGGAGGAGGGAAGGGTTAGAGGAGATCTGAGGGGGAAGTTCTTTGCAGAGAGAGTGGTGAGGGGCTGGAGCAGGCTGCCCAGAGAGGGGGTGGGTGCCCCATCCCTGGAGGTGTTCAAGGCCAGGTTGGATGGGGCAACCTTGTGTAGCTCCAGGCCTGGAGGTTGGTGTCCCTGCCTGTGTCAGGGGGGTTGGAGCTGTGTGATCCTTGGGGTCCCTTCCAACCCAGCCCAGTCTATGATTCTATGAAATGCAGAGTAGGAAATCTGAAGTTCTTGTTTGTTTTTAGGTGGGGGGTTTTTTTTCAACACCACCTCGTTACTGGAGACTTCTAAAATTATCAAGGACTTTTCAGTCTAATTTTTTTGCTTTAATGATCCAACTCTTATTTTAGACCTGAGGGCGTTTCTCTGCCCAGAAGCACGTGGTCTCTCCTCTTGATCTGTTTGTTCATCAAAAAGTTAACTGCCTCTCAGAAGAAGAGTGATGCTTTAGAAGGAATAACAAGACATCAAAGATGTAGCTACTTGGGTAGCAAGATGAATGGTTAGTGGCTAGAATTGATTTGTGACAGCATAGAGCTGTTCTCAAAAATCCCTAAAATTCAGCTGGGGATTAGTCACTTCTGAGTGTAGACCTGTTATGCTCACATGTTATAAAAGGTGGTAGATGCCTTGGAGCATCTTTCTTGTCCACTTCCCAGTAGAAAGGAACTAAAATGTGTTCAGAAACAAGGTGTGTGGTTGTTGAGCATCACCTTTGCAACGTATAGAAGTCTCTTTCTATAGAGGATTTCTCCAGCAACCCATCATTTGCAGTAGTCTCAGTCAAAGAATCATCATAGGCTGGTCTGGGTTGGAAGGGACCCAAGGATCAGAGAGTTCCAGCCCCCCCTGCCATAGGCCAGGCCACCAACCTCCAGGCCTGAAAGCTAGTGCTCAACTCCAGCACTTCCCAAAAGGTTCCTGGCACCAAGAGTCACTTACAGAATCATCTCATGGTTTGGGTGTGAAGGGACCTCTGAAGGTCATCCAGTCCAATCTGCCTGCAATGAGAAGGGACATCTTCAACCAGACCAGGTTTCTCAGAGCCCAATCCTACCTGACTTTGAGTGTTTCCAGGGATGGAGCATCTCCCACCTCTCTATGCCAGTGTCTCACCACCCTCAATGTAAAAAACCTTCCTTATATTAATCTGAATCTCCCCCATTTTTGCTGGAAACCATCACCCCTTCTATCACTAGAGACTCTCCTAAAAACTCTGTGACCATCTTTCTCATAAGCCCCTTTTTATTATTTCAATCCAGCCTCAGCAAGGACCTGATGATCCAAAGCTGGGAGGAGTGGCTGACACACAAACACTGAGCTGCCATCCAGAGAGACCTGGCCAGGCTGGAGAGCTGGGCAGGGAGAAACCAGATGGGGTTCAACAAAAGCAAGGGGAGAGTCTGGCACCTGGGAAGGAAGAACTGCTGGAATCAGGACAGGCTGGGGGTGACCTGCTGGAGAGGAGCTCTGTGGAGAAGGAGCTGGGGGTCCTGCTGGGTGACAGGGTGGCCATGAGCCAGCAGTGTGCCCTGGGGGCTGAGAGAGCCCATGGCATCCTGGGGGGCATCAGGAGGAGTGTGGGCAGCAGGTCCCAGGAGGGGATCCTCCCCCTCTGCTCTGCCCTGCTCAGGCCCCACCTGGAGTGTTGTGTCCAGTGCTGGGCTCCCTGGGATAGAAAAGACAGGGATCTCCTGGAGAGAGTCCAGAGGAGGCTCTGGAGATGCTGAAGGGCCTGGAGCATCTCCCCTGTGAGGAAAGGCTGAGGGAGCTGGGGCCGTTCAGCCTGGAGAGAAGCAGCCTGAGAGGGGATCTGATCAATGGGGATCAATAGCTGAAGGGTGGGACCCAGGGGGACATGGGCAGCCTCTTCTCAGTGTCTGTGGGGACAGGACAAGGGGTGATGGCCTCAAGTTGGAGCACAGGGAGTTCCCCCCCAATGTGGGGAAGAACTTCTTCCCAGTGAGGGTGAGGGAGCCCTGGGCCAGGCTGCCCAGGGGGGTGTGGAGTCTCCTTCTCTGGAGAGATTCCAGCCCCATCTGGATGCCTCCCTGTGTGCCCTGTCCTAGGGACCCTGCTTTGGCAGGGGGGTTGGACCTGATGATCTCTGCAGGTCCCTTCCAACCCCTACGATTCTGTGATTTCAATACATCACTGGCTCCCTGGAGCCTGAACAACCCTAACTCCATTAACTTTTCAGTGGATGGCTTTGTCTAATCAGGTCTGGTATTTTAATTTGAGGTGATCTGCTTCTAAAAGGGAAAAGAATAGCACCAAGGAACCTATTTAGGTTTGACTCTTCTCCTGAAGTGTGCTCAGCTCCGAGCAGGGATATGAAGCCAGCGCTGACAATAAAGTAATTGGCTCAGAGGCAGGTGATGTTTTGAATTACTAATGAAATACATTGTGGAGCTGCAGGTGGTAGAGCTGCAATATTATTGTCTGCCTCAGGAATGATGTGAATTATTATTCATAACGTTCAGAGAGCTGCCAGTGGAAGGTTGTGGCTGTTAACTGTGTCGGCGATGGATGCTTCTGGATGTAGCACATCTAAAGGACTTGGTAGAGCAGGTTGGTGGCTCCTCCTGTGAAGAACTTAGAATGGAGAGGGCCAAGAAAGGGATCAGTACAACAAAATTGTTTGTGTGGTTGTAGGTGGTTGTGTTCTCTGGGTGCTTGCTGTGATAAATCTACCTAAAATAAGAAGAAATGAGAGGGAAAAGGGATTTGTGGGGGAAGAGGAAGCCTAATCAAAGCAGCAGAAAGACCTCTCAAGCCAAAGGGAAGACTCTTGGGGTGATTTTTATGTCTGGAACAACTGGACCAGAGCAGTGAGGCTGGGGAAGGGGCTGGAGGGCAAATCCTCTGAGGAGCAGCTGAGGGAGCTGGGGATGTTGAGGCTGGAGAAGAGGAGGCTGAGGGGAGACCTTCTGCCCACCTCCCCTGCCCTGCCAGGAGGGTGCAGAGAGGTGGGCGCTGCCCTCTTCATCCAGGGGACAGGAGATGGGACAAGGGGCAATGGGCTCAAGCTGCCCCAGGGTAGGGTCAGCGCAGCTGGGAGGGAAAAGTTCTTCCCTGGCAGAGTTGTGGGGCTGTGGAACAGGGGCCTGGAGCAGGGTCAGGGCCTGGAACAGGCCTGGAGCAGGGTCAGGGGCTGGAGCAGGGTCAGGGCCTGGAACAGGCTTGGAGCAGGGTCAGGGCCTGACATGGGCCTGGAGCAGGGTCAGGGCCTGGAACAGGCCTGGAGCAGAGTCAGGGCCTGGGATGGGACTGGAAAAGAGGCTTAGAACAGGGTCAGGGCCTGAGACAGGATCAGGGCCTGGCCCAGGCTGCCCAGGGAGGGGGCTGAGTCCCCACCCCTGGGTGTGTTTAACAGACAGGGAGATGAGGTGCTCAGGGATCTGGTTTAGCACAGGACAGGAACGGTTGGACTTGATGATCTTCAAGGTCTTTTCCCACCTTGTGATTCTGTGGATGAAGTTTCTGGGGGGCTTTTCTCCTTGCAGAGAGCTCTGTGCTAGTGTGTAGGGCAGCAGCAAGGGTGTGTGCTACAGTGCACGGCACATGCGTGGCTGGAGGTGCTGAGCTGGGAAATGAGGTGGTCCCCATGGGATTAAAGATGCAGGAGGATAAAAAACACATTGTTGACAAGATGCTGGTTCAAGCATGAAAGTCCTTAGTCCTCCATGTGCTGGCTGGAAATGTGTTAAGATTTTCTTGCTCCAGTTCCATGGTCACAGAGAGAATCAAATGATGGAAGCAAGCTCCCAGCTACTCCATGCTCAAACCTATCCCTGGGTTTCAGGGGAGACCTCTGAGCCCCTTCTAGCCCCTGAAGGGACTGGAAGTCGTTCCCAGCTGGGAAGGACTGTTTGTAAGGGCATGGAACGATAGGATGAGGGGCAGTGGGTTTAAACTAGATCAGGGCAGGTTTAGATGAGACCTGAGGAAGATGTTCTTCCCTCTGAGGATGATGGATCACTGGAACAGGTTGCCCAAAGAGGTGCTGGAGGCCCCATCCCTGGAGATGTTCAAGGTCAGGATGGATGGGACTCTTGAGTGATCTGATCTAGGGAAGATGTCCCTGCTCACTGCAGGGGGTTGGACTATAAGGCCTTTAAAGGCCCCTTCCAACCTAACACATCCAATGATTCTTTGATTCTCTGCTTTTCCTTTTTAACTGTCAACAAACCAACCTGTGCCTAATCAACCAAGATGCTTGGACTTTCTCTTGCCTGTTTTCTGTCTCCTAAATCATCCTACTATGAGCGTTCTGGCTTCTAGTTCCTGCTAATTCATACTCTGCCTTTGATTTTCATTTGAAAAGCCAATGGCATCCTGGCTTGTGTGAGACACAGGGTGGCCAGTAGGTGTGGGAAGGGGATTGTGCCCCTGGGCTGGGCACTGGTGAGGCTGCAGCTGGAGTGCTGGGTCCAGTTCTGGGCTTCTCAGCATCAGAAGGACCTGGAGGTGCTGGAGCGAGTGCAGAGAAGGGCAACCAGGCTGGGGAAGGGGCTGGAGGGCAAATCCTCTGAGGAGCAGCTGAGGGAGCTGGGGGTGTTGAGGCTGGAGAAGAGGAGGCTGAGGGGAGACCTTCTGCCCACCTCCCTTGCCCTGCCAGGAGGGTGCAGAGAGGTGGGCGCTGGTCTCTTCAGCCAGTGGCCAGGAGCTGGGACAAGGGGCAATGGGCTCAAGCTGCCCCAGGGCAGGGTCAGCTCAGCTGGGAGGGAAAAGTTCTTCCTTGAAAGAGTTGTGGGGCTGTGGAACAGGAGCCTGGAGCAGGGTCAGGGCCTGGGACAGGCCTGGAACAGGGTCAGGGCCTGGAAGGGGCCTGGAGCAGGGTCAGGGCCTGGGACAGGCCTGGAGCAGGGTCAAGGCCTGGAATGGGCCTGGAATAGGGGCCTAGAACAGAGTCAGTGCCTGAGACAGGGTCAGGGCCTGGCACAGGCTGCCCAGGTAGGGGGTTGAGTCCCCACCCCTGGGTGTGTTTAACAGACAGGGAGATGAGGTGCTCAGGGATCTGGTTTAGCCCAAGACAGGAACAGTTGGTCTTGATGATCTTCAAGCTCTTTTCCAGCCTTGTGATTCTCTGTGAAATCAGTTGTGTTTCCAACCTGAGCCGCTGTCTGTAGGGTGATGGGAGGGTGGATGCTATTGCTTTACAGATGTGGAAATAAATTTGAAAGTAACAAGTGCCTGGAGTTCACCCAAGCCTGTGGTAAAGCCTTGGATGGATGCCCAGTGGAAGACTGGGACTTAACTGGAAAACTCATCCCATTTCCAATTAATCAGATGTTCGTTAGCCTCACCATGGCAGAGATCCTTATAATCTGGATAAAGTTCAATGATAAAACATAGTGTGTGTGATGGCCTGAAGTGAGTTTGTAGATGGGTTCATGAATCATAGAGTCACAGGATCACAGGGGTTGGAAGGGACCTCCAGAGCCCATGGGGTCCAACCCCCCTGCCAAAGCAGGGCCCCTAGGACAGGGCACACAGGGAGGCATCCAGATGGGGCTGGAATCTCTCCAGAGAAGGAGACTCCACACCCCCCTGGGCAGCCTGGCCCAGGGCTCCCTCACCCTCACTGGGAAGAAGTTCTTCCCCACATTGGTGTGGAACTCCCTGTGCTCCAACTTGAGGCCATCACCCCTTGTCCTGTCCCCACAGACACTGAGAAGAGGCTGCCCATGTCCCCCTGTGTCCCACCCTTCAGCTATTGATCCCCAGTGATCAGATCCCCTCTCAGGCTGCTTCTCTCCAGGCTGAACAGCCCCAGCTCCCTCAGCCTTTCCTCCCAGGGGAGATGCTCCAGGCCCTTCAGCATCTCCAGAGCCTCCTCTGGACTCTCTCCAGGAGATCCCTGTCTTTTCTATCCCAGGGAGCCCAGCACTGGACACAACACTCCAGCTGGGGCCTGAGCAGGGCAGAGCAGAGGGGGAGGATCCCCTCCTGGGACCTGCTGCCCACACTCCTCCTGATGCCCCCCAGGATGCCATGGGCTCTCTCAGCCCCCAGGGCACACTGCTGGCTCATGGCCACTCTGTCACCCACCAGGACCCCCAGGTCCTTCTCCACAGAGCTCCTCTCCAGCAGGTCACCCCCAGCCTGTCCTGATTCCAGCAGTTCTTCCTTCCCAGGTGCCAGACTCTCCCCTTGCTTTTGTTGAACCCCATCTGGTGTCTCCCTGCCCAGCTCTCCAGCCTGGCCAGGTCTCTCTGGATGGCAGCTCAGTGTCTGTGTGTCATAGACTGGTCTGGGTTAGAAGGGACCCCAAGGATCACACAGCTCCAACCCCCCTGACACAGGCAGGGACACCAACCTCCAGGCCTGGAGCTACACAAGTTTGCTCCATCCAACCTGGCCTTGAACACCTCCAGGGCTGGGGCATCCTCCACAACCCCTGAACCTGTGTTTTCCCAATCTTCATTTGCCAAAAGGATTGAATTAGTGGAGATTTTCTCTGTGCATCCTTCCAAACATCAGTTCTCCTATAGATCTCTGGCATGGATGTCTTGTATAAATAGACTCTGACTAGTTGGTACTGGAGCTTCCAGTTCCCACGCTGATTCTTATCAAAGATTAGTTCCCAGCCAAACTGGAGGGGGGGTGAGGGGGGAAGTGGGGGTGGGTTGTCTTTCTTTCAAGGGATTTATCACATCAAAACAAGTCTGTGGCTTAATGCTGGGTGCTGAAACTGCCAGGCTTATATACTTGGAGCTGTAATGACCTGCTGAGCCACTAGAAAATGAAATGGGGTTGCTTTAAACCTCCCTACCTCTTCCTTAAAACTGGATCCAGGGACTTGGTTCCTGTCTGGCAGCTTTGGGTTTGATAATCACCTGGTTGTACCAGGGGTGAGATCAAGCACTAGTGCTTGCATTTTGTATTCCTGGCTTCAGATCACTGTTGAGGAGTTGAGAGCTTGGTGGCATCAGCTCTATTATATGTTATTTTCTTTTATTTCATTTTATTTGTTTTATATTTATTGAATTTGGTGGTTGAGAAACTTCCCATGAGCCAGCAGTGACTCTTGCAGCTGGGAAGGCCAATTGTATCCTGAGCTTCATCAGCAGAAGGGTGGCAGCAGGGACAGGGAGGGGATTGTCCCTCTCTACTCTGCCCTTAGGAGGCCCCAGCTGGAGTCCTGTGTCCAGAGCTGGGGCCCTAATACAAGAAAGATGGGGAACTGTTGGAGAGGGGTCAGAGGAGCCACCAAGATGCTCAGAGGGCTGGAGCAGCTCCCCTATGAAGAGAGGCTGAGGGAGCTGGGCTGGGTCAGCCTGGAGAAGAGAAGGCTGTGGGGGGACCTCATTGCAGCCTGCCAGTCCCTGAAGGGAGCAGAGGAACAGGAGGGGAATCAGCTTGTTCAGAGGGCAGAGCCTGGCAGGACAAGGGGGCTGGAGTGAAGCTGGAGGAGGGAAGGGTTAGAGGAGATCTTAGGGGGAAGTTCTTTGCAGAGAGTGTGGTGAGGGGCTGGAAGGGGCTGCCCAGAGAGGGGGTGGATGCCCCATCCCTGGAGGTGTTGAAGGCCAGGTTGGCTGGGGCCCTGGGCAACCTTGTGTAGCTCCAGGCCTGGAGGTTGGTGTCCCTACCTGTGGCAGGGGGGTTGGACCTTTATGATCCTTGGGGTCCCTTCCAACCCATGCCATTGTATGATTTTATTTTATTTTATTTTATTTTATTTTATTTTATTTCTATTTCTTTTCCTTGCTGGCACTAATGTGATCCAACCGGCTCCTCCACTGATTGCCGTAGCAGGGAACGTTCTATGAGAGGCACCCGCCAGGCTCTGCTGGAAACTAAAACCAGAGGAGAGTTCATTTAAGGATTAGCTCTTTGCAAGATGCCTGTAATTGCCCTGCCAGACCAAAGCTGGAGAAATAAATCAGGATAAAACAAACCCTCTGGATAGATTTGAATCCCCAGTGGCATCAGGACCTGTTGGAATAGCAGGGGAGCTGCTGCTCGCTCCTGGAGGTGTGTGGGCAGACGTGCCACCAAGGAGGTTTGTTCTGCTTTTAGCAGGGCAGTGCCTCAGTTGTCAACTGAAATCACCCAATTTTACCCAAAACAGTCTTGTCTTTAGGAAATCTCCTGCTTGCTTAGCTAGCCTGGGGTCTGAGCTACGTGCTGGTGGTGTTAATCACAGAATCACAAGGTTGGAAAAGATCTTTGAAGATCATCAAGTCCAACCAATCCCATCCTAAACCATATCCCTAAGTACCTCATCTACCCTTTTTTAGACACAGACAGGGAAGGTGACTCAACCAACTCCCTGGGCAGCCTGTTCCAGGCCCCAATATAAGGGGAACCATCTCACCTCAGTATTAAACCAAATATCACTATGGCTGTTCTATGATAGATGCTGGTTTGTACCAACAGGGAACCAAAGCAGGTGCCTGGCAGGAGCTATTTCCTCCCTCTTTTATCATCCATTGAATCTGGGCCTTCCTTAGGATCTAGATTGGTGGCTCATGTCCAGCTAAGAACATGAGCCACCAATATGCATCTGCAGCCCCCAAGGCCAACCACATCCTGGGCTGTGTCACAAGAATTGTGACCAGCAGATTGAGAGAGGGGATTCTGCTCCTGGAGCAGATTGAGAGAGAGGATTCTACCCCTCTGCTCTACTCTGGTGAGACCTCACCTGGAGTACTGTGTCCCCCTCTGGAGCCCTCAACACAAGAAGGACGTGGAACTGTTGAGGCATGTCCAGAAGAGGGCTACACAAATGATCAGTGGGCTGGAGGACCTCTCCTGTGAAGACAGGCTGAGAGAGTTGGGCTTGTTCAGCCTGGAGAAGGCTCCAGGGGAACATTATGGCAGCCTCCAGTCCCTGAAAGGTGCCTATAAGGAAACTGGGAAAGAATTGTTCCCACAGGCATGGAGCAATAGGATGAGTGGTGATGGTTTTAAACTAGAAAAGGGGAGATTTAGGTTGGATATTAGGAAAAGGTTCTTAATTTTTAGGGTGGTAGATCACTGGCACAGGTTGCACTGAGAAGTGGTGGAGTCCCCATCCCTGGAGATATTCAAGGTCAGGTTTGATGAGGCTTTGAGCAACCAGATCTAGTGAAGATTTCCTTCTCACTGCAGGGTGGTTGGACTAAATGGCCTTTAAAGGTCCCTTCCAACCTAATGCATTCGTTGATAGAAACAGCAAATCAAGGGGAAAAAAAACCCCAACAACAAAAGAACACCTGTGTGTGGAGAAAGTACTTGCAGATAAAGCTTGGTTTTCCTCAAACCTAGTGCTTAGGTACCTCTAAAGCCTGATTTCTTTGAACTCTTCATCCTTCTGATTCTTCACACTTAGAATCATAGAATGGTCTGGGTTGGAAAGGACCACAAGGTTCACAGAGACTGTTCCAGCCCCTCACCACTCTCTCTGCAAAGAACTTCCCCCTCAGATCTCCTCTAACCCTTCCCTCCTCCAGCTTCACTCCAGCCCCCTTGTCCTGCCAGGCTCTGCCCTTTGAACAAGCTGATTCCCCTCCTGTTCCTCTGCTCCCTTCAGGGACTGGAAGGCTGCAATAAGGTCTCCCCACAGCCTTCTCTTCTCCAGGCTGAACCAGCCCAGCTCCCTCAGCCTCTCTCCACAGGGGAGCTGCTCCAGCCCTCTGAGCATCCTTGTGGCTCCTCTGACCCCTCTCCAACAGTTCCCCATCTTTCTTGTCCTGGGGCCCCAGCTCTGGACACAGGACTCCAGCTGGGGCCTCCTGAGGGCAGAGCAGAGAGGGACAATCCCCTCCCTGTCCCTGCTGCCACCCCTCTGCTGATGGAGCCCAGGATCCCATCACCCTTCCCAGCTGCCAGAGCCACTGCTGGCTCCTGTGGAGTTTCTCACCCACCATGACACCCAGGTCCTTCTCAGCAGGGCTGCTCTCCAGGAGCTCTTCTCCCAGTCTCTAAATATCTCTGGGATTCCTCCAGCCCAAATGCAACACCTCACACTTCCCAGTGTTGAACCTCATCAGGTTCACCCAGCCCTACCTTTCCAGATGTCAAGATCCCTCTGGATGGCTTCCTTTCCTTAGCACACAGGATGTGTTTAATTCCTGTTGCTAAGCTAGAAATCAATTTATGAAATTACTAAACCCTGCCATGGAGAAGTTCACCCCCGTGGTATTAGAGGATGATGCATTTTTTTGCATAATAATGCTTAAAAGACAGGCTTGCTGACTCCCTTATGGGTGTTAATCAAAGATTGTTTTCCTCAGGGGCTGTGCCATCTGTGAATACAGCCTTTTTTCCCTAAAAACTTGAGTAAGGAAAGATGTTCTACAACCACCAAAGTCTGAAGTGCGTCACGTAACGGGCACGAAGATAATCTTCTCCATTTGGGTGGCCTAGAACGTTCTGACCTCTCCTACTTCCAGGCCTGCACTGTAAATATGATGTAAAAAAGGAAGAAGCTGTTCAAAACAGCTCTTATTGTTTGGTTTTTTTTTAATGGTTGGGTTCAAACATGCTACTCCAAGGACATCAGCTGGTTCAGGAACAAAATCCCTTTAAGGTGTGTTAATTTAGGCATGCTGAATGTATCAGGAAAACTCCTGGGCTCTGTTGCTAGGGAGGATCTTGAAGCTTTTGAAAAAAAATCCTGATCTTAAAAATATATATCAAGGCTTGGAATACTCAAGAATGTTTATTGCCTTCATTAAAATCAGTATATAAAAGTTTTGGAAGCAATTCTGACCCTTGCTTTGATCCAGCAAGTCTCAAGAGGGGCAGGGAGATGGTAGATGCCCCCTTCCCTGGAAACATTCAAGGTCAGGTTGGATAGAGGAAGACATTTCAAGGTCAAGTTGGATGGAGGAAGACATTTCAAGGTCAGGTTGGATGGAGGAAGAAGTTTTTTTATGCTCAGGGTGGTGAGACACTGGCACAGGTTGCCCCATCCCTGGAAACATCCAAGGTCAAGCTGGATGGAGGTCTGAGCAACCTGATCTATTTGAAAATAGCCCTGCTTATTGCAAGGGGGTTGGACTAGATGACCTTGAAAGGTCCCTTCCCACCCAAAAACCATCCTATGAATCTATGAGTGGCATAGTTGGATTGGGAAAACTTGTGCCACCAGCAAGTCAAACCTGTTGTAGTTGGGATTTTACAAGCATGAGGAATGTCTCCTGTGATACCCAGTGTCTCATATATCAAAAAGTTTGTCTGTTTCTTCTGGATTTCATTTTTTTCTCTATTAATCTATGATTTCTGGCAGATTCTTCCAGTAGTAGCCTCTATTTATATATGAGAAGAAAACGTGATACTCATGTGGCTTCTGGCTGTACCTGGAGAGCTTAAGGAAGTCTAGAGTATCTCTGACCCAAATCTCTTCTTCTTCCATCAGCAGAGGGATGGCAGCAGGGACAGAGAGGGGTTTGTCCCTCTCTGCTCTGCCCTCAGGAGGCCCCAGCTGGAGTCCTGTGTCCAGAGCTGGGGCCGCAACACAAGAAGGATGGAGAACTGTTGGAGAGGGGTCAGAGGAGCCACAAGGATGCTCAGAGGGCTGGAGCAGCTCCCCTATGGAGAGAGGCTGAGGGAGCTGGGCTGGGTCAGCCTGGAGAAGAGAAGGCTGTGGGGGGACCTCATTGCAGCCTGCCAGTCCCTGAAGGGAGCAGAGGAACAGGAGGGGAATCAGCTTGTTCAAAGGGCAGAGCCTGGCAGGACAAGGGGGCTGGAGTGAAGCTGGAGGAGGGAAGGGTGAGATGAGATCTTAGGGGGAAGTTCTTTGCAGAGAGAGTGGTGAGGGGCTGGAACAGGCTGCCCAGTGAGGTGGTGGATGCCCCATCCCTGGGGGTGTTCAAGGCCAGGTTGGCTGGGGCCCTGGGCAAGCTTGTGTAGCTCCAGGCCTGGAGGTTGGTGTCCCTGCCTGTGGCATGGGGGTAGGAACTCTCTGATCCTTGGGGTCCCTTCCAACCCAGACCAGTCTATGATTCTATGCTTCTGTGATTCTGTGCTCACTGCTTTTGATCTGAAAGCAGGGGTTACACAGCAAATACCTTCCCTGGCAATCAAGCAGAAGTATGAAACACTCTTTAAGTGATCGAAATCGATGGCCAGATGGAGAGAATGTCTTGGGGATTCAGGTGCAGACTGAGCTGGGCTTAAATATTTTAGTCCACAGTTAAGTGGATTGACATGACTCTGAATGTTTGGATGGTGGATATTGATGGGAATAAAACACCAGACTTTTGATTTATTGCTTGGTTTGGGCTCATGTTGCTTTTGCAAGTAATTCCAAGCACTGAGGTTGCCAGTGTTTGATTTTCCTGAGCGATATATCCAGGGTAGATGGAAGTCTGGCTATTATTTGCTGTCATCCAGATGGTAGGGTAGAATATCTGCATCCCCAACAGCAGGGCCAGCAGGTCTAAGGAGGGGATTCTCCTCCTGTGCTCCTCTCTGAGGAGAATCCCCAGCAGTGCTGCATCCAGCTCAGTGGTCCCCAGGACATGGGACTGTTGGAGCCAGTCCAGAGGAGGCCATGGAGATGATCCAAGGGCTGGAGAACCTCTACTCTGGACACAGGCTGGGAGAGCTGGGCTGGTTCAGCCTGGAGAAGGCCTTACTGTGGCATTTCAATACTTGAACTGTGCTCCTGGGAAAGATGGGGACAGAGTTTTTAGCCTGTAGTGATAGGCCTGTAGTTAGGGCCTATACTTAGGGCCTGTAGTTAGGGCCTATAGTGATAGGCCTGTAGTGAGGGCATGTAGCGATAGGCCTGAAGTTAGGGCCTATAGTGATAGGCCTGTAGTTAGGGCCTGTAGTAATAGGACAAGGAGTAATGGTTTCAAGCTGAAAGAGGAGAGGTTCAGACTAGATCTAAGGAAGAGATGCTTGTATACTGAGGGTGGTGGGACACTGGCACACGTTTCCTAGAGAGGTGGGAGATGCCCCATACCTGGAAACTTTCAAGATCAGGTTGGATGGGGCTTTGAGCAACCTGATCTGGTTGGAGATGTCCCCATCCATGGCTGGGGTTGGACTAGAAGGCCTTCCAACTTCCCTTCTAACCCAAACCATGGATGATTCCTTCATGATCCCTGGTTGGTCTGTCAGTAATGCCAATTATTCTGCATAGCATGGAAGACTGAAGTAAGGGAGTTGGAAGAAGCTTCAGCTTTGTGGCAGGTTGTTCTGAGCCTTAGACCCTCATTCTGTGTCATCTGTGGGCTTCCTCATTCAGAGTCAGCATGACTCTTCTCTGTGACAGCACCAAGGATGAGGTATGGACTGTCAGAAGCTAAGCTGCAGGGGGACTTCAGAGCTGACTTCTCTTTCTAGCCTTGTGTGGATGCTGTCTGTAGTATCTCAAACAGAAGTCCGTGGGAGTGTGAAACTAGACATTCCTCCCTCTGATGCCATAGGATGCTGTCAGGGAGTGGTGCTGGTCTCATGGGTTGCAGAAACCACTGAGCATCTCCACATCTGTATTACAGAATCATAGACTGGTCTGGGTTGGAAGGAACCCCAAGGATCAGAGAGCTCCAACCCCCCTGACACAGGCAGGGACACCAACCTCCAGGCCTGCAGCTACACAAGGTTGCCCAGGGCCCCAGCCAACCTGGCCTTCAACACCTCCAGGGATGGGGCACCCACCCCCTCTCTGGGCAGCCTGTTCCAGCCCCTCACCACTCTCTCTGCAAAGAACTTCCCCCTAAGATCTCCTCTAACCCTTCCCTCCTCCAGCTTCACTCCAGCCCCCTTGTCCTGCCAGGCTCTGCCCTTTGAACAAGCTGATTCCCCTCCTGTTCCTCTGCTCCCTTCAGGGACTGGCAGGCTGCAATGAGGTCCCCCCACAGCCTTCTCTTCTCCAGGCTGACCCAGCCCAGCTCCCTCAGCCTCTCTTCATAGGGGAGCTGCTCCAGCCCTCTGAGCATCTCCATGGCTCCTCTGACCCCTCTCCAACAGTTCCCTATCTTTCTTGTATTGGGGCCCCAGCTCTGGACACAGGACTCCAGCTGGGGCCTCCTGAGGGCAGAGCAGAGAGGGACAATCCCCTCCCTGTCCCTGCTGCCACCCCTCTGTTGATGGAGCCCTGAAGGCTCCATCTGTATTAGGGGGAGATTGATTCAAATCTTGCTCAGGCTGTTAAGCAAGACCTAGTTAATAGAAGGTGATGGATTGACCTTTAGTTTTTGCCTCCTTCTAGTGCAAATTTGTCTCATAAATTCAGATTTGAGAGCTCCAAGGTCCTGGATGCCTGTAAATCCTTATGAATGCTTTTAAATCCCTACAATGTGCAGCAGCCTAAACCCAGTGGCTGATTTCAGGTGTTGTTCTACTTGTTTAACAATATAAACATCCCAACTGCTAAGCCTCTTATAAAGAGATGGGGGGAAACATTATCTCAGACCTTAATCCCACCGATGATGTTCTACCTCTTACACAGTGATGAAACATCCAAGTCTAAAACCCCAAACATCTATTTATTTGAACTTATTTATTTATTTATTGGTTGGTTGTAAATGCCACTGTTACCATCCTCAAAAAGGCTGAGGAATCATAGAATCACCAGGTTGGAAAAGACCTTGAAGATCAGAGAGTCCAACCATTCCTGTCCTGTGCTAAAGCAGATCCCTGAGCACCTCATCTCCCTGTCTGTTAAACACACCCAGGGGTGGGGACTCAGCCCCATCCCTGGGCAGCCTGTTCCAGGCCTTGACCCTTTCTCAGGCCCTGACCCTGTTCTAGGCCCCTATTCCAGGCCCATTCCAGGCCTTGACCCTGCTCCAGGCCCCTATTCCGGGCCCATCCCAGGCCCTGACCCTGCTCCAGGCTTGTTCCTGGCCCTGACCCTGTTCCAGGCCCTTTCCAGGCCCTGACCCTGTTCCACAGCCCCACAACTCTTTCAGGGAAGAACTTTTCCCTCCCAGCTGAGCTGACCCTGCCCTGGGGCAGCTTGAGGCCTTTTCCCCTTGTCCCATCTCCTGTCCCCTGGCTGAAGAGACCCACCTCTCTACAACCTCTATCTCCATCAGCACCTTGCAAGGGAACATCCCAATGATGTCTCTGCTTCTGGATGAAGAAAGTTCAACGTGAGTTGGAACTGGATGCCTGAAGTCCTCCCACTTATTTTGAGGGAGGGGGGTTCTCCCTGACAGTGTCAGTGTCCATCAGGCAGATGTTCAGCTCAGTGAACTTTCCAAGTCACAAGAGCACGAACCCGCTGCCGTTCTCCAGAACAAGGTCGGTTCTGTGATGTCGTTACGTGGGCATCAACGACGAGCTGGGAGCCTTGGCTCAGCCTTTGTCTTTGTCCCCTGTCCCCATGGAGAGGTTCCAACCCTGAAGCCAAATGCCATCTCTATGTGGGAACAAGCAGCCTTTATTTTCCAAAGGGAGAGAAGCATTTTCACGCGGCCGGCGGAGGACCCAAGCATCCAGCGTGTGGGACAAGGGGGAGAGGTAGCAAGAGCATGCCATGAGCCTCAGCCACTGCCTTTGGTGGCAGATGAGAAGGACCTGGGTGTCATGGTTGATGAGAAACTCCACATGAGCCAGCAGTGTGCTCTTGCAGCTGGGAAGGGTGATGGGATCCTGGGCTCCATCAGCAGAGCGGTGGCAGCAGGGACAGGGAGGGGATTGTCCCTCTCTGCTCTGCCCTCAGGAGGCCCCAGCTGGAGTCCTGTGTCCAGAGCTGGGGCCCCAAGACAAGAAAGAACTGTTGGAGAGGGGTCAGAGGAGCCACGGAGATGCTCAGAGGGCTGGAGCAGCTCCCCTATGGAGAGAGGCTGAGGGAGCTGGGCTGGGTCAGCCTGGAGAAGAGAAGGCTGTGGGGGGACCTCATTGCAGCCTGCCAGTCCCTGAAGGGAGCAGAGGAACAGGAGGGGAATCAGCTTGTTCAAAGGGCAGAGCCTGGCAGGACAAGGGGGCTGGAGTGAAGCTGGAGGAGGGAAGGGTGAGAGGAGATCTGAGGGGGAAGTTCTTTGCAGAGAGAGTGGTGAGGGGCTGGAAGGGGCTGCCCAGAGAGGGGGTGGATGCCCCATCCCTGGAGGTGTTGAAGGCCAGGTTGTGTGGGGCCCTGGGCAACCTTGTGTAGCTCCAGGCCTGGAGGTTGCTGTTCCTGCCTGTGTCAAGGGGGTTGGAGCTGTGTGATCCTTGGGGTCCCTTCCAACCCAGACCAGTTTGTGATTCTGTGAGATGGAACAAAACTAAATCTCCATGCAGTGATCAAGCAGACCTAGCTCTGCTTTTGATAAAGAGCAGAAGACCTTCCTGAAGCCCTTCATCGTTATGGTAGGAACAGGCTTCACTTTGCACAGATTCACTGCTGTTCAGTTGGGATTTATTTGGACTAGATCATAGACTCATAGGATGTTTTGGGTTGGAAGGGACCTTTAATGGCCATCTAGTCCAGCCCATGCAGCCAGCAGGGGCACCTTTAAGTAGAGCAGGTTGCTCAGAGCTTCATCCACCCTGAGCTTGAATGTCTCCAGGGATGGGGCCTCCACCACCTCTCTGGGAAACCTGGGCTAGGGTCTCACCACCCTCAGAGGGAAGGACTTCTTCTCAAGGTCTCATCTAACCTTGCCATGCTCGAGTTTAACCCATCACCCCTCATCTTATCACTCCATGCCCTTATAAACAGTCCTTCCCAGCTTTCCTGTAGGTCCTTTCAGGGACTGGAAGGGGCTCAGAGGTCTCCCTGAGCCCTTTCTTCTATGGGCTCTACCAGCCCAGCTCTCTCAGCCTGTCTTTGTAGGAGGGGCCCTCTGATCATCCTTGTGGCCTCCTCTGGACCCACTCCAAGAGGTCCATGTCCTTACTGTGCTGAGGGCTCAAGAGCTGGATGCAGCACTGCAGAAGGATCTCCCCAAAGAAAAGCAGAGGGGACAACCCCCTCTCTCAATCTGCTGGTCATACTTCTGGTGGTACAGCACAGGATGCTATTGACCTTCTGAGCTGCAAGTGCCCATTGTTGGCTCATGTCCAGCTCTGTGTCCATCAGTAACCCAAATCCTTTCCTGCAGGGCTGCTCTCCACCACATCATCCCCAGCCTGTGTTGGTAGTCAGGATTGTCCAAACCTAGTAGATCATTGTAGGACCCTTCCAACTGAAAATATCCTATCCTATCCCATCCTATCCTATCCCTTTTTCCCTTTCTTCCCCTCATTGGGTTTGGAAGGACCAAAAAGGAACAGCCTCCAGGTCTGTCTTTCTTCATCCTCTGGGGCAGTCTGTTCTGCTCATGCATTTTTTGTGGTAGCTCCATAATTCTATATTTATTGTACTTTAAGGTGTTTGGACACTCCAGGGAGTTGGGGATATGGAAGCCCATGATGAGAGGAGTTGCTTTAGGTTCCATCTGCATTTCCCAGCTTGTTTAAATTCAGGATCTGTGACCTTCATCCAAAAAGACAGCCACTATCTTCTACGTGTGTTTCACTGGGGGGGAGTAAATATTTATCCTGCCTTTGGTTGCAGTATCCCTTTTCATTTGGAGCCCTCTCCATGTCTACAAACCTCATCTTGGCACCTGTCAAAGCACTACCTAGAGTTTGTTTGATTAGGTTTTATTGATAGAGGGAATTTGGATTACAGGAGAAATAGTGATAACTAGCTTTCAAGCTGTCCCTCTGGTCCTCTCTTAATGACTTCATGGAATTCCCATCTCTCCAATGCCTTGCATTTGGGTTGTCTTAAATCATTAAAAACCTTTTTCTTTAAAAGAAAAAAAATGAAAGAAGAAGAGCACAGGCTCTCCACACTCCTGCCAAGTAGGTCAGTGTTTTCCCAGTTGTATGGTTTGGGAAATGGAGACGTTATTCAGAGTGACTTTCTCCAAGTCACTTGGTGAGTTTGAGACAACTGGAAGCACAATACTGGTTTCATGTGTTAGTTCAAGACTTGTTTTCAAGGGATAATGAATCATTTGGCCCAATCAGAGCCTGATTCAAATAAATCTTGGCAAAACCTGCCATAAGAAATGGCATATTCCTAAGTTCTCCAGTCATAGAATCATAGACTGGGCTGGGTTGGAAGGGACCCCAAGGATCAGAGAGTTCCAACACAGGGCCACCAACCTCCAGGCCTGGAGCTACACAAGGTTGCCCAGGGCCCCAGCCAATCTGGCCTTGAACACCTCCAGGAATGGGGCACCCACCCCCTCTCTGGGCAGCCTGTTCAGCCCCTCCCCACTCTCTCTGCAAAGAACTTCCCCCTCAGATCTCCTCTAACCCTTCCCTCCTCCAGCTTCACTCCAGCCCCCTTGTCCTGCCAGGCTCTGCCCTTTGAACAAGCTGATTCCCCTCCTGTTCCTCTGCTCCCTTCAGGGACTGGCAGGCTGCAATGAGGTCCCCCCACAGCCTTCTCTTCTCCAGGCTGAACCAGCCCAGCTCCCTCAGCCTCTCTTCATAGGGGAGGTGGTCCTAAAGAAGTAAAGGGTGGGCAATCAATGCTACATAAAATGGGACAAACTTAACTTCCTTGAATTCTAAGCTATGGAAAATGGCACCTGATGCTTCCCATGGGAGGAAATAAGCCAAACAGGGGTAGTGGTTGTGCTGCAGCCCTTGGGTTGGGGTGGGTTTTTTGCCTGATGGCAGTGGAGGCAGGAATATCATCGTGGTATCACCATCATATCAAAACTTTAGGCTCAGAAGAGTTAATAACCCTCCCTTTATGGAGTTAATTTATGAGATCCTGTGTGTGTGGATAATCATAGAGTCACAGAGTGGTTTGGGTTGGAAGGGAGGAAGTCCAGAAAGAACATTCATCATCATCCAGGCTCTGGGAGCTGCTTGCTTTGGGTTAAGCAATAGGATCATGAATCATAGAATCATAGACTGGTCTGGGTTGGAAGGGACCCCAAGGATCACAGAGCTCCAACCCCCCTGACACAGGCAGGGACACCAACCTCCAGGCCTGGAGCTACACAAGGTTGCCCAGGGCCCCAGCCAACCTGGCCTTGAACACCTCCAGGGATGGGGCATCCACCACCTCTTAGGGCAGCCTGTTCCAGGATCATTGAATGGTTTGGGTGTGAAGACACCTTCAGAGGTCATCCAGTCCAACCCTACTGCATTGAACAGGGACATCTCCAACCAGATCAGGTCACTCAGAGCCCCATCCAACTGGACCTTGAATGTTTCCAGGGATGGGGCATCTCCCATTTTCTGAACAACCTGATCCAGTATTTCCCCATCCTCAGTAAATAAAAAATTCTTCCTTATATTAGTCTGAATCTTCCATCTTTTGGTTTAAAACCATCACCCCTTGTCCTATCACTGCTAAAATTTTGGCTAAAGAGGATTGAATTTAGGAAAAAAAGTCTTGGATGGTTTGAATGATGACAGGTTGGCAGCCATCATTAAGTCTAATGAGGACAGAGCATGGGTGAGATAAGATGGAGAGATGTTCTTGAGTGGGGAGGGGACAAAAATAGTGGTGGCTTTTGAAGAGGAGCTGTGGTGCAGAACCCAGTATGGACACCCTGGCAAGCCTCTGGCCTGAAAGAATAAAAAGAGCCTCTTTCAGCAGTCCTGAAGCAATCAGTAGAAAAGAACTCATTTAGGAAATGGGCACTTCTACCTGGGGGAATCATTACACTCAGAATCCCTACTCTATTGTCATTTTACTTTAATATTAAAGTGCTCAGGATAAATTGGTACCTGAGAAGGTGACATCGTGGAGAAGGACCTGGGTGTCATGGTGGGTGAGAAACTCCACATGAGCCAGCAGTGGCTCTTGCAGCTGGGAAGGGTGATGGGATCCTGGGCTCCATCAGCAGAGGGGTGACAGCAGGGACAGGGAGGGGATTGTCCCTCTCTGCTCTGCCCTCAGGAGGCCCCAGCTGGAGTCCTGTGTCCAGAGCTGGGGCCCCAGTACAAGAAAGATGGGGGAACTGTTGGAGAGGGGTCAGAGGAGCCATGGAGATGCTCAGAGGGCTGGAGCAGCTCCCCTCTGGAGAGAGGCTGAGGGAGCTGGGCTGGGTCAGCCTGGAGAAGAGAAGGCTGTGGGGGGACCTCATTGCAGCCTGCCAGTCCCTGAAGGGAGCAGAGGAACAGGAGGGGAATCAGCTTGTTCAAAGGGCAGAGCCTGGCAGGACAAGGGGGCTGGAGTGAAGCTGGAGGAGGGAAGGGTTAGAGGAGATCTGAGGGGGAAGTTCTTTGCAGAGAGAGTGGTGAGGGGCTGGAAGGGGCTGCCCAGAGAGGGGGTGGGTGCCCCATCCCTGGAGGTGTTGAAGGCCAGGTTGGCTGGGGCCCTGGGCAACCTTGTGTAGATTCAGGCCTGGATCTGTGTCAGGGGGGTGGGAGCTCTGTGATCCTTGGGGTCCCTTCTAACCCAGACCAGTCTATGATTCTATGATTGCTGTGAAGAATGTGGAGCATTAAAAATGGATTATACGGTGTCATTTCTTGACGACTGGCCTGAGATATTAAATATGTCTGATTCAAAACCCTGATCTTGTGTTGATGTGAGGCTGTTCAAGTCTTTTCCAAACTACTTCTGCTTCATCAAACCAGGGTTTTGCCTTGTCTGGAGTTAAGCTTCTGGCTTGGCAGAAGGATTTCTTATGTCAGGTTTCTTTATATCTGCCTTTTACATTTAGGGACTATTCTTTGCCCTGGGGGCTGAGAGAGCCCATGGGATCCTGGGGGGCATCAGGAGGAGTGCGGGCAGCAGGTCCCAGGAGGGGATCCTCCCCCTCTGCTCTGCCCTGCTCAGGCCCCAGCTGGAGTGTTGTGTCCAGTGCTGGGCTCCCTGGGATAGAAAAGACAGGGATCTCCTGGAGAGAGTCCAGAGGAGGCTCTGGAGATGCTGAAGGGCCTGGAGCATCTCCCCTGGGAGGAAAGGCTGAGGGACCTGGGGCTGTTCAGCCTGGAGAGAAGCAGCCTGAGAGGGGATCTGATCAATGGGGATCAATAGCTGAAGGGTGGGACCCAGGGGGACATGGGCAGCCTCTGCTCAGTGTCTGTGGGGACAGGACAAGGGGTGATGGCCTCAAGTTGGAGCACAGGGAGTTCCACACCAATGTGGGGAAGAACTTCTTCCCAGTGAAGGTGAGGGAGCCCTGGGACAGGCTGCCCAGGGGGGTGTGGAGTCTCCTTCTCTGGAGAGATTCCAGCCCCATCTGGATGCCTCCCTGTGTGCCCTGTCCTAGAGACCCTGCTTTGGCAGGGGGGTTGGACCTGATGATCTCTGGAGGTCCCTTCCAACCCCTCTGATTCTGTGATTCCATCATCCCTTTTGCCAACCATCCGCTGCAGCCACGTGTTCAAAACTGATACATGAGGAGGTCAGGCTTCCCTTGGTTTTTTGTTTTTTTTTTTTGGTGTATTTATTTTTAATTTCCTTTTCTTTCTTTTTATTTTTAATTCTGAAATAAGGCAGCTCCTGTGTGTCTTAAAAGCACCAGGATCAGGGCTCTGTAAGCATATCCGAAATAACTCCTGAGGCTGCTGGGCTGTCTCCTCCTGCTTAGAATTCCTCTGTTCAGGTTCTTGTAGCAGGCAGATTATTGTGAATGGGCTCTGAAGTGGGTAGATCCCAAAGTTTCTGAAAAAAAAAACCCATCCAAAACCCAAAAAGAAATAAAAAAACAGCCAGAAAAACAACAACAACCAAAAGGCAACCCCTTGTTTCCCATCTAAGCGTCACGTATTTAGGAACCCAGCTAATTAAGCTCTTCTGAAAGAGCTGTCTGGCTCCAGCAAACAGCTTCTCTGTGGTTCTTTCTGTTGCAAAACCCCCTGGGGGAGGCTGGATTGGGGAGGGCAGTGCCATCAACCCACATGGCTTCTTTGGGAGGGGAGGGCTCTCTGCCAGGCCCTCTGGAGATAGCCAGCCCACTCGCTCTCCTCCAGGAGGCATGCAACGACTCGCTTACTCAGGCTGGCTGCTAAAAGCACCCCAAAATAGACCCTTTTCAGGTTGGATGCATTGCCAATTAAAAGGTAGAAGATCACCCTGAAGACTTGTCTCCTAGAGGGATGCTGTGAGATGGCAGATGAGGGGATGGCTGGACGTCTCTATGGAAGGAGGTGGGCATCAGGCTTGTAGCTACAACAGCTTTACGTCGCTGACGGCGCTAATAGCAGGTTTGAAACGGATGAGTCTTGTGAATGTGACTTTCTTTTGCTTCTCTGGGGTTCAGTCACGCTCCTGGATGTGATAATCCTTTAGATAATAAAAGATGCCATGGATACTCCTTGTCTTCTTGGTTTTGTGCTGCCCCAAAGGCTACTTGGTGCCGTGAGGCTCGTAGCAAAAGAGCAGGCTCGTAATTCACAGGCTTCCCTCTTTGAAGCTGTCAACAACCGAGTTGTAAAGCTATTTTTTTTGGGGGGGAGAGCAGGGATGATGGAGGGAGGGGGACATCCAGAGTCTCTTTTCCTGGGCAGATGGAGATCTGTCAGCAGTTTTGACAGCAGAAGCTTGATGGGCTTCTGGACTCAGCTTCGTTACCGTGCTGAAACTCTTGCAGAGAGCAAAAGTTGCCTGCTGTTGCTGATGATCTGGTTTCTGTGGGTTGGGTTGGTTGAGGTGGGGGGGGAGCAGGGAGGGGGTTCCAGTATTTTTTGATTAGGTTCACAGTTTGGGGTTTGGTGCTTGAAAGTGAAGTAACAGAAGGTCAAATCCTCCCCTTCTTATGCCTTGCTCCCTATGAAGCGCTCGCCTTCCCGCGGCCAGCTCCTCTATGCCGCGACTGTCGACGGCAACAAGCCATCTTAAGAAGTCATTAAGGACTATTGAGAGCCAGCATTCCCTGGCAGGGGGACAACCTCACCCTTTATTCCTCTTTTCCATCCTCACTTGCTGCTACTGCATGGAAGCACTCAAAAAGGGCTTGGAGAAACACTGCCGCCTCTGTTCCCATCCCGTGTCCTGCGTAGACGGCGGATGCGGTCAAGGGCCACGGGCTGTGCAAGCGTAGGGCGCGTGGGACAGTCCTGGAGGCATTGTGCTGTGGAAGCCCATCATCACAGGGACAGGGAGGGGATTGTCCCTCTCTGCTCTGCCCTCAGGAGGCCCCAGCTGGAGTTCTGTGTCCAGAAATGGGGCCCCCAGTATAAGGAAGATGGGGAACGGTTGGAGAGGGGTCAGAGGAGCCATGGAGATGCTCAGAGGGCTGGAGCAGCTCCCCTATGAAGAGAGGCTGAGGGAGCTGGGCTGGTTCAGCCTGGAGAAGAGAAGGCTGTGGGGGGACCTCATTGCAGCCTGCCAGTCCCTGAAGGGAGCAGAGGAACAGGAGGGGAATCAGCTTGTTCAAAGGGCAGAGCCTGGCAGGACAAGGGGGCTGGAGTGAAGCTGGAGGAGGGAAGGGTTAGAGGAGATCTGAGGGGGAAGTTCTTTGCAGAGAGAGTGGTGAGGGGCTGGAAGGGGCTGCCCAGAGAGGGGGTGGATGCCCCATCCCTGGAGGTGTTGAAGGCCAGGTTGGCTGGGGCCCTGGGCAACCTTGTGTAGCTCCAGGCCTGGAGGTTGGTGTCCCTCCCTGTGTCAGGGGGTTGAAGCTCTGTGATCCTTGGGGTCCCTTCCAACCTATGCCATTCTATGATTCTGTGATCACAAGTGATCTTCTCAAAAGAGCTATACAGCTCCAGCCAGCCATTCTTTTGCAGCCTATAACATCAAGAAGCAGCCCCAGGTCTTCCCTAAACCCTGCTAAATCTGCTCTATCCTAATTTATTCTAATAAGGCAAGCTTTCATCTCATGGCCAAGCTCTTTTCACTGTGGGGGCTGAGTGTGTGTGTGTGTCACCGTCTGGGACGTTGCATCCTCTGCTTGGGATAGAAATGTTTGCTTGGTGAGCTGCTCCTCCATGGCAGGACTAAAGGAATGAGCTTTTTGTGCTCTAATTTCAGAGTTGAGAGCTTTTTGTACTCTAATCAAGAGGTTTTGATGCTGTAATTAAAAACATGCACTTAATGGGTATTCTCCAGAATGTAAATTCACAGGGAAATACACAAGTCAAACTTTTGAGACTAAAGCACTTTTGTGCTCACTTACTCTATTGTAATTAGGGGTGTGGTGCTTAAGGAATATTAATTAGCCCCATGGGTGAGGCTGGGGAGCCAGAAAAATGCTGCCTCCACCTCGATTCCCCAGTGGGAGTTTAGGGATGGTGAGAGTAGGAGCTGCCTGCTGAGCTAAGCACGGGAGACAACAAGCAGCTGAGAGCAAAGTTTGTTGAGGGAAGAAGGGTATCCCCCCATCCTCCTCCCTTTCCAAACAAATAAACAAACAAAAATCAACCCAACCACTTGCAGGAGATGGGTGCAGCTTGCTTCAGTAGGTGGCTTTGCCAGGTGAGTTTAGATCACCTCCATCCCCTCCATGGGTTCTCCGAATCGCTGCCTCAAGTGCAGTAGCACAATTCAGGTGACTTGTGGAAAAGGAAGGGTGGAGGATGGTCAATCTGACTCTGGTGGTTGGCATCTAGAGACAGGTTGGTGTCCTAGCAGAGCATTTGGTTGTCTGCTAGACGTGAGATCTGGTAGACCTGAGATTTGGTGCCTCAGAAGATGCTTGTTCTACCTGTGGCGCACAGGCAAAGAGCCTCTGTTTGCCACATCCCTGAGGACAGGCCAAAGGCATCTTCTTATCCTTTGAATATCTAAATTATACCTAAATTACCCTGTTAGTCCCTGGGAATCTTGTAAGGCTTCCTCTGGATGGATAATGAGGCAGGAACCAATCAGTTAACGAGCGGTTGGGTGAAGGTGATCAAGAGCAGCTCAGGTGTTTGGTGAATAAACCCAACTGGGTAGCAGGTTTCCTTTCAGTCTGGTGACTCCTGATGGTTTGAACTGGGGGGAAAAAAAAGGGGTTTAAAGCTTTAAAAGAAACAACCACACCAATTAAATCATGCTGCAGAGGAGGGAAAAATAGCTAGAGGTAATTAGGGTGGCAAATGCAGTGATGAGGAAGAAGAGAAAAATGATAGGGCAGAATTATCAATTAGATACTGACTCAGGAGATCAAAATGGCAGAGGGGAGAAATTAGAGTTGAGGAGCTAGTGATGTGGCCAGCCAGGGGATGGGCCTGTTATTTGATGTACTTGGGGGTGATGCACAAAGTGCAGGAGAGCTCAGCCTCCTTCTGATGTGATTTAACCCAGGGTACTTTGAGAAATGGAGGTGGAGGGTGAGCTTTTCATGTATTTTTTAAAGATTATGGAGGATTTGTAGAATTATAGAATCTCCTGAGTTAGAAGGGATCTGTAAGGATCATCAAGTCCAACTCCTGGCTCCACACAGGACCAGCCAAGTCAGAGCAGGGCACTGAGGGCATCATCCAGATGCTTCTTGATCTCAGCCCAGCTCAGGGCTGTGACCCCTTCCCTGGGGAGCCTGTGCCAGTGCCTGACCCCCCTCTCAGCACAGAACCTCTTCCTCACACCCAGCCTAAACCTCCCCTGGGGCAGCTTCACGCTGTTCCCTCAGGTTCTATCCCTGGTCCCCAAAGAGAGGAGAGAGATCAGCCCCTGCCCCTTCACTCCCCCTCATCAGGAAGCCACAGACCCCATGAGGTCTCCCCTCAGCCTCCTCTTCTCCAGACTGAACAAACCCAGGGCCTTCAGCCTCTCCTCATAAGCCTTCCCCTCCAGACCCTTCCTTATCCTCACTGCCCTCCTCCAGACACTCTCCAATAGTTTCATGTCCCTCTTGTCTTGTGACACCAAACCTGCACCCAGGACTTGAGGTGAGACTGCACCGGTGCAGTGCAGAGTGGGACAATCCCCTCCCTGGACCAGCTGGCCATGCCAGGCTTGATGCACCCCAGGATGCAGTTGGCCCTCCTGGCTGCCTGGGCACACTGCTGGCTCCTGGGTCACTTGCTGTGGATCACATGCCAAATAGAATCACAGAACAACCCAGGTTGGAAGTAACCTCAAAAGACCATCTGGCCCAAGCTTTTGTAGGACCAGATAACTGGAGGAATAGCTCTTCAGACCATCCTTTTTTTTTTCAGTGAGTCTTTGAAACTGAGAAAATAGAAGGTTTAGATAAAAGCTGACATTGCATCAATATAATAGAATCATAGAATCCCAGACTGGTCTGGGTTGGAAGGGACCACAAAGATCACAGAGCTCCAACCCCCCTGACACAGGCAGGGACACCAACCTCCAGGCCTGGAGCTACACAAGGTTGCCCAGGGCCCCAGCCAACCTGGCCTTCAACACCTCCAGGGACGGGGCACCCACCCCCTCTCTGGGCAGCCCCTTCCAGCCCCTCACCACTCTCTCTGCAAAGAACTTCCCCCTCAGATCTCCTCTAACCCTTCCCTCCTCCAGCTTCACTCCAGCCCCCTTGTCCTGCCAGGCTCTGCCCTTTGAACAAGCTGATTCCCCTCCTGTTCCTCTGCTCCCTTCAGGGACTGGCAGGCTGCAATGAGGTCCCCCCACAGCCTTCTCTTCTCCAGGCTGACCCAGCCCAGCTCCCTCAGCCTCTCTCCATAGGGGAGCTGCTCCAGCCCTCTGAGCATCTTGGTGGCTCCTCTGACCCCTCTCCAACAGTTCCCCATCTCTCTTGTATTGGGGCCCCAGCTCTGGACACAGGACTCCAGCTGGGGCCTCCTGAGGGCAGAGTAGAGAGGGACAATCCCCTCCCTGTCCCTGCTGCCACCCCTCTGCTGATGGAGCCCAGGATCCCATTGGTCTTCTGAGCTACAAGAGCAAGATATATTAGAATGGCAAACAGAAAGATCCAGTTAAGTGTCCCGACAAACTGGTGCTTGGGGAAAAACAATGTGTTGGCTGGTAGAAAACAAATAGTAAAGATTTAATGATGATGTGGGGTCCATTCACATGAGTGTGTGGATTACAGGTTGCCTTGACCTTTGGTTTTGCCAGACATGGGGAAAGCTGACCTGCTGTTGGGTTAATTCTGGGAGGACTGAAGGTAAATGGTAAATAATCGCTGGGTAAAATGGGACCTGGGGTACATGGTGACCTGCTGGTGGTGCTGGCAGGACTTGGGGACCTGGAGAAGTTGATTTCTCTTCTGAGGGCTGGTTTTTTTCATGCCTTTCTGTGCCTTGTGCTTCAAATCAGGGCTCGGTGCTTGATGGCATCCAGATCCCCACAGCTGATGGTTGTCTGATGCCCATGGACACAGAATCACAGGGTCACAAGGATGGAAAAGACCTTTAGGATCATCGAGTCCAACCAGTCCTGTCCTGTGCTAAACCAGATCCCTGAGCACCTCATCTCCCTGTCTGTTAAACACACCCAGGGGTGGGGACTCAGTCCCCTCCCTGGGCAGCCTGGTCCAGGCCCTGACCCTGTCTCAGGTGCTGACCCTGTTCTAGGCCCCTATTCCAGGCCTATCCCAGGCCCTGACCCTGTCTCAGGCCCTGACCCTGTTCCAGGCCTCTATTCCAGGCCCGTTCCAGGCCTTGACCCTGCTCCAGGCCCGTTCCAGGCCCTGACCCTGTTCCAGGCCCATTCCAGGCCCTGACCCTGCTCCAGGCCCCTGTTCCACAGCTCCACAACTCTGCCAAGGAAGAACTTGTCCCTCCCAGCTGAGCTGACCCTGCCCTGGGGCAGCTTGAGCCCATTGTCCCTTGTCCCAGCTCCTGGCCCCTGGCTGAAGAGACCAGCGCCCACCTCTCTGCACCCTCCTGGCAGGGCAGGGGAGGTGGGCAGAAGGGCTCCCCTCAGCCTCCTCTTCTCCAGCCTCAACACCCCCAGCTCCCTCAGCTGCTCCTCAGAGGATTTGCCCTCCAGCCCCTTCCCCAGCCTGGTTGCCCTTCTCTGCACTCGCTCCAGCACCTCCATGTCCTTCTGATGCTGAGGAGCCCAGAACTGGACCCAGCACTCCAGCTGCAGTCACTAAGATAAGCTTTAACTTTTTGGTGGCAGCACGTGAGAACTTTTTTTTCCTTTTTTTTTTTTTTTTTTAAATATTCATTCCACCAGCAGCTGCTGGCTGTTTTCCTCTGAGATCTGGTTAACCCAGTTTCTCCTCCCACAGTATCGGCAGTGATGAGATAGAATCACAGAATCATAGAATGGTCTGGGTTGGAAGGGACCCCAAGGATCACAGAGCTCCAACCCCCCTGACACAGGCAGGGACACCAACCTCCAGCCCTACAGCTACACAAGGTTGCCCAGGGCCCCAGCCAACCTGGCCTTGGACACCCCCAGGGATGGGGCACCCACCCCCTCTCTGGGCAGCCTGTTCCAGCCCCTCACCACTCTCTCTGAAAATAACTTCCCTCTAATATCCAATTTAACCCTTCCTTCCTTTAGCTTCACTCCAGCCCCCTTGTCTTGCCAGGCTCTGCCCTTTGAACAAGCTGATTCCCCTCCTGTTCCTCTGCTCCCTTCAGGGACTGGCAGGCTGCAATGAGGTCCCCCCACAGCCTTCTCTTCTCCAGGCTGACCCAGCCCAGCTCCCTCAGCCTCTCTCCATAGGGGAGCTGCTCCAGCCCTCTGAGCATCTCCGTGGCTCCTCTGACCCCTCTCCAACAGTTCCCCATCTTTCTTGTCCTGGGGCCCCAGCTCTGGACACAGGACTCCAGCTGGGGCCTCCTGAGGGCAGAGCAGAGAGGGACAATCCCCTCCCTGTCCCTGCTGCCACCCCTCTGCTGATGGAGCCCAGGATCCCATCACCCTCCAGCTGGGGCCTCCTGACTGCAGATAGATGTCAGTCGCTGTGACGTGTGGTGGTGTGGCTTCGTTGTAGGACCAACAAGGGCTGATGGAAAGGAACTGGGGGACATGAGATATACCTGCTGCTGCCACTGTGTCTCTCCTCTACTCACTGTTCTAGATCTAAATTTGGTGGCAGCATCTTCTCTTGACAGTATCTGGGGTGCACACCTTGAGCCTGGACCTCTGCCATGGTTGACCCCGTGCAGACGTAGCGGCTTTGGTCAATATAGACCAGAGTAGATTCTGTGAGGGCTGACATGACTTAAGTGATGTGGCAAACCCCAGTCATGGGGTGCTCTCTGTCTCTTTTTGGGTATTTTGGCTTGTTGAGGTGTTTTGGGGGCTAATTTGGCTTTGCATAGGTGGGCCAGAGTGCCTGGAGAACCTCTAGAGATGTAAAAGCAGCATCAGAGACAATTAACTGTGTCAGGAAAGCTCCGTGGGAATGGGCAGAGCTGTTGTACTGCCTTGAGGCATGTTGAGATCCCTTAATAGGTCTATTCTGAAGTAGTTAGTGCCAGGCTAATGGGGAGAGGTGAAGAACAGGAACTGGTTCCTCCCAGCTGCAGTAAGGACTCTATACATTGTCTCTTTAGGTTCTTCTTCCCCACCCCTGATTCCAGCCTTGGGATCACAGGAACAAATGGTCACATCTAGCCAACTCCCATCTGTTCTCTGCTGTCATCTTCTCCACAACTTACCAGTTTACCCCGGTCCCCTTTACACATGAGGAGTGCCCAACCAGAACATGGGTCTTGTGGGGATGGGTTAACCTAAAAAGCCCTGAAGGACAACTGGAAAGGCTTCCTGCTACTGGGAGACTTGTTTCTTCTCATGTCCTGTAGCTGCATCTCCATAAAAATGCTGCTCTGCAGTTAGTTACCTAGTGAGAGGCTTCTTTTTTCTTTCAAAGGCTTTTCAAGACTCCTTGGCTTGGATGTTTTGCATCTGGGCAGCTGAAGAACCGTTGTGGGAAGGACTCTGGCTTCATGTTGCCTTTCCTGGCAGGGAACCATGGTTAAAACACTTGTTTTGGACTTGAGTTTTCCTTGGCTGCTTCTAAGCACGTTACTTCACATGCAGAAGAAGCGGCGGTGAATAAAACAGGGTCAGGAGCACACCCAGACTCACTCTGGTTTCTGAGGGTTTCACACACTTGCTGCCACCTGACATCACAGGCTGGGAGAAGAGCTCCTGGGGAGCAGCCCTGCTGAGAAGGACCTGGGTGTCATGGTGGGTGAGAAACTCCACATGAGCCAGCAGTGGCTCTTGCAGCTGGGAAGGGTGATGGGATCCTGGGCTCCATCAGCAGAGGGGTGGCAGCAGGGACAGGGAGGGGATTGTCCCTCTCTGCTCTGCCCTCAGGAGGCCCCAGCTGGAGTCCTGTGTCCAGAGCTGGGGCCCCAAGACAAGAAAGATGGGGAACTGTTGGAGAGGGGTCAGAGGAGCCATGGAGATGCTCAGAGGGCTGGAGCAGCTCCCCTATGGAGAGAGGCTGAGGGAGCTGAGCTGGGTCAGCCTGGAGAAGAGAAGGCTGTGGGGGGACCTCATTGCAGCCTGCCAGTCCCTGAAGGGAGCAGAGGAACAGGAGGGGAATCAGCTTGTTCAAAGGGCAGAGCCTGGCAGGACAAGGGGGCTGGAGTGAAGCTGGAGGAGGGAAGGGTTAGAGGAGATCTTAGGGGGAAGTTCTTTGCAGAGAGAGTGGTGAGGGGCTGGAAGGGGCTGCCCAGAGAGGGGTGGGTGCCCCATCCCTGGAGGTGTTCAAGGCCAGGTTGGCTGGGGCCCTGGGCAACCTTGTGTAGCTCCAGGCCTGGAGGTTGGTGTCCCTGCCTGTGTCAGGGGGGTTGGAGCTCTGTGCTCCTTGGGGTCCCTTCCAACCCAGACCAGTCTGGGATTCTGTGATTCTATGATTACTAGAAAGAATTCAGGAGTTTATTATAATGAACCATGTCCAGGTGCCAAGTCTAAGTCCATGGGCATTCCAAATTAATTTGGGAGGGTGTATTTCATGTCTGGGCTTGACACAGAGGTGAACAGGCTTTTCTTGGCCACGAAGCTGACAGACACCAGGGCATGAGGCTGGTGAGGTCTTCATCATGTTTCCTGCCTTTCTCTGGAATAGCTAAACCACAAAGAGCAGAGAGAGAAGCAGAGACCAAAGGGAAGTGTTTTGCATGTGGTTGCATAATTAAGCTGCAGAAGATTAGGGATTAAACAACACTCAGAGACCTGGAAGTTTACCAGGGTATGAGAGCTCCCATGATTCAAAGGCTCCAGAAATTCTTCTGGAAATACCACAACACTTCCTAGCATGCTGTAGCACTTGGCACTGCCAGTTCAGAGGTTCCTTCCCAGAAACAGATCATGGGATTTATGGACCAGGTTGACCAGAGAAGTTGTGGATGCCTCCAGGTCCCTGGAAGTGTTCAAGGGTAGGTTGGATGGGGCTTTGGGCAGCCTGGGCTAGTGGAGGTGGGCTGAATGATCTTTGAAGGTCCCTTCCAGTCCAACCCCTTCTATGGTTCTGTAGTCCCTCACCCTCAACCCTTCCATCTTGAATATCTTCACCTGAAGCAGCTGCTGTGCTCTCCTGTTATCCCAAGCTCATTTCCCCTTCCCAAGGCTGTCTATGTGTTGTGGACTCAAGGCCAGGTTGGATGGGGCAACCTTGTGTAACTCCAGGCCTGGAGGTCGGTGGCCCTGCCTGTGGCAGTGGGGTTGGAGTTCTCTGGTCCTTGGGGTCCCTTCCAACCCTTGCCATTCTATGAGTCTATGATTGTATGACTCAAAATTCTTCAGGTGGGACAGTCTGAACCTCTTCTTAAACAAAGGTCAGTCTTGAATTCAGATGGGATCCCACAGACCTTCGTAGAACAGGTCTCCAAAACCCCTCCAAGAACAGATCCTGCAGCCTCACAGGGCCTCTGGTGCAATGCTTGCCTGTTAGAATGAAAAATGATGTTTCCTTCTGAAATATGAAAGTATTTTTCCATTCTCATTCTGCCAGGGAGAAACAGCTCCTCATGTAAGTGGGACAGTTGTGGTCTGTATCAGTTTCCATTCCTTCGTGGTGGATTGGGGTGTTTTTTCAGCATTTGGACAAATTCCTAATCCTCTATCTTCTGTATTTCTGTTTAGTGGCAGTTGTGGTGGTTGGATGGAGTTAGTTTTGTAATCTAATTAAACTAAAACACCTTCAGCTACCATTCCTGTTCTCCTTGCATGCCATCTTCACCTGGTTTTCCTCCTTGTGTTGGAATTCTCCAGGAAAAAGTCTGTAAAATCTGGTTTGCATTTAGGATCACAAAGTGATTTGGGTTGGAAAGAACCTTAAAGATCATCTAGTTCCAGCCCCCTGCCATGGGAAGGGGCACCCTTTGCTAGCCCTAACCTTTCAGACCCTCCAGGGGATCCAGGAAAGCTGGAGAGGAACTGGCTACAAGGGTTTGGAGGGACAGGAGAAGGAGATAAATTGTCCTTAAGCTGAAGGAGACCAAATTGAGACCATAGAATCATAGAATGCTTTGGGGAAGGGACCTAAAAGATCATCTAGTTCCAACCTCCCTGCCATGGGCAGCGACACCCTCCACTGGAACAGGGTGCCCAAAGCCCCATCCAACCTGGCCTTGAACACCTCCAGGGATGGGGTTTCCACAGCCTCTCTGGGCACCCTGTGCCAGGACCTCACCACCCTCATGGTGAAGAACTTCTTCCTAACATCTAACCTAACCCTGCCCTCTTCCAGCTTGAAGCCATCACCCCTTGTCCTGTCACTGCACTCCCTGGTGACCAGCCCCTCTCCCACTTCCCTGTAGGACCCCTTTAATGATTAGTAGGCCATAATTAGGTCTCCCCAGAGCCTTCTCTTCTCCAGGCTGAACAAGCCCAACTCTCTCAGGCTGTCTTCATAGCAGAGGTCCTCCAGCCCCTGATCATATTCATGGCCTCCTCTGGACTCACCCCAACAGCTCCATGTCTTTCCTGTGCTGGGGACCCCAGAGCTGGAGGCAGCACTGAGGATGGGGGTCCTATGAGAGCAGAGTAGGGGCAGAATCACCTCCCTTGATCTACTGACCACGCTGGTTTTGATGCAGCCCAGGACACAGTTGGCCTTCTGAGCTGCTAGCACACACTGCCAGTTCATGCTGAGCTTGTCATCAATCAGCACCCCTCAAGTCCTTCTCCTCAGGGCTGCTCTCCATCCATTCTCCACCCAGCCTGGAGTTGTGCTTGGGATTGAGCTGACCCACATGCAGGACCTTGCACTTGGCCTTGGTGAACTTCATGCAGTTCACATGGGCCCATCTTTCCAGCCTGTCAAGGTCCCTCTGGGTGGCAATCCCTTCCCTCCAGCGTGTCAACCTCCCCACACAACTTGGTGTCATCGACAAACTTGATGATGAGATGAGGTATTAGGGAAAAGTTCTTCCAGGGGAGGGTGAGAAGACCCTGGACCAGGTTGCCTAGAGAAGCTGGGGCTGCCCCTGAATCCTTGGCAGTATTCAAGGCCAGGTTGGATGGGGCTTTGGGCAACCTGGGCTAGTGGAAGATGTCCTTACCCACGGCAGGAGGAGTTGGAACTAAAAGATCTGTGAAGGTCTCTTCCCACCCAAACCAGTTTGTGATGTTGTGACCTTGACCACTTGGCCACAGATCTGTGACCACTGCTTGGCTACAACAGATGCACAAGAAAAGATGGTTCCAGCTGAAAAATTGGGCAAAGTAACCAGAAGATGTGGGGAAAATGGAGTAGGGAAGTGTGCATTCCCAGCAAGACCTTTGTCAGAGCCACGCTGCCTTCCCACAGCGTGGGAAAAGCTGCTGGAAAAGATGAAGGCATCACATCTGAAAAAGATCAGAGAGTCAGAGAATCATAAGGGCTGGAAGGGACCTCCAGAGATCATCAGGTCCAACCCCCCTGCCAAAGCAGGGTCCCTAGGACAGGGCACACAGGGAGGCATCCAGATGGGGCTGGAATCTCTCCAGAGAAGGAGACTCCACACCCCCCTGGGCAGCCTGGCCCAGGGCTCCCTCACCCTCACTGGGAAGAAGTTCTTCCCCACATTGGTGTGGAACTCCCTGTGCTCCAACTTGAGGCCATCACCCCTTGTCCTGTCCCCACAGACACTGAGAAGAGGCTGCCCATGTCCCCCTGGGTCCCACCCTTCAGCTCTTGATCCCCATTGATCAGATCCCCTCTCAGGCTGCTTCTCTCCAGGCTGAACAGCCCCAGGTCCCTCAGCCTTTCCTCCCAGGGGAGATGCTCCAGGCCCTTCAGCATCTCCAGAGCCTCCTCTGGACTCTCTCCAGGAGATCCCTGTCTTTTCTATCCCAGGGAGCCCAGCACTGGACACAACACTCCAGGTGGGGCCTGAGCAGGGCAGAGCAGAGGGGGAGGATCCCCTCCTGGGACCTGCTGCCCAAACTCCTCCTGATGCCCCCCAGGATGCCATGGGCTCTCTCAGCCCCAGGGCACACTGCTGGCTCATGGCCACCCTGTCACCCAGCAGCACCCCCAGGTCCTTCTCCACAGAGCTCCTCTCCAGCAGTTCATCCCCCAACCTGAAGGAAGGAATGATGTGACAGGGGTACAGGGACTTTATTTCCAAGTGAAGAATCTGATGGAAAACTGTATCTTGGAGTGATAGAAGTTCAGCTTTGATAGAAAGATCTTTCTGAAATGGAGCTGTATTCCCATTTCCATCCTCCACCAAAGGATTCCTAAGGAGTTAAACATGAACTGGAAGGCTGCAGCTTTGAAGTGATGGCAAAGAGCATGCATAAATTGTGGGGGAAGTCTTACAAGTCAGTACAAGATGCTGGGAACAGGCAGTAGGACACCATGTTTCAGCATTTTGGACTGCCTGCCTGCTGGGCATGGGCTGAGTTCAAGCTGGGAGCAGTGCCTGCCTGAGAATAGCTCCGGAGGTTGAAAACATCCTGGGCTTCACCAGCTCTGGCTCTTCTCACAGTGGCCAAGAGTGGGTATTCAGCCAGATCTTGTCATGCTGATCATAGTTCTGGGTTACTTCCTCGCTTAGCATCCTCCAATCTCTGCCTTCTGGCCAAGAAAACAGACTCACAATGATGTGAGATCTGTTTAAGAGCTTCACTCCCTCTTTACTCCATCTTCCAGGTGATGAAACCAGGTTCTCCTACATGGCTGAGCCCTTGCTGCTAGGACCTCAGCTTATCCTGATGAGATATGGAAATGTCATGAAGCTACAAAGATCTTTCTTTTTTTTAAGCTAGGCTTTTCTGGCTGGTTTTTAGTCACTCCCCATCTGTGCAGCAGCAAAGGAAATGGGGATTGATGCCTTTTTATCTTGCAGCAGATGTCTGTGTGTATCTCTCTGGATGAAACCTGGGTAAACCCATAAATTGACCCCCAACAAGGTGTAGAACAGCATTTGGGGAATGACCTGGTGTGTCTGTGTGTGTGTGTGGGGGGGAAATAGAATACTAGCAATGGGGTGTTGAGAGATGCTCTGGCAGCTGCCCAAATCGTCTGTCTGGGGGAGCTGGCTAACCTCCACACCATGTGCTTCAAGATCCTTCACTGGCAGATGAAAACTCAGTGCTGGAGTGTTTTCCAGACCAATCTGTTCCTGCTGGAAACCAAGCACAGACACTCCATCTATTACTGTGGACTGGCTAGTATGTGCTGTGTAAACAAAAGCAGGAACTGTTGTTGTGTGGCACTTCATCAAGGCTTGTGGAGCTCCCTAGTCCCCAGCAAATGAAACTTGGCATGGCCTTACTCTTCTCCTCTTGTCTTTCCAAAGAATAAACCAGTTGTCAGTGACCAGGGAATGTTTGGAAAGGTTTTTAGGAGATTAGAAGAGTTGCTGATCTATGGATGCAGTGGAAGAAATGTTCCTCCACATTCCCATCACTAACTTCTATTGCACCCTAAGCAAGTTTGTGGATGACACCAAGCTGAGTGGTGTGGTTGGCACCAGAGAAGGAAAGGAAGCCATCCAGAGGGATCTTGACAGGCTGGAAAGGTGGGCCTGGGTGAACATAATGAGGCTCAACACTGGGAAGTGTGAGGTGTTGCACTTCGGCTGGAGGAATCCCAGAGATCTTTAGAGACTGGGAGAAGAGCTCCTGGAGAGCAGCCCTGCTGAGAAGGACCTGGGTGTCATGGTGGGTGAGAAACTCCCCCTGAGCCAGCAGTGGCTCTTGCAGCTGGGAAGGGTGATGGGATCCTGGGCTCCATCAGCAGAGGGGTGGCAGCAGGGACAGGGAGGGGATTGTCCCTCTCTGCTCTGCCCTCAGGAGGCCCCAGCTGGAGTCCTGTGTCCAGAGCTGGGGCCCCAAGACAAGAAAGATGGGGAACTGTTGGAGAGGGGTCAGAGGAGCCATGGAGATGCTTAGAGGGCTGGAGCAGCTCCCCTACGAAGAGAGGTTGAGGGAGCTGGGCTGGGTCAGCCTGGAGAAGAGAAGGCTGTGGGGGGACCTCATTGCAGCCTGCCAGTCCCTGAAGGGAGCAGAGGAACAGGAGGGGAATCAGCTTGTTCAAAGGGCAGAGCCTGGCAGGACAAGGGGGCTGGAGTGAAGCTGGAGGAGGGAAGGGTTAGAGGAGATCTGAGGGGGAAGTTCTGTGCAGAGAGAGTGGTGAGGGGCTGGAAGGGGCTGCCCAGAGAGGGGGTGGATGCCCCATCCCTGGAGGTGTTGAAGGCCAGGTTGTGTGGGGCCCTGGGCAACCTTGTGTAGCTCCAGGCCTGGAGGTTGGTGTCCCTGCCTGTGTCAGGGGGGTTGGAACTCTGGGATCCTTGGGGTCCATTCTAACCCAGACCAGTCTGGGATTCTATGATTCTATTCAGATACCCAGAGAAGTGTGTTAAGTGCCAGGGATCCGAGCATGATTCAGCTGAAATGATGCTATCAGGCCAATTTATCTGGCTAATTTTAGTCAAATGCCTTATTAAATGGATTAAGGTAATTAAACACTGTTATCATTAATGCTTTATGTGATAACATGCCCTGCCACAGGGCCCTTCTTATCTGCCACCTCACTGTAACAAACCAGGGCCCACCAAAGATGATTATTATAATGTGGAAGCAGCATGACATCAGGGGGGGGTTTAGCCCTGTAGTTCTACAGTAGGATCAGCACCCTAGGGTTTTACATTTCAGAAGCATTAGGCTCTAATGCCATGGGGTGGAATCAAGACCTCGTAGGGTTTTCTTCACCTTTAGGGTCAATGCAATTCACCAAGCACAGCCAATCTGGTTTTGAAAGAAAATGGAGTTATCATCCACTTCACAAAGAAGAAAACCAAGAGCTTTTCTTGTGTGGCCCCAAGTGGAACATGAGTTACCCCAGGAGATGGGGGAGAGAGGGAGGAATCACAGAGTCACAGGGTTGGAAAAGACTATGAAGATCATAGAATCCAACCACTCCTGTCCTGTGCTAAACCAGATCCCTGAGCACCTCATCTCCCTGTCTGTTAAACACACCCAGGGGTGGGGACTCAGCCCCCTCCCTGGGCAGCCTGTTCCAGGCCCTGACCCTGCTCAGGCCCTGACCCTGTTCTAGGCCCCTATTCCAGGCCCACCCCAGTCCCTGACCCTGCTCCAGACCCCTGTTCCACAGCCCCACAACTCTGCCAGGGAAGAACTTTGCCCTCCCAGCTGAGCTGACCCTGCCCTGGGGCAGCTTGAGCCCATTGCCCCTTGTCCCAGCTCCTGGCCCCTGGCTGAAGAGACCAGCGCCCACCTCTCTGCACCCTCCTGGCAGGGCAGGGGAGGTGGGGAGGTCTCCCCTCAGCCTCTTCTTCTCCAGCCTCAACACCCCTAGCTCCCTCAGCTGCTCCTCAGAGGATTTGCCCTCCAGCCCCTTCCCCAGCCTGGTTGCCCTTCTCTGCACTCGCTCCAGCACCTCCATGTCCTTCTGATGCTGAGGAGCCCAGAACTGGACCCAGCACTCCAGCTGCAGCCTCCCCAATGCCCAGCCCAGGGCCACAATCCCCTCCCCACACCTACTGGCCACCCTGTGTGTGACACAAGCCAGGATGCCCTTGGCCTTCCTGGCCCCCTGGGCACACTGCTGGCTCCTGGTCAGCCTGCAGTCACCCAACACCCCCAGGTCCTTCTCTGCCTGACAGCTCTCCAGCCAGTCTCCCCCCAGCCTGGAGCTCTGCATGGGCTTGTTCTGTCCCATGTGCAGCACTCTACACTTGGCCTTGTTAAACCTCATCCCACTGGTCTCAGCCCATGGGTCCAGCCTGTCCAGATCCCTCTGAAGAGCCTCCCCACCCTCAGGCAGATCAACACTTCCTCCCAGCTTAGTTGGAGGACACACCATCAATCCACACACAGGCAGCTGCAACACTAATTTTTGGGACTTTAATAATGTAGGAATCAGTTTCACTCAGTAGCATATGAGAAATGCTTCACTCTCAGGGTGCCCAACAGTGGGCAGAGCTGGCAGCACACTGAAAACCTTGAATAACTGAAGCTGAATGAAATAAAAAGGGAGTTTTGAGGCCTCTGCTTTATTATTATTATATATTTTTGGGGGGCCTTTTATTTTAGTACCAAATTAGCAACCGGTGCCCTTTGATTTCTCATCACTGCTGTAGCTCTCCTAGAATTTGGGGGAGGAGGAGGAGGAACAAAAGGGAGCTGCTAGCAATATATCATTTTGAGAGCAGCATGTAGCTGTTGACAAATAGGCATGGAGCTCTGGTGATGCTCAGCCCACCTTCAAACCCTGTGGAACAGGATTTAATGGCAGGTTTCTGCTGTTTTTTAACCCCTCTGGAGAATTTTGATCCTTAGAGCTGTCAATCACTAAATATTTTAGGTGCCCTCTTGATGCAGGGTGAGGCTTTTGAATGGGATGAAGACAAAAATCTCCATAAATGGATGGGATTTAGGGTGCAGCTCTTACCCAACACCTACTTCCACGTCCCTGGAGGTGTTCAAGGCCAGGTTGGATGGGGCAACCATGTGTAACTCCAGACCTGGAGGTTGGTGGCCCTGCCTGTGGCAGGGGGGTTGGAGCTCTCTGATCCTTGGGATCCCTTCCAACCCAGACTGTTCTATGATCCTCACTCAAGGAGGTTGCAGCCACCTTCTTGGTTCCTCAGACTCCATCAATCCACAAGTCTCAACCCAGTCAGAACTGGACCTGATGATCTCTCAAGGTCCCTTCCAACCCCTATGATTCTATGAACTGGAACACATTAACCTCTCCTCCTGCCTTGCTCCTGAAGCTGTAGAACATCTAAGAAGGGAAGATCATTTTATTTCTTCTCCATAGCTGGAGACTTGATGTTTGAGAAGAAGATGTTCCCAAGTCCTCCATGGAGCATAGTCATAGGGGTGCATGGAAGAGTCTGAATGGTTGCTGCTGTAGGAGCTGTTCCTCTCCTTCCTGGATTGAGGTTGGGCAATGGGTGGATTGAGAGCAGCCCTGAAGAGAAGGATGTGGGAGGTTTGGTGGATGAGAAGCTCATCATGAGCCAGCAAGGTCCTTTCACAGCCTGGAAAGCCAACCATGTCCTGGGCTGCATCCCCAGCAACAGGACTGGTGGGACTGGGAAAGGGGAATTCTGCCCCTCTGCTCCACTCTGGGGAGACCCTCTCTGCAGCGCTGTCTCCAGCTTGGGGGTCTCCAGGGCAAGAAGGACACTGAACTGTTGGAGAGAGTCCAGAGGAGGCCACAGAGATGATCCAAGGGCTGGAGCACCTCTGCTATGAAGACAGGCTGAGAGACTTGGGGTGGCTCAACCTAGGTTGTTGGGAGATCTCCAAGTCCCATCCAGCCCCTTGAGGGGCTCCAGGAGAGCTGGAGAGGGGCTGGTGCAGAGGGCAGAGAGGGCCAGGCCCAGGGGAATGGCCTTCAGCTGATGGAGAGGGGCTGGGAGGCAGAAATCCTTCCTGGGGAGGGTGGGGAGTCCCTGGCACAGGGTGCCCAGAGAAGCTGGGGCTGCCCCTGGCTCCCTGATAGGGTTTAAGGCTGGATTGGACAGGGCTTTGGGCACCCTGGGCTGGTGGGTGGTGACCACATAACTACATAGAGATATCTTGTGGATATCAGAGGTCTAGGTGGTAGCACTGGTTTCTCCCAAATACAACATGGAAAAGGACCTGCAGCTCTTGGAACAGAAAAGCAATGAGATCTTTGAGATCATAGAATCATAGAATGGTCTGGGTTGGGAAGGACCCCAAGGATCAGAGAGCTCCAACCCCCCTGACACAGGCAGGGACACCAACCTCCAGGCCTGGATCTCCCAGCTTCCGCGTGGAGCGTCAGACCCAGCTCTGCAAAGCTCTGCCATGCACAAGCAAAGCTTTACCCCTGCCACCAGACAGCCCAGAGTAGCTGAACAGATGGTCCTGCAGCCTGATCATTCCAAGAATGTCGTCCCAGCCTTTGAATAATTGGTGTGGGGGAGAAAGAGAGAGAGAGAGAGAGAGACTCTTCCTCACTGAGGACCAGATGGGCTCGCTGCGTCTTCTTAGAGGGCATCGTGTTAATGTGAGCATTTAATGAGAGCTGGGCTTCTTCAGCCTGGAGAGGAGGCTGAGTGGGTCCAACTGTCACATTCACCTACCTAATGGGGATGGTAGTGATGACAGAACCAGGGTGTTATGGTGAACAGGGGAAGGGTGAGAAGCCATGCAGAGCTGGAGCATGGAGGGCTCTCAATCTGGTCTCAATTTGCAAGATCTTTACCTGAGATTGGTCACCTAGAGAGGTTGGGAGGTGTCTCTCCTTGAACATTTCAGAATTTGCCTGAAAAAGGCCCCAAATAGGGTAACTTCAGAGTTACCTGTTCTTGGTGGCCAAGTACAGAAGAAGTTGTAGGTCTCCCCTCCCTAGCACGACTCAAAGCCAGGTTGGATGGAGCTTGGGCAACCTGGGCTGGTGGAGGTTGTCCTTGCCCATGTCAGGGGGGTTAGAACTAGATGATCTTTGAGGTCCCTTCCAACCCAAACCAGTCTGTGATTCTATGAAAAACAGGGAGACACGACTTTGGGTTGTAACTCCCATCCTACAGCTTCTCCATCTCTTGTCTAGAACAAGGACTGAGACCTTGAGAAGGGGAGGAGGGTGTTCTTGCTCTTTGGGGGGATTAATTTTGGAGGTTTTTTGGGAAGATGCACTCAATTTTCCCTAGTTACAGACAACTTGCTGCACTGTCCTAAATTTCTTCCTCTTTTTTCTGCCCAGAGCTTCACTCTGGTTGGGTTTAGGGACCTCTGGAAAGCTCCTCTAATATAAGTATCTGAGCTTTTAAACAAGGAGCAGCCTTCCTCATCCTAGCTGACCATCCAGGCCAAGTTTTGAGGACTATCCTACAGTTGTCACATTTGCCTGCTGAAGGGTGTGAGCCTCAGGAATCCACCACTTCTGCCAGAGGACTCTCTGGAAACAGCAAATGCTCTTGCACCTGCCAAGTCACTCTCTTGTGGTGGGTTATTTGGCTTTTGAGATGAGGTTTTGCTCTTTGGGCAGGTTTTTCTTTTATAAATTTTGTTCCAAGGGGAAACATGAAAGTGTGTTGTTGTGTCACAGGGATTTTAAGGTGGTTTGTGTATAAAAATAGCATTTTTCACAGAATCACAGGATCACAGGGGTTGGAAGGGAGCTCCAGAGATCATCAGGTCCAACCCCCCTGCCAAAGCAGGGTCCTTAGGACAGGGCACACAGGGAGGCATCCAGATGGGGCTGGAATCTCTCCAGAGAAGGAGACTCCACACCCCCCTGGGCAGCCTGGCCCAGGGCTCCCTCACCCTCACTGGGAAGAAGTTCTTCCCCATGTTTGTGTGGAGCCTGGGCAGCCTGTCCCAGGGCTCCCTCACCCTCACTGGGAAGAAGTTCTTCCCCCTGTGCTCCAACTTGAGGCCATCACCCCTTGTCCTGTCCCCACAGACACTGAGAAGAGGCTGCCCATGTCCCCCTGGGTCCCACCCTTCAGCTATTGATCCCCATGGATCAGATCCCCTCTCAGGCTGCTTCTCTCCAGGCTGAACAGCCCCAGCTCCCTCAGCCTTTCCTCCCAGGGGAGATGCTCCAGGCCCTTCAGCATCTCCAGAGCCTCCTCTGGACTCTCTCCAGGAGATCCCTGTCTTTTCTATCCCAGGGAGCCCAGCACTGGACACAACACTCCAGGTGGGGCCTGAGCAGGGCAGAGCAGAGGGGGAGGATCCCCTCCTGGGACCTGCTGCCCACACTCCTCCTGATGCCCCCCAGGATGCCATGGGCTCTCTCAGCCCCCAGGGCACACTGCTGGCTCATGGCCACCCTGTCACCCAGCAGGTCCCCCAGCTCCTTCTCCACAGAGCTCCTCTCCAGCAGGTCACCCCCAGCCTGTCCTGATTCCAGCAGTTCTTCCTGCCCAGGTGCCAGACTCTCCACTTGCTTTTTTTCGGTGAAATGTTGTTTATTGACATCCCTGAATTATTTCTCCAACCCAAATCTCGGAGTTTTAATCCACAGAATGGCAACAACAATGAAAGAAAAACACCCCACAAACCTTATTTTTATTTCTGGCATTCCATTTTATTTTAAAGTTACAGATTACCTGTCAGATTGCCTGTCAGGCAGAGAAGGACCTGGGGGTGTTGGGTGACTGCAGGCTGACCAGGAGCCAGCAGTGTGCCCAGGGGGCCAGGAAGGCCAATGGCATCCTGGCTTGTGTCAGAGCCAGCGTGGCCAGTAGGTGTGGGGAGGGGATTGTGCCCCTGGGCTGGGCACTGGTGAGGCTGCAGCTGGAGTGCTGGGTCCAGTTCTGGGCTCCTCAGCATCAGAAGGACATGGAGGTGCTGGAGCGAGTGCAGAGAAGGGCAACCAGGCTGGGGAAGGGGCTGGAGGGCAAATCCTCTGAGGAGCAGCTGAGGGAGCTGGGGGTGTTCAGTCTGGAGGAGGCTGAGGGGAGACCTTATCACTGCCTACAGTGACCTCACAAGAGGGTGCAGAGAGGTGGGTGCTGGTCTCTTCAGCCAGGGGCCAGGATCTGGGACAAGGGGCAATGGGCTCAAGCTGCCCCAGGGCAGGGTCAGCTCAGCTGGGAGGGAAAAGTTCTTCCCTGGCAGAGTTGTGGGGCTGTGGAACAGGGGCCTGGAGCAGGGTCAGGGCCTGGGACGGGCCTGGGCCATGGTCAGGGCCTGGTTTGGGCCTGCAATAGGGGCCTGGAATAGGGGCCTGGAACAGGGTCAGGGCCTGAGACAGGGTCAGGGCCTGGGATGGGCCTGGAGTAGGGGCCTAGAACAGGGTCAGGGTCTGAGACAGGGTCAGGGCCTGGACCGGGCTGCCCAGGGAGGGGGCTGAGTCCCCACCCCTGGGTGTGTTTAACAGACAGGGAGATGAGGTGCTCAGGGATCTGGTTTAGCACAGGACAGGAACGGTTGGACTTGATGATCTTAAAGGTCTTTTCCCATCTTGGGATTCTCTGATTATTTCAGCTTCTAAAGCAATTTTTCTGTTTATCCTTAAGGTCAGCAGGTTTTTCATGCTCCCCCACCCCCCCTAAGAAAGAGAAAGGAGAATGGAGAATGCAGTTTACTCACAGGCTTTGCTGTGTATCCTTCATAAAAATTGACTTTGGTCATCTCACCCAAGAGCACTCATGGGGGAAGTCTCTGAAAATGTCTCCTCTGCTTTGCTCTGGCTCTTTTTTTGAGGGTAGTTTACATTATCTAAAAGCACCTTGATTGCTCATGGGGATGGTAGAAAAAGGGGAGAAGCTTGGAAAACACACATTTCTGGGTCATGTTCTGCTTCTTATCCATTAATACCCCCAAGTTCTTTTCCACAGAGCTGCTCTCCATCCATCCATCCATCCATCCATCCATCCATCCATCCATCCATCCATCCATCCACCCACCCACCTACCTACCCACCCATCCACCCATCCATGCACCCATCCATGCATCTATCTATCCATCCACCCATCCATCCATCCATCCATCCATCCATCCATCCATCCATCCATCCCTCCATCCCTCCATCCATCCATCCATCCCTCCATCCATCCATCCACCCATCCATCCATCCACCCATCCATGCATGCATGCATCCATCCATCCATCCATCCATCCATCCATCCATCCATCCTTACATCCATCCTTACATCCATCCATCCATCCATCCATCCATCCCCCCATCCACCCATCCATCCATCCATCCATCCATCCATCCATCCATCCATCCATCCATCCACCCACCCATCCATCCATCCACCCATCCATGCATCCATCCATCCATCCATCCATCCATCCATCCATCCATCCATCCCTCTGTACATACTGATACTGGAGGTTGACCAAACCCCAGTACAGGTCCTTTCCCTTGTCCTTGTTGAACCTCCTGAAGTTCACATGAGCACATTGGATTTTTTGTGTGTTTCTCTCCATGCTTCTGTGTCAGTGACCACCAGAGATGGCTTTCTTCTCCCTCTCCAGGCTTTTCTGACTTGCAAAGCACAGATGCTTTTAGTTTCGGGGTGTCCTTCTTCCACTGCATTAAATCCAGCTGGTGCGGTGACGGCACGGAGGAGGAGCCATTGTCACAAGCTGTCTCCTTCAGGTGGTCACCAAGTGTGTGCAACCACCAGGAAGAGTTTTAAACTTAACTCTTGAAGGCTTTGCATCCCTTCAGAAGCAAAAGACAGTCCTGGGGGAGGGCAGGGAAAGAGGTAATGTGAGGAATGAAGGCTGGATGCTCACATCCCTGCCGAGAAGGTGCAGACCCATCTTTCTCCTTGAAGAAAAGCATTTAGGAGAAGGGGGAGCTGAGGGACAACCTGCTTTTTTTTTCTAAGTCACTTCTAAATCATCCTGGCAGCCTGAATGACAGATTTCACACCAACTGTGCTGAGTGATTGGATTCTGAGCCTGGGCACGAGGCACGATAGCGGAGTGATTTATAATAGCAGAACATATGGTCAGGTTTCAGTGTGGGTAGCAGGCATTTCCCCTCTGGTTTTCCTCTGGGTTTTTTATCCTGTTTGCATTTGGAGGAGTGATGGAGGCATTTTTGTTTTGGTTGGTTGGGTTCCCCCCCCCCCCCCAACTCTTGTTCCACGATGCACAGAGGGTAGGGAATGGGCTGATGTTGGTGAGGAGGTGAAACTCCATCTGGAAGGTGGATCCAGAAGGGAGCAGGGAAACAGGAGGGGATTCAACTTTTTCAAAGGGTAGATAGTGGCAGGACAAGGGGGATGGAGTAAAACTAAAGGAAGGAAGGTTTAAATTAGATATTAGGGCGAAGTTTTTTTACAGAGAGAGTGGGGAGGGGCTGGAAGGGGCTGCCCAGAGAGGTGGTGGATGCCCCATCCCTGGAGGTGTTGAAGGCCAGGTTGTGTGGGGCCCTGGGCAACCTTGTGTAGCTCCAGGCCTGGAGGTTGGTGTCCCTGCCTGTGTCAGGGGGGTTGGAGCTCTCTGATCCTTGGGGTCCCTTCCAACCCATGCCATTCTATGATCCTCTGAATTTCCTCCCATGTTTCTGCAAAGGATGGAGGGATTTTTTGCACCAGCAGCTTCTCCCTGCTGCTCAGCTCCAGGGAAGGTAGCAGGGAGGGTGTAAGGGGGGATAGTTTTCTTTTCCTAAATGAGATTTGCTGTCTCAGGCTACAGTCTCAGTGCTTTGAAGCAATGAGCACTTCATGTTTTATGCTGTTATCTCCTAGTCCTATAAATATCACCGCATCGCTGTCGGGAAGAGGGGGAGTGCTGCTTCCTGATGTTTTCTTCCTATTAGAGTAGGGCTGAGAGGTTATCTGATATTTAGGAGGGGGGAGCAGGCTCTTGCTGGTAATCTCTGCTCCTCTTTCAGAAAGGTCATCTTGTCTTACAGGCTCTTAATTGCTCCAATCATCTCACGGGGATTTATTTATATATTAATTTTTAAGGGTCAAACTCCACGTTTGAAGGATGCAGCAACTGTTAAAAATGATCTGATGTCCTGGGGAAGGAGAAGGGGGGGGGGGTGGGGGTGGAGGAAACAAGGATTGCTTGTTTTCATCCCCAGGCTTGGAAGTGAGTCATCCCAAATCACCCTCCCTCCCTCCTCCTCCTCCTCTTCAGTCCCTCCCCTTGTCCTGAGCCCAGCCCCAATGGGAAATCAAATGATGTCAGGACCGTGACAGGTGGCCCTTTTTTTTGGCCTCCAAATCCAGGCAAATCACCTGCTCCTCAGCAGCTGCTGCTTCTTCCAGCCTTGCTCTGCGACCGCCTGGGATCGTGCCTGAGTTAGGACAAGGTCCTTCTTGCTCTGAGAAGAATTAAACCCCACCCCCATCCAAGACCTTGCTTGGTATTTGCAAGGCAGGCACTTGACCCCACAGGAGCCCTGCCAAGGTTTAATCTTGCATTGGCAAAGCCACAGGGAAGAGGAATAGTTTTCTCTGTATGTCAGATGCCATAGTAGAGTCAAGTGTAGAGTGCTGCACATGGGACAGAACAAGCCCATGCAGAGCTCCAGGCTGGGGGGAGACTGGCTGGAGAGCTGTCAGGCAGAGAAGGACCTGGGGGTGTTGGGTGACTGCAGGCTGACCAGGAGCCAGCAGTGTGCCCAGGGGGCCAGGAAGGCCAAGGGCATCCTGGCTTGTGTCAGACACAGGGTGGCCAGTAGGTGTGGGGAGGGGATTGTGCCCCTGGGCTGGGCACTGGTGAGGCTGCAGCTGGAGTGCTGGGTCCAGTTCTGGGCTCCTCAGCATCAGAAGGACATGGAGGTGCTGGAGCGAGTGCAGAGAAGGGCAACCAGGCTGGGGAAGGGGCTGGAGGGCAAATCCTCTGAGGAGCAGCTGAGGGAGCTGGGGGTGTTGAGGCTGGAGCAGAGGAGGCTGAGGGGAGACCTTCTGCCCACCTCCCCTGCCCTGCCAGGAGGGTGCAGAGAGGTGGGCGCTGGTCTCTTCAGCCAGGGGCCAGGAGCTGGGACAAGGGGCAATGGGCTCAAGCTGCCCCAGGGCAGGGTCAGCTCAGCTGGGAGGGACAAGTTCTTCCCTGGCAGAGTTGTGGGGAATGTGGAACAGGGGCCTGGAGCAGGGTCAGGGCCTGAGACAGGGTCAGGGCCTGGCACAGGCTGCCCAGGGAGGGGGCTGAGTCCCCACCCCTGGGTGTGTTTAACAGATGGGGAGATGAGGTGCTCAGGGATCTGGTTTAGCACAGGACAGGGACGATTGGATTTGATGATCTTCAAGGTCTTTTCCAACCTTCTGATTCTGTCAGATCTGGTCTTTGTCCCTTCCCTAACTTGTTCTTTCTGAGTCCTCCAGTTCCTTACCTGTTTCCAAGCTCAGAAGCACGGGCTGTGCATTCAGGTTTCCCTTCCCCAACTCGTGGTTATGGTTAGCAAATCCATCAAGACAATCTTTTCCATCCCCTCCCCCACCTCCCCTCCCTTCAATGTTAATTAGCACTAGGGATAAAATTAGCTTCTGGTGGATTATTCCTCATTTTTTCCAGCATTATTCAAATATTCTCCTTTTCTTCCTAGTGCTGTTTGGTCACTGAAGCTCTCATGAAGGGACAAACTTAGCACTCTGGGGGCCAAGGTGGTTTATCAGAGCTACAACTTAAAGTTGATGGGTGTTTATTTACCATCCTGTGCTGGAAGCTGCCTTAATTTCCCCACCTTAAACCCATAAAATGATATTAACCTCTTGTGCTCCACTACCACTTGGATTAGCAAAGAGAAAGTGCCATGTTTTACAGCTTTGGTGGCATTTTTCTCCTTTTCCTGCTGCCTTCAGCCCCTGATGACTTTGGAGACCCTGTTCTTGCTTGTGGTGATGACTCCTCCTTGTAGACATAGCACGCTCGTGGTCATCCATTTCCTGCTTGTTTAAGGGCCACCACATTATCACCTGTGTACAAGCATCACAGCAATGAGACTTAATTAGTTTGGAAGAGGTAAATTAAGGCTTTGTCCTTCAGGATCAGGTGGGATTGAAATGACAGCTCCATCACAGTGAAGTTCTTCTTAACCAAGGAGTTAAATAAACCCAGCAGTTCAAGCAAAAAGTGTCTAACCACACGTGAGGGGGGTGAGGATTCAGCAGCTGCAACTGTCCGTGCTGGAATGCATGCCTGCTCCTCTCCCTCACTGCCCTGTTGCTGCCAGGAAGGAGGTCTACCACTAACTCAGCTTTCCCCCCACCTCCCCCAAATATGATCAACCCCCCATCCTTAGAGATGCTGATCCTCCTCTCTCCAGAACTCAAGGATATCAGTCATACAATCACCAAGTCATGACATGGTTTGGGTTGGAAGGGACCTTGAGAGGTCACTCAGTCCAGGCCCTCTGCAATGAGCTGGGACATCTTCAACCAGATCAGGTTGCTCAGAGCCCCATCCAACCTTGAGCTTGAATGTTTCTGGGGATGGGGCATCTCCCACCTCTCTGGGCAACTTGTGCTAGTGTCTCCACCACCCTCATCATGATAAAATCTCTTCATTACCAGCCCTCCATCCACATTATGTATCTTGGAGCTTGTCTCTTTCTCTTTGCCTCAAAGCAGGTTTTAGGCTTTTGGGTGTCCCCCACCCAATACACACTGCACCCTGGACACAACTCATTGCAGGATCACAGAATTACAGAGGGATGAGGTTTGGAAGGGATGTCTGGAGATCACCCAGTCCAACTCCTTGCCCAAGCAGGATCACCTTGAGCAGGATGCACAGGACAACATCCAGGATCACAGGGTTTTGGATGTCTCCAGAGATGGAGACTACACAACCTCTCTGGACAACCAGGCCCAGGGCTCTGCCACCCTCCCAGCAAAGAAGTTTCTCCTCAGGGTTTATGGGGAACCTTCCTCTGCTCCAGTTTGTGCCCACAGCCCCTTGTCCTGTCCCTGGGCACCACTGAACACAGACTGACCCATCCTCCTGAGCCCACCCCTCAAGAATTTATTAGCATTGAGAAGATCCCCTTCAGGCTTCTTTGAGATAAAAAGTCCCAAGTCCCTCAGCCTCCCTCCATCAGAGAGATGTTCTGGTCCCCTCATCATCTCTGTAGCCCTTTGTTGTCCCCTCTCCAGGAGCTCCCTGTCCTTCCTGACCGAGACAGCCCAGCACCACACACACTATTCCCAATGAGGCCTCCCCAGGGCAGAGCAAAGGGGTAGGAGAACCTCTCTCAACCTGCTGCCCACACTTCTCTTGACTCCCCCCAGGAGGCCATTGGCTTTCTTGGCCCAAGGGCACATTGCTGCCTTGTGCTCAACATGGTGTCCACCAGGACACAGAATCACAGAATCACAGGGTTGGAAAAGACCTTTGAGATCATCAAGTCCAACCATTCCTGTCCTGTGCTAAAGATATCAGTAAGTGCCTCATCTACCCTTCTTTCAAACACATCCAGGGTTGGGGACTCAGCCCTCCCCCTGGGCAGCCTGTTCCAGGCCCTGACCCTGTTCTAGGCCCTGATTCTGTTCTAGGCCCCTATTCCAGGCCCATCCCAGGCCCTGACCCTGCTCCAGGCTCGTTCCAGGTCCTGACCCTGCTCCAGGCCCCTGTTCCACAGCCCCACAACTCTTTCAGGGAAGAACTTTTCCCTCCCAGCTGAGCTGACCCTGCCCTGGGGCAGCTTGAGCCCATTGCCCCTTGTCCCAGCTCCTGGCCCCTGGATGAAGAGGCCAGCGCCCACCTCTCTGCACCCTCCTGGCAGGGCAGGGGAGGTGGGCAGAAGGTCTCCCCTCAGCCTCCTCTTCTCCAGCCTCAACACCCCCAGCTCCCTCAGCTGCTCCTCAGAGGATTTGCCCTCCAGCCCCTTCCCCAGCCTGGTTGCCCTTCTCTGCACTCGCTCCAGCACCTCCATGTCCTTCTGATGCTGAGGAGCCCAGAACTGGACCCAGCACTCCAGCTGCAGCCTCACCAGTGCCCAGCCCAGGGGCACAATCCCCTCCTTTGGACAAAAGGTGTCCAAAGAACATCCCACATAGAAAACACCAGAATGGAATAAGGCAGCAAGAAAATAAACCCCAGCTTAGCTGAGCCTCAGCAAGGACCCATCTCTGCATCAGCTCTGCCTGCACAGCGCAGCTGGGCGCAGAGCCATGGGGAATTTGGAGGGGGGTGGGGGGAATGGAGGGGGAGCAGGAAATAACGTGCCTGCCAATATTTTTATAGACTTTGCTGGCTGGAAGCTCAGCTCTCTGGTGTTTGATATATGGCCCCTGATGTGCTTGTTTTCACAATCTCAGAATGGAAACGGGAGCTCTGGAGATTTGCAGAACTCCCTTTTTTTTTCCTTTCTTTTTCCTCTTTCTTTCTTTTTTTTTGCAGAAATTAGAGGGGGTGGGAAGTGGGGAGGGGATGTGGGTCAATTTCTGCCTTTAATTCTGAGCCCTCATGATTTTTCTTTAGTTGCTACAGGTCGTTGCTTGTTCATGGGCTGTTTGGCAACGGGCTTCAAGTTCAAAGCGTTCGGCTTCAGTATTTCAAGCATTAGTGAGGCTGCAGCTGGAGTGCTGGGTCCAGTTCTGGGCTCCTCAGCATCAGAAGGACATGGAGGTGCTGGAGCGAGTGCAGAGAAGGGCAACCAGGCTGGGGAAGGGGCTGGAGGGCAAATGCTCTGAGGAGCAGCTGAGGGAGCTGGGGGTGTTGAGGCTGGAGAAGAGGAGGCTGAGGGGAGACCTTCTGCCCACCTCCCCTGCCCTGCCAGGAGGGTGCAGAGAGGTGGGCGCTGGTCTCTTCAGCCAGGGGCCAGGAGCTGGGACAAGGGGCAATGGGCTCAAGCTGCCCCAGGGCAGGGTCAGCTCAGCTGGGAGGGACAAGTTCTTCCCTGGCAGAGTTGTGGGGCTGTGGGACAGGGGCCTGGAGCAGGGTCAGGGCCTGGAACGGGCCTGGAACAGGGTCAGGGCCTGGAACGGGCCTGGAGCAGGGTCAAGGCCTGGAACGGGCCTGGAATAGAGGCCTGGAACAGGGTCAGGGCCTGAGACAGGGTCAGGGCCTGGGATGGGCCTGGAATAGGGGCCTAGAACAGGGTCAGCACCTGAGACAGGGTCAGGGTCTGGAATAGGCTGCCCAGGGAGGGGACTGAGTCCCCATCCTTGGGTCAGTTTAAGGGACAGGGAGAGGAGGTGCTCAGGGATCTGGTTCAGCACAGGACAGGGACAGTTGGACCCAATGATCTTAAAGGTCCTTTCCAACGTTGTGATCCTGTGATTTCACAGTTCCAATATCGCAGGGAGATTATTCCTATTAATAACTTATTAATCATCTCTCTTCTGAAGATTTTGATGGGCAAAGCAGAATAAGATCATTTTTTAAGAAGCTTTAGAGTCAGTCTTGGCAAGTCCCAGCACTTGGGTAATCTTCAGTCTGATTTTTAGTAACTCCAGCCCTGAAAATTTGGGTTTGTGAATACAACACTGACACCAAAGTTGTACCAATGTCTAGACCTGATTTGGGGAGACACATATGGCATGTTCTTACAGTGCCAGCACAGATGAAGCCACCATCCAAAATGATCCATCTTCAAGGTGGGAAACCATCTGCTACGTTGGTTTGAGGAGATGCAACTTCACCCAGCACCCACCTTGGTCCCAACTCAGAGGTTTGGCAAGAGCCACCCTGGAAAACCATCTCTCTCTGTCCCAAAACTGCCCCACAAACGCCAGCATCGGGGTATCGCTGAGTGACTTAAAACTTAGGTCGGTGTAAGGCGTCATGCTGGTTGGTCTGGTTGGAAAGAGGTGGTTTGGATCTACTGGTTTGGAGCTGGTTTGGCTGGAAATCCTTGTGGTCTTTGAGATTTATTTTTTTTTAAAAGCCCAAAACTTAGATACTTGATAAAGTTCTTCTGTTGGGTTCATGGATTATTTGGGCGTTCAACAGAGGTCTGTGATGAAATGCCCCATCCCTGGAGGTGTTCAAGGCCAGGTTGGATGGGGCAACCTTGTGTAGATGCAGGCCTGGAGGTTGGTGGCCCTGCCTGTGGTAGGAGAGTGGGAATTCTGTGATCCTTGGGGTCCCTTCCAACCCAGACCAGTCTGTGATTCTATGATTCTATGAAAGGGAATGCTTTCAGTAGGTGAAAAGTTTTTAGAAAGCAATGCACAGTTGGTTTTGGGGTGCAACCTCAGCATGCTGGAGAGGATGCTGGCTTCTTACTGGGGTGCACAGATCACTATCCTGTGTGTCCTGGCCCCTTTTTTTTGGGAACCATGCCTGCTCTTTCATTCTCCATCTCATCCCATGGTACCCTTCAGCTCTCTCTGTCACCCTTTTTGAACAGCCAACAGCAGCAAAAGACTCAGCCAGCTCAGCCCAACACCACCGCCTCTCCCACGCTGTGCGGGCCGAGCTCTTCAGTCCTCAGCAAAGAGACAATTTAGCTCTTTCTCTCCTCAGCCACCCTCTACCCTTTGAAACAAAACTTCTTAGAGACCAATATTCTCAAGACCTTGACCTCTCCAACTTGGTTGAAACAAGCTGAGAAGCTAAAAAAAAGTGATTAGTCAGTGTATGGAGGGTGTATGGGATCACATAAGCCCCCGGCGCGAACGCTGGAGCTACTTTGAGAAGCCTGAGGTCAACCCAGCGAATTTACTGCTTGATTCATCTCCTCTGGTTTGTGTTATCTGCTTTCTGGCAGCTTTCTAGACTCTCTTTATATTTTGGAGTTTAAAGGAGATAGATAATACATAAGCTAACACTCGGGCGCTGTGAAGTTGGGATTGGGAGCATCGGTACTCACCAGAAAGCGCTCAAGCTTGCTCTGATAAGAGGGAGAGAAATCAGATCCATCCTATCCTCTTTCTGAAGCTGTCCTTTGAAGCTGGGGGGTTGAGGTTGGTTTTTTTCCTTGTGTGGAAGCTGGTGTCTTATTCCTGTGTCCTCTAGGCCAGAAGGGACATAATGAAGGGATGTAACGTTATTGTGTCCGGTACTGGGCTCCTCAGCATCAGAAGGACATGGAGGTGCTGGAGCGAGTGCAGAGAAGGGCAACCAGGCTGGGGAAGGGGCTGGAGGGCAAATCCTCTGAGGAGCAGCTGAGGGAGCTGGGGGTGTTGAGGCTGGAGAAGAGGAGGCTGAGGGGAGACCTTCTCCCCACCTCCCCTGCCCTGCCAGGAGGGTGCAGAGAGGTGGGCGCTGGTCTCTTCAGCCAGGGGCCAGGAGCTGGGACAAGGGGCAATGGGCTCTAGGTGCCCCAGGGCAGGGTCAGCTCAGCTGGGAGGGACAAGTTCTTCCCTGGCAGAGTTGTGGGGCTGTGGAACAGGGGCCTGGAGCAGGGTCAGGGCCTGGGATGGGCCTGGAATAGGGGCCTAGAACAGGGTCAGGGCCTGAGACAGGGTCAGGGCCTGGCACAGGCTGCCTAGGGAGGGGTCTGAGTCCCCACCCCTGGGTGTGTTTAACAGACAGGTAGATGAGGTGCTCAGGGATCTGGTTTAGCACAGGACAGGATCAGTTGGACTTGATGATCTTAAAGGTCTTTTCCCACCTTGTGATTCTGTGGTTCTGAAGCCAAAATCATTGATGCAAAACAGGACGTTGGGTGACAGGAGGGGTAGAAAATCTTCATGCAGCTTCAACTGCTCTCTCCTTGGCAAAGATTTTTCCTTGAGAAGGGGAAAAACATCCAGGGACAGAGTAGGGTGATCCCTCCCCCGGGTTCCTCGCTGCTTCTGGGGATTTCCTAACCTTGGAATATCCTATTTAATATCTACCAATGGGCTTGTCCTCCTTGAACTCATTTAATTCTCTTTTGAACCTATTTATGGGGTTTGGCTGCATTGCTGAATACATTCCACAGCTTAGTTATGTGCTATGAAAAGTAATTTCCTTTAGTTGTCTTTTCAACCTACTGCCTGATAAGTGCAGAGCAACCAGTAAAAGGCATCCTGACCAAAAGAATAAATGACTCCTCATTTCCTAGTCCTCTTCCCTGCTTTACTTTTGAGGTATAACATGAAACTGGATCTTCAGCTATGGCTTTCCTGATATAAAATTGTCTTTGGCTGTGTTTTGCACTCCTTAGGGACTTCAACATTCCTGACTATCCTGGTTATCCTTACCTAAGCCTAGCATATTTATTTATTTATATTATCTATCTATTTATTTCTATTTATATAAAGCATATATGTATAATGTATATATTAATTAATTTTATATATATTTCATTTTTTTTAAGGCTTGTGCTGGCACAGACAGACAGGATCTCTGCCCCAGGGGAGGTTCAGATTGGATATTAAGAAAAATCTTCTTCACCTAAAAAGTGGGGAAGCATCAGAACAGGCTGCCCAGGGAAGTGGTGGAGTCACTAGCCCTGGAGGTGTTTAAAAACAGGTAGATGAAGTGCTTCAGGAGGTGGTGTAGTAGTTATGGTGGTGTAGGGTTAACGGTTGGATTTGATGATCTTGAAGGTCTTTTCTTGGTGCTTCTTGGTGGACTCGTCCGATGCTGTGGTCTCTCTCCTGTTTATTCCTTCCCAGTAATTCCTGACACTTGGAATAGGGAAGGGGACACACAAAGGTGCTTTGGGAATCCCTTGGGATCCCTTCTGACCCTCACCACTGCCTTATCACTAAGGTATGGACACCCTAAACTCATGACCACTTACCTTCTCATTAAGTTTTCTTTAATCTTTGACATCTTAAAGCTTTTTTTTCCTTTCTTCTCCTGACATCTCAGTTTGACCCAACCTATTAATCCAGATTTATCCTCAAATAAGAAAGCCTTTTACAAGGGAATACCCTTTATATATGGATTTAGTCTTCCTGCTATGATCTTATTTTTGGTTGCTTCTTTCTCTCCTCGTTTATCCATCAGCCATTCCCCACACCCGCTCACATCCCATTTCCTAGTAGATTCTTTTATTGAAGCTTTAATTGTCTTTTCCAGTCTCCATCTTAGTGTAGTTTCTATGGGAACAGAGACAAAGATGGAAATGGAAACTACCTACTCTCATCTTCCTACTAGGACCAGTATATTTTGTATATTTGGTGCAGTAGTTGAGAGGAGCTGAAGTTCAAGAGGCTGTTTGGTTTCATCCAAGGGGTCTGAAGCGGTGAGGTTACATCAGGCAGTGGCTTGGTGTTATATTCTGCTTTACCTACACTTGGGGGTAAAAAGGGCTGGGAAGGCTTTATGGGAGTAAAGTGTTGGTTGACACTACAGGAGTAGGGTGTTGGGTGACTGCAGGCTGACCAGGAGCCAGCAGTGTGCCCAGGGGGCCAGGAAGGCCAATGGCATCCTGGCTTGTGTCAGACACAGGGTGGCCAGTAGGTATGGGGAGGGGATTGTGCCCCTGGGCTGGGCATTGGTGAAGCTGCAGCTGGAGTGCTGGGTCCAGTTCTGGGCTCCTCAGCATCAGAAGGACATGGAGGTGCTGGAGCGAGTGCAGAGAAGGGCAACCAGGCTGGGGAAGGGGCTGGAGGGCAAATCCTCTGAGGAGCAGCTGAGGGAGCTGGGGGTGTTGAGGCTGGAGAAGAGGAGGCTGAGGGGAGACCTTCTGCCCACCTCCCCTGCCCTGCCAGGAGGGTGCAGAGAGGTGGGCGCTGGTCTCTTCATCCAGGGGCCAGGAGCTGGGACAAGGGGCAATGGGCTCAAGCTGCCCCAGGGCAGGGTCAGCTCAGCTGGGAGGGAAAAGTTCTTCCCTGGCAGAGTTGTGGGGTTGTGGCACAGGCTGCCCAGGGAGGGGGTTGAGTCCCCAGCCCTGGGTGTGTTTAGCAGACGGGGAGATGAGGTGTTCCTCACAGGGAGGGTTGTTAGGCACTGGGAGGTGGTGGAGTCAGCATCCCTAGTGGTATTTAAGAGAGGAGTACATGTGGTGCTCAGGGACATGATTCAGTGGTGCCAGTCAGGTTGATGGTTGGACTTGATGATCCTAAAGGTCCCTTCCAACCTAGACAATTCTGATTGTGCTTTGGGAGCTCTGAGATGGTGCTCGGTCCAACGCTGGAGAACATCAGACATCCTCCTTAGGTCTCAGCTCCTGAGTTTGCAGTGGAGTCAGCTCAAGGCAGGGAGGAGGTGGCACCTCAAAATGATGCATTTCCTTGATCAGAGGGAGATGCACGTTACCCTGCCCAGCGTGGGCAAGGCGGCCTCTGCTCACGAAGCAAATCCTAAAGGGATGACAAGGCTTTGCTTTGTTCCTTCCTCGTGCCACAAGGTTTTTCTCACAGCTCACCCATGATTAGGGAAGACTGATTTCCTTTGTACTCACCCTTTGTTGCTTCAGCAGACCTTTGCAGAGAAGAGAAGGCTTGGGAAAGGTCCCTGCAGTTCCCACAGGGATTGTGATATTAAGATTTAAAAGCGGCGTTCCAGATGATCCAGAATCAGAGAATCCCAGACTGGGCTGGGTTGGAAGGGACCCCAAGGATCACACAGTTCCAACCCCCCTGACACAGGCAGGGACACCAACCTCCAGGCCTGGAGCTACACAAGGTTGCCCAGGGCCCCAGCCAACCTGGCCTTCAACACCTCCAGGGATGGGGCACCCACCCCCTCTCTGGGCAGCCCCTTCCAGCCCCTCACCACTCTCTCTGCACAGAACTTCCCCCTCAGATCTCCTCTAACCCTTCCCTCCTCCAGCTTCACTCCAGCCCCCTTGTCCTGCCAGGCTCTGCCCTTTGAACAAGCTGATTCCCCTCCTGTTCCTCTGCTCCCTTCAGGGACTGGCAGGCTGCAATGAGGTCCCCCCATAGCCTTCTCTTCTCCAGGCTGACCCAGCCCAGCTCCCTCAGCCTCTCTTCATAGGGGAGCTGCTCCAGCCCTCTGAGCATCTTCATGGCTCCTCTGACCCCTCTCCAACAGTTCCCCATCTTTCTTGTCCTGGGGCCCCAGCTCTGGACACAGGACTCCAGCTGGGGCCTCCTGAGGGCAGAGCAGAGAGGGACAATCCCCTCCCTGTCCCTGCTGCCACCCCTCTGCTGATGGAGCCCAGGATCCCATCACCCTTCCCAGCTGCAAGAGCCACTGCTGGCTCATGTGGAGTTTTTCACCCACCATGACACCCAGGTCCTTCTCAGCAGGGCTGCTCTCCAGGAGCTCTTCTCCCAGCCTGTCTATATATCTGGGATAATCTATTTCTTCAGAAAAGAAAGGAACTGGCTAAAAGCTGTAGTTCAAGCTTTAGTTCCCAGGGTCAAAGCTGGCAGACAGAGGTGGGAGGCTTAAACCCTGTGCAAAAACACTCCTCCATGGTTTGGCTTCCAGAAGTGCTGAAGAAGAACCTGGCTAGCCAGGAGTAAGTAGCTCAGGAACTTTCTCAGAAAGCATTTCAAGCGAAGCGCCCGCGGCAGTGACGTACCTAAAGACACGTTGCCCCAGTTTAACTGGGGCCAGGAATTCCTCAGCACCTGTAATTTTGATTGCAAATTACTCTGGAGTTGCAAATCTCATCTTCATATCTCCAGCAGATAAAAGGCTCTGGATGACTTCAGGGAAGTTCAGTGCAGACACTGTTGGTTCTGCTGTGCCGTGTTGCCCCTACGTAAGGACTGACCAGGAGCCAGCAGTGTGCCCAGGGGGCCAGGAAGGCCAAGGGCATCCTGGCTTGTGGCAGACACAGGGTGGCCAGGAGGTGTGGGGAGGGGATTGTGCCCCTGGGCTGGGCACTGGTGAGGCTGCAGCTGGAGTGCTGGGTCCAGTTCTGGGCTCCTCAGCATCAGAAGGACATGGAGGTGCTGGAGCGAGTGCAGAGAAGGGCAACCAGGCTGGGGAAGGGGCTGGAGGGCAAATCCTCTGAGGAGCAGCTGAGGGAGCTGGGGGTGTTGAGGCTGGAGAAGAGGAGGCTGAGGGGAGCCCTTCTGCCCACCTCCCCTGCCCTGCCAGGAGGGTGCAGAGAGGTGGGCGCTGGTCTCTTCAGCCAGGGGCCAGGAGCTGGGACAAGGGGCAATGGGCTCAAGCTGCCCCAGGGCAGGGTCAGCTCAGCTGGGAGGGAAAAGTTCTTCCCTGGCAGAGTTGTGGGGATATGGAACAGGGGCCTGGAACAGGCTCAGGGCGTGGGATGGGCCTGGAGTAGGGGCCTAGTCCAGGGTCAGGGCCTGAGACGGGGTCAGGGCCTGGCACAGGCTGCCCAGGGAGGGGGTTGAGTCTCCACTCCTGTGTGTGTTTAACAGACAGGGAGATGAGGTGCTCAGGGATCTGGTTTAGCACAGGACAGGAATGGTTGAACTTGATGATCTCAAAGGTCTTTTCCAACATGGTGATTCTGTGCCCTTCCAGAGCAGGGGCGTCCATAGCAGCATCTCTCAAATGTGGTTTCCTGAGCTCTGCAGAGTGCAAGTGATACACCCAACGTTGGGATTCAGCTGCCAAATTCCCTCCAGACAACTAAAACACAAGACAGTTTTCCATGCAGGGGCTGTCATCAGGCCACCCTGCCTTGGGATGGCCAGGATGATGCAACACTGAGCAGAAAAGCATTAGAGATGCCTTTAAGAACCTTCTGCACAGCAGGAACAAGGACCCTTAAAGCTCTTCCAACATACGGTGTGGCAGCCTGGTGTTGAAAGGGCAAAGATCCTGCTTGTTTAAAGGTTTGAAGTGGAAGAACTTCTTCCCAGTGAGGGTGAGGGAGCCCTGGGCCAGGCTGCCCAGGGGGGTGTGGAGTCTCCTTCTCTGGAGAGATTCCATCCCCATCTGGATGCCTCCCTGTGTGCCCTGTCCTAGGGACCCTGCTTTGGCAGGGGGGTTGGACCTGATGATCTCTAGAGGTCCCTTCCAACCCCTGTGATTCTATGATAGGTCCAACCTGGATGTTAGGATGAATGTTTTTATGATGAGGGTGAAACACTGGCACAGGGATCCCAGAGATGTGGGAGATGCCCCATCCTCAGAAACATTCAAGGTCAGGTTGGACGGGGCTCTGAGCAACCTGGTCTAGTCCTGGAACAGGCTCCTCAGAGCTGGAACAGATGGGGAACTGTTGGAGTGGGGTCAGAGGAGCCACCAAGATGCTCAGAGGGCTGGAGCAGCTCCCCTCTGGAGAGAGGCTGAGGGAGCTGGGCTGGGTCAGCCTGGAGAAGAGAAGGCTGTGGGGGGACCTCATTGCAGCCTGCCAGTCCCTGAAGGGAGCAGAGGAACAGGAGGGGAATCAGCTTGTTCAAAGGGCAGAGCCTGGCAGGACAAGGGGGCTGGAGTGAAGCTGGAGGAGGGAAGGGTTAGAGGAGATCTTAGGGGAGAGAGTGGGGAGGGGCTGGAAGGGGCTGCCCAGAGAGGTGGTGGGTGCCCCATCCCTGGAGGTGTTGAAGGCCAGGTTGGCTGGGGCCCTGGGCAACCTTGTGTAGCTCCAGGCCTGGAGGTTGGTGTCCCTGCCTGTGTCAGGGGGGTTGAAACTGTGTGATCCTTGGGGTCCCTTCCAACCCAGACCAGTCCATGATTCTATAAAAGATGTTCCTGCCCATGGCAGGGCTGTTGGACTAGATGACCTTTGAAGGTCCCTTCCTACCCAAACCATACTCTGACTTGATGATTCAGTGATTCTTGGTGATTCAGTGCCATTAAACTGAAAAATCACTTTTTTCCCAGGCTTGCTTGCTAGGTGGCATTTCATCTTTTCCCAACCAAATCACTTGGGCTCCCCAGCTCTGGAGCTGTCCTCCTTCTCTAGGGTGGGGGAGCACAAAGAACCAAAGGTCCATATTTGGAGGCAATCACTTTTTTACCCTCATATTCCCTGTTCTTTTTTTCCACCACCACTTGAACTGTGCTGCCAGAGAGGGGAATATGAGGTTTTTTTCTTTTTTTTTTCTTTTTTTTTCTTTTTTTCTTCTTATTTCTTTTATTTTTTTGCCATTTCAGAACAGGGTAGGTGGTTGTTGTGCAACTCCCAGAAGTTATTTATACGTTTCTGTACTCTTGTCCCTAGCTTGCAGTGTGCTTTCCACCTCCAGCATGGCTGTGGGTGGAGAACTGCAGCTCCCTTTCTTCTTGGAACGTCCTTTTTGTTCATTTTATTACCAGAAACAAAAGCTGGAGGTGCTGGAGTTAAGACTTTAGAAGCCTGGGGGCAAGAGTTTCATCTTCTGGTTTTTTTTCCACATCTTTCCAAGGCATCCATCATAGAATAGAATCATAGATTGGTCTGGGTTGGAAGGGACCCCAAGGATCACACAGCTCCAACCCCCCTGACACAGGCAGGGACACCAACCTCTAGGCCTGGAGCTACACAAGGTTGCCCAGAATCATAGAATCAGAGACTGGTCTGGGTTGGCAGGGACCCCAAGGATCAGAGAGCTCCAACTCCCCTGACACAGGCAGGGACACCAACCTCCAGGCCTGGAGCTACACAAGGTTGCCCAGAATCATAGAATCATAGACTGGTCTGGGTTGGAAGGGACCCCAAGGATCAGAGAGCTCCAACTCCCCTGACACAGGCAGGGTCACCAACCTCTAGGCCTGGAGCTGCACAAGGTTGCCCAGAATCATAGAATCCCAGACTGGTCTGGGTTGGAAGGGACCCCAAGGATCAGAGAGCTCCAACCCCCTGTCACAGGCAGGCCCACCAACCTCCAGGCCTGGAGCTACACAAGGTTGCCCCATTCAGCCTGGCCTTGAACACCTCCAGGGATGGGGCATCCACCACCTCTCTGGGCAGCCTGTTCCAGCCCCTCACCACTCTCTCTGTAAAAAAACCCTCTCCCTAATATCTAATTTAAACCTAGTGTCTAATTTAAACCATTGTTCTGGCTTTGGACCCAAAAATATCTTCTAGGGTGGTAATTTTTCAGCAGGGGTGTGCAGACTGCTGGAGATGTAGGAGACCTGGGGTTTGTGGAGGTTGGCACATGAAGTGATAATATCCACAGTGTCCCACTGCTTGAGGAACGCCTTTCCCACGTACAGACAGTCCCAAAACCCTGTGGGCAGGATCAGGACTCATTAATGAGGCTCTGTTGTGGCACTAATTGCTTGGAAGCTTCTTCTGAAGATGAAGGGGGTTTGTGCTTCTCACTTGAGGGTCTTGGTGTGAATCCTGGAGCTCTTCCCAAAGGCAAGAAGTAATTTGGGGTGGTTTGGGCATGGTGACTGGGAGAATGAAGATGACAGCTCCAATGGGAGGGGAGGGGGATGCCCTGCAGAGCCCAAAATTGTTGGAGGATGCAGTGATGAAATGCTTTGTGGCATGTCCATGTGCCCAGTGGAGCTCATGTCTAAGAAGAACCTAAATCCAATCTGACTTCCAACCTAAGGATCACCTGGGGATGGTGTTGAGTGGAATAGGCTCTGACACTCCTACAAAAGGCTTCCTTAGCATGTCCCCCTCAAGTGTGTTGTCTACTCTGGACAGGGATGGTAAGTGGTAAGGAGGAGAGTGGTCAAAATCCTGTCTGCTGAGAGGATGGGAGAGACTTGCCTTGGGGAAGTCTGGTTTGTGCCGGACTTTATCCTACAACAGGGGGATTCTGGTAGATGAGAAACTTCCCCTGAGCCAGCAGTGGCTCTGGCAGCTCAGAAGACCAATAGTATCCTGGGCTCCATCAGCAGAGGGGTGGCAGCAGGGACAGGGAGGGGATTGTCCCTCTCTGCTCTGCCCTCAGGAGGCCCCAGCTGGGGTCCTGTGTCCAGAGCTGGGGCCCCAGGACAAGAAAGATGGGGAACTGTTGGAGAGGAGTCAGAGGAGCCACGGAATGATCAGAAGGGCTGGAGCAGCTCCCCTATGGAGAGAGGCTGAGGGAGCTGGGCTGGTTCAGCCTGGAGAAGAGAAGGCTGTGGGGGGACCTCATTGCAGCCTGCCAGTCCCTGAAGGGAGCAGAGGAACAGGAGGGGAATCAGCTTGTTCAAAGGGCAGAGCCTGGCAGGACAAGGGGGCTGGAGTGAAGCTGGAGGAGGGAAGGGTTAGAGGAGATCTGAGGGGGAAGTTCTTTGCAGAGAGAGTGGTGAGGGGCTGGAACAGGCTGCCCAGAGAGGGGGTGGATGCCCCATCCCTGGGGTTTTTGAAGGCCAGGTTGGCTGGGTCCCTGGGCAACCTTGTGTAGCTCCAGGCCTGGAGGTTGGTGTCCCTGCCTGTGGCAGGGGGGTTGAAGCTCTGTGATCCTTGGGGTCCTTTCCAACCCAGACCAGTCTATGATTCTATGACCAGGGGGACCACTGGAGATAGAGCAGTGACAGTACGGTTGGGACAAAATTTGGCCATGATTATGGATGATACAGGTAGTCTGAGGTTGTATCTGAGACCCTGCTCTCCCTGAGGAGCTGCTGAACACCCTTGTCCTTGTGGAATACCAACATGCCAACACAATGACCTGGGGGTGAGAAATCTGGGGAGCAGAGCATCCCCAAATGACATAGAGCTTCTTCTGGTGCTTCTTGGTCCTTCTGGGCATTGTCTGCTTCTTTTTAGAGTTTTCAAGACTTAAATATATATATATATGTATAGATATATATATCCTCCAGTTCCTTCCTCCTCTGGCTACACAGATCTTCACTCTGAGACGTTTCCTTCTGACTGAGACACATGCCAAATCAATGGTGTCCTCTGACCCCATTACACTGTGACACAGAAAGATGCTTGCTCAGCTGTTTTTCCCATCCTAACTGCAGCTATCAATAACTTCCAAGTCATTTTAAGCAGAAAATACTATGGAATTTAAGCTTCTCCTACTCAAGTTGGCTCATGGTATTAATTGCTGTGATGTCAGGAGGGATACAAAGGGTTTGGGGAGTGTAGACATCCTGGATTGTATCAAGAGTAGTGTGGCCAGGAGGTCTGGGGAGGGGATTGTGGCCCTGGACTGGGCATTGGTGAGGCTGCAGCTGGAGTGCTGGGTCCAGTTCTGGGCTCCTCAGCATCAGAAGTCCTTTACTACTCTGGCGTGAAAGAAGAGCTCAAGCACCCCATGGTTATCACAGGGAAGGAAGAATAGACTAGGCTGGACTTAGAGAGTATACTAGACTAAAGATAGCCCTGGGAAGCTTGAAAAAGATTAAATTCTTACCCTGTGCAGCACTCCAGGCTGGGGGAGACTGCCTGGAGAGCTGTCAGGCAGAGAAGGACCTGGGGGTGTTGGGTGACTGCAGGCTGACCAGGAGCCAGCAGTGTGCCCAGGGGGCCAGGAAGGCCAATGGCATCCTGGCTTGTGTCACACACAGCGTGGCCAGTAGGTGTGGGGAGGGGATTGTGCCCCTGGGCTGGGCACTGGTGAGGCTGCAGCTGGAGTGCTGGGTCCAGTGCTGGGCTCCTCAGCATCAGAAGGACATGGAGGTGCTGGAGCGAGTGCAGAGAAGGGCAACCAGGCTGGGGAAGGGGCTGGAGGGCAAATCCTCTGAGGAGCAGCTGAGGGAGCTGGGGGTGTTGAGGCTGGAGAAGAGGAGGCTGAGGGGAGACCTTATTACCACCTACAACTACCTCAAGGGAGGTTGTAGAGAGGTGGGCGCTGGTCTCTTCAGCCAGGGGCCAGGAGCTGGGACAAGGGGCAATGGGCTCAAGCTGCCCCAGGGGAGTGGGATGGAAACAACTGAAAACATTGAGTTGAAGGACCTGAGCAGTGGGGAGGCCTTGTAGGGTTTCTACAGCAACGAGGTGAGGCAGGTATTGGTTCTCTCACAGCTTTCTCCATCCATCAGCAGTCCTGTAATGATCTGGGGGTGGAGGAGGCAATATGTAGCATCATCTCTGGAGGACCAAATTTCCTTCCTAGGAAGCTCAGGGTGATGATCTTCTCCATAAACAGCAAAATAAGGTGCCTGGACCCTGAAGTTCAGTTGATTCTTGTGGCCTTTTGAATAAAGTTCTGGAGTTTTCCTCAATCCAGGCTTCATTTCAACTGGCTTTGCATTTTGAGAAGTCTTAGCCAAGCATCAGCTGGGCTCCTTTTCTGGACAATGCAGGGGGAAAAAACAGGTCTTGGGTGAGTTTTCTGGGCAGGACAGTGAATCTGAGGCTCCCTGGCACCTTCCACACTCCTGCATCGGTTATAAATCCCTTTCACCCAGCAGCAATAAGGTCTCCAATGTCTTGGACCATACTCAATGGGCTATTTAAATTTAGATTACTGCCCTGCATGGAGCCCTGGTGAGATAGGTTTCCACTCTATTTGGCTACCAGAGCTTGCAGCAGACTTACTCTACTACTCATCAAGGAGGTTTTTTTGGCTGAAGTAGTAAATAATGATGGTAATTTGGGGCCAAGACTGCAGCTGGTGCCCAGATTAGTTATGCTCTACCTACTAGCCACCAGCAGCACGTTGCCCACCTACTTCTTAGCCCTACTGCTGTCTCGTTGCATCATAGCCTGGAATTGCTACATGTGGGCTCTATTTTGGGCAAATATGCAAGAATTTGAGCCTTGAAGTTTGTGTTTCTGGCAGCAAAAAATCAACATGGGGGTTATTTTTGCAGAACTTAAAGCAGGATCTGAAATAAGAGATGTTGTTGTTGCATCCTTGTCTCCAACTTGTCTGTTGTAGGGGTACATCAGCTTCCCTGTCTGTGCCACAGCTCCAGCCCCATGGATTTTGATTGACTTTCAGGCAGATGAATCTCAGATTTGTTCATCTGGTGGAAGTTTTGCATTGTTCTCCCTTTCTTCTGCCCAGCTTGGGGCTGAGGATGGTGGCCCTTGGCTGCTGATGCTCTGCTTTGTGAAGGTGTGGTGTACTGAGCCACTGGAGTTGATGAATTACCCCAGTAAACTACAAGACTGGGGAGGAAGGAGAACCCAACATTACATTTCTTCTTCTCCAAGAGCAGGGAAATAATGATACAGAGAAGGAGGACTGGTAGCCCAGACACTGCTCAGCTTTATTAAGCTGATAATTCACAATGAAAATTAAGAGGAAATTAAGGGCTCTGGGACAAAAGGTCCTCACACACCCTGAATGGGCTTCTGCTTTTACCCTGGCTGGTTTATAGCCCATAATGATCTGGTTCTGTTGGGTCAAAATAGAATCACGGAATCACAAGGTTGGAAAAGGCCTTTAAGATCATCAAGTCCAACTATTCCTGTCCTGTGCTAAAGCAGATCCCTGAGCACCTCATCTACCTGTCTGGAAAACACCCCCAAGGGAGGGGACTCAGCCCTCCCTGGGCAACCTGTGCAAGGCCCTGACCCTGTCTCAAGCCCTGACCCTGTTCTAGGCCCCTATTCCAGGCCCATCCCAGGCCCTGACCCTGCTCCAGGCCCCTGTTCCACAGCCCCACAACTCTTTCAGGGAAGAACTCTTCCCTCCCAGCTGAGCTGACCCTGCCCTGGGGCAGCTTGAGCCCATTGCCCCTTGTCCCAGCTCCTGGCCCCTGGCTGAAGAGACCAGCACCCACCTCTCTGCACCCTCCTGGCAGGGCAGAGGAGGTGGGCAGAAGGTCTCCCCTCAGCCTCCTCTTCTCCAGCCTCAACACCCCCAGCTCCCTCAGCTGCTCCTCAGAGGATTTGCCCTCCAGCCCCTTCCCCAGCCTGGTTGCCCTTCTCTGCACTCGCTCCAGCACCTCCATGTCCTTCTGATGCTGAGGAGCCCAGAACTGGCCCCAGCACTCCAGCTGCAGCCTCACCAGTGCCCAGCCCAGGGGCACAATCCCCTCCCCACACCTACTGGCCACCCTGTGTCTGACACAAGCCAGGATGCCCTTGGCCTTCCTGGCCCCCTGGGCACACTGCTGGCTCCTGGTCAGCCTGCAGTCACCCAACACCCCCAGGTCCTTCTCTGCCTGACAGCTCTCCAGCCAGTCTCCCCCCAGCCTGGAGTGCTGCACAGGGTAAGAATTTAATCTTTTTCAAGCTTCCCAGGGTTATCTTTAGTCTAGTATACTCTCTAAGTCCAGCCTAGTCTATTCTTCCTCCCTGTGATAACCATGGGGTGCTTGAGCTCTTCTTTCACCCTAGAGTAGTAGAGGACTTTTTATTCCACCTCAATGCAGATAGCCCAATGTCTTCTTGGTGGGAAGAAGAAGGAAATAGGAAGCCCTACAGAAACAGCTTCCCTCAACCTCACAGAGGTTATTTTAAACCAAAGTGGTCAGAGAGAAGCATTAAAACTGGGAGCTGAGCACTGATGTTGACTGAGGACCAAAAGAATGTCAATGGAAGATGCTGGGTGGCTGCATCACACTCAGACTTGAATTTTAAAGCCTTGAGTGGAAACCTGGAGAAAATGTTTGGAGAACCTGGAGAAAATGTTTGACTCTGCAAAGGTTGAGCTGGCCTCCAGCTGTACTGTCATGTTACATTAAGGCTGCCTGTTAGGTCTGAGTTTTGCAGAGTGAGACAAGGCATGGACAAGGATTTCCACTTCTCTGAGGGCTTTTTAGTCTCAGTTCTGCAAGGAAAACCTTCACTGCAGCTTTTTTTCTCTCTGTGCCAAGAGTTGGAGACGTTTTCATCACTGGAGTATATTTATTTGAAGCTGAGGAACCTCTGAGACCTGAAAAAAAAAACCCCTTCTTTTATTTCACTCCACCAATTTAAATCAAGTTGGAAGATGAGCTGGACCTAAAAGAGAGTTTAGAACCAGGATGCCAGCATCTCCAACTGCCAGGGTTGGGGTGGGGGCAGGTAAATGCCTCCCCTCACCCTGCTTCCCCACTGAGGGCTTTCTTTTCCTGTGAATGCTTGAGGAAATTGGGCATTTCTATAAACCCCACAGGGAACTCTGCTCACGGTGAAAGGCAGCGAGATGCCATCGCTCACTCGTCTGACTCTCTGAATGTGTCAGGTTTAAATGCCTCCTGGTTTGATAAGGTTCTCCTGGCACACTGGAGGCTTTTCTTGCCCCCTTCCCTTCTCTATTTCCACACCTTTCTTAACAGACTTAGAAACACAGATGAGGACAAATTCTAAGGAAGAAATCATATTTCACGTGCCCATCCCTTGTCTCTCTTTACAGAATCACAAGGTTGGAAAAGATCTTTGAGATCATCAAGTCCAACCATTCCTGTCCTGTGCTAAACCAGATCTCTAAGAATCTGATCTATACATCTGTTAAACATACACAGGGGCAGTGACTCTGCCCCCTCCCTGGGCAGCCTGTTCCAGGCCCTGACCCTGTCTCAGGCCCTGACCCTGGACTAGGCCCCTATTCCAGGCCCGTCCCAGGCCCTGACCCTGTTCCAGGCCCCTGTTCCACAGCCCCACAACTCTGCCAGGGAAGAACTTTGCCCTCCCAGCTGAGCTGACCCTGCCCTGGGGCAGCTTGAGCCCATTGCCCCTTGTCCCAGCTCCTGGCCCCTGGCTGAAGAGACCAGCGCCCACCTCTCTGCACCCTCCTGGCAGGGCAGGGGAGGTGGGCAGAAGGTCTCCCCTCAGCCTCCTCTTCTCCAGGCTCAACACCCCCAGCTCCCTCAGCTGCTCCTCAGAGGATTTGCCCTCCAGCCCCTTCCCCAGCCTGGTTGCCCTTCTCTGCACTCGCTCCAGCACCTCCATGTCCTTCTGATGCTGAGGAGCCCAGAACTGGACCCAGCACTCCAGCTGCAGCCTCACCAGTGCCCAGCCCAGGGGCACAATCCCCTCCCCACACCTACTGGCCACCCTGTGTCTGACACAAGCCAGGATGCCATTGGCCTTCCTGGCCCCCTGGGCACACTGCTGGCTCCTGGTCAGCCTGCAGTCACCCAACACCCCCAGGTCCTTCTCTGCCTGACAGCTCTCCAGCCAGTCTCCCCCCAGCCTGGAGCTCTGCATGGGCTTGTTCTGTCCCATGTGCAGCATTCTACACTTGGCCTTGTTAAGCCTCATCCTGTTGGTCTCAGTCTTTACTTAAGCCCCCCCAAAAATGAAGAATACGAATAAGATGCAGCAGCCCCAAAGCTTCACATATCCCCTTGATTCACACCCACCATGTTTGGGGTAATATGAACAAAAATGGGTTAAATTGTCTGTTCTTTGGGATTAGGAACTTGTTGGAATTCTCTTTTGTGTCTCTGAGCTCCATTTACTGCTTCAGGATTTCAGTAACCCCCTTTGGTGCGTTTCAGAGTGAGCTGGGTCGCTGTGTAGGGCTGGTGGTGGTACCTGGACCTTAGCTCAGGAGGGTTTGGGGTGGTGGGAGGATGATTAACCAGATTTTCTGCTCCATATTTTTATGGTGAACTCTATAGTCTATGCAGAGAATACAAGAACGATGTAGACCTGTTGGAGAGGGTTTAGAGGAGCCACAAAGATGCTCAGAGGGCTGGAGCAGCTCCCCTATGAAGAGAGGCTGAGGGAGCTGGGCTGGGTCAGCCTGGAGAAGAGAAGGCTGTGGGGGGACCTCATTGCAGCCTGCCAGTCCCTGAAGGGAGCAGAGGAACAGGAGGGGAATCAGCTTGTCCAAAGGGCAGAGCCTGGCAGGACAAGGGGGCTGGTGTGAAGCTGGAGGAGGGAAGGGTTAGAGGAGATCTTAGGGAGAAGTTCTTTGCAGAGAGAGTGGGGAGGGGCTGGAACAGGCTGCCCAGAGGGGTGGTGGATGTCCCATCCCTGATGGTATTCCAAAAAACATGTAGACGTGGCACTTAGGGACACGGTTTGCTTCACATGGTGGTATTGAACAGGTGGTTGGACTTGCTGTTCTTCGAGGTCTTTTCCAACCTTAAATTTTGGATGATTCACTCCTGGCTGGCTCCATCCCTCCCACCATTGGGTTTTGGTGTCGATGAAGCCTGGAGTTATGGTTGAGTTGAGATGGGTGGTTGAGGCAGTTGGTTTGGGGAAGGTGCTGAAGGTGGGACGTGCCCAGTGAAGAGCTGGCGCCTCTGCCTGGTGTTGAAATCGAGATGAAGGAAAAGGGGTTATCCAGCTTTTGGATTTGCTGAACTCCCCTGGGAGCTGAACATCAGGGATTGGTTTGTAGCCCTTTGCATCTTCTCTGTTTAGTGCAAATAGAGCTGTGGGACTTTGTGTTGATGGGGGAGGGATGAAAGAGTCACCCTCCTCACCCAAGCCACTCTTCTTCTCCATCCTGCCTCCCCAGACGCCGCTTGTGGAAAGCAGTTGAATCATCAATGGGTTGGGGTTGGAAGATCTCTTCAAAGATCACCTGGCTGAAGTGTCTTTTTCTTTCTCTCTCTCTCTCTCCCTCTTGTTTTGTTCTCCTCCAGGCTGGAATGGGTGGAAATCATCGAGCCTCGAACCCGGGAGCGTATGTACGCCAACCTCATCACGGGGGAGTGCGTGTGGGACCCTCCCGCCGGCGTGCGGATCAAACGCACCAATGAGAACCAGTGGTGGGAGCTCTTTGACCCCAACACATCCCGTTTCTACTACTACAATGCCACCACTCAGAGGACAGTGTGGCACCGGCCGCAGAACTGCGATATCATCCCCCTGGCCAAGCTGCAGACCCTAAAGCAGAACACGGAATCACCAAGGGCTTCCACGGAGAACAGTCCTGGGAGGAGCAGCAATGTCAGCAGGGAGGGAAGCACCAGTTCCTCCTTGGAACAGGAGCTGGAGAGCAGTGAGAAGGTGCAGGAGCAGAGGTCAAGCCGGCAGTCGACGCAGTATGCGGTGGTTAAAGAAGAAACGGAGAGGTAAAAGCAAGGCTGGCTGTGGTGGTGATGGGTTGGTGCAATGAAATCCCAAGGTCAGGCACCCTGATGGGTCTCCCAGAGCTGTGGAAGAGCAAAGAGCAGAGCCCACATCCTGCAGCTCTTTCTGTTGTGGAGAGGTTATCTTATGGATGGTTCCTCTAGTTGGGTTGCCCTGCACACCAAGTCTTAGAGAGCAGGTATGGTCCTCCATGAAGTGATTGTAGGAGGAAGGTGTTTCTCCTTGTTAAGGGGCAACTTAGATGTTTCCCCCTGGAAAGAAAGGTCCATCAGTGAAATCATTTCTTGTCCTCTGATATCCAGAGGGTGTGGCGTGGTTTTAAATTACTTCCCTGGATAAGGTCTCCCAAAATAAGGGAGCATGATTCACCCTGCAACCACAGGTCCTCCCACTGGTCTCTGGAGCTCCCAACAGCTGATTTCTCTTGCAAAGGAGAAGCTTCAAACCATGCCACGAGTTAGGGCTCAGCTTCTAAGGTCTCCAGCTGCCTACAGACAAGATAGAGCAACATCTGTGTTGCTGCTCCACACGCATCCTTTTATGGCTTGGAAGCTGCCAACAGAATCACAGAATCACCAGGTTGGAAAAGACCTTTAAGATCACCAAGTCCAACCATTCCCATCCTAAGCTAAACCAGATCCCTGGGCACCTCATCTCCCCATCTGTTAAACACACCCAGGGTGGGGACTCAACCCCCTCCCTGGGTAGCCTGTGCCAGGCCCTGACCCTGTCTCAGGCCCCGACGCTGTTCTAGGCCCCTATTCCAGGCCTGTTCCAGGCCGTGACCCTGCTCCAGGCCCCTGTTCCACAGCCCCACAACTCTGCCAGGGAAGAACTTGTCCCTCCCAGCTGAGCTGACCCTGCCCTGGGGCAGCTTGAGCCCATTGCCCCTTGTCCCAGCTCCTGGCCCCTGGCTGAAGAGACCAGCGCCCACCTCTCTGCACCCTCCTGGCAGGGCAGGGGAGATGGGGAGAAGGTCTCCCCTCAGCCTCCTCTTCTCCAGCCTCAACACCCCCAGCTCCCTCAGCTGCTCCTCAGAGGATTTGCCCTCCAGCCCCTTCCCCAGCCTGGTTGCCCTTCTCTGCACTCGCTCCAGCACCTTCATGTCCTTCTGATGCTGAGGAGCCCAGAACTGGACCCAGCACTCCAGCTGCAGCCTCACCAGTGCCCAGCCCAGGGGCACAATCCCCTCCCCACACCTACTGGCCACCCTGTGTCTGACACAAGCCAGGATGCCATTGGCCTTCCTGGCCCCCTGGGCACACTGCTGGCTCCTGGTGAGCCTGCAGCCACCCAACACCCCCAAGTCCTTCTCTGCCTGACAGCTCTCCAGCCAGTCTCCCCCCAGCCTGGAGCGCTGCATGGGCTTGTTCTGTCCCATGTGCAGCACTCTACACTTGGCCTTGTTAAACCTCATCCCATTGGTCTCAGCCCATGGGTCCAGGTTCATTACTTCACACATTTATCTTCTCTTCCACGTTGCCCCACATGACATTAATAACCCAGGAGCATCATTAACGACCAATCAACGACTCCATTTCTTCTCCCAACTAATTCTGCTTCTTTCCAGCTGGCAAACAGAAACTGTGGCTGGGTGATCTCACAGCCCCACAGACAGGAACAGGAACTCCCAGTTCAGCTAGTGCTTTCATGTGGAACCTCAGACACGGCCTTGCCTCCGTGCCTCTGGCCCATGAGGGTAGGCTTGATCTCCCTGAGCTTTTGGAGGATCTTCTGATAAAATCGCTGCGTGTGGGGATGATATCTTTCCTCCCCAGGCAGGTGGTGTTCAGAGAAGTAGATAGTTTTGATGTTCAGTCACAAGGATGCTGGGGAAGGTGGTTGTTCCCAGCAGTGAGGCTGAGCTGCCCATGGTGGCTGGGTAGGAGAATCACAGAATCACAAGGTTGGAAAAGACCTTTGAGATCATCAAGTCCAACTATTCCTGTCCTGTGCTAAACCAGATCCCTGAGCACCTCATCTCCCTGTCTGTTAAACACACCCAGGGGTGGGGACTCAGCCCCCTCCCTGGGCAGCCTGTGCCAGGCCCTGACCCTGTCTCAGGCCCCGACGCTGTTCTAGGCCTCTATTCCAGGCCCATCCCAGGCCCTGACCCTGTCTCAGGCCCTGACGCTGTTCTAGGCCCCTATTCCAGGCCCGTTCCAGGCCGTGACCTTGTTCCAGGCCCTGACCCTACTTCCAGGCCCATTCCAGGCCCCAACCCTTTTCCAGGCCCCTGTTCCACAGCCCCACAACTCTGCCAGGGAAGAACTTTGCCCTCCCAGCTGAGCTGACTCTGCCCTGGGGCAGCTTGAGCCCATTGCCCCTTGTCCCAGCTCCTGGCCCCTGGCTGAAGAGACCAGCGCCCACCTCTCTGCACCCTCCTGGCAGGGCAGGGGAGGTGGGGAGAAGGTCTCCCCTCAGCCTCCTCTTCTCCAGCCTCAACACCCCCAGCTCCCTCAGCTGCTCCTCAGAGGATTTGCCCTCCAGCCCCTTCCCCAGCCTGGTTGCCCTTCTCTGCACTCGCTCCAGCACCTCCATGTCCTTCTGATGCTGAGGAGCCCAGAACTGGACCCAGCACTCCAGGTACAGGCAGTAAATCGATGTAGCACCAGCAAATCAGAGGCAGCCAAGTGATTAAATCCATGTGGAATAGCTGTGGAAGTGGGTAAAGCTCAGGCTGGTGTTCAGGCTCCACACACAGCCAAAGGCAACAGCCAGTGATGCTGTGATGGGCTGGTTGCTCCACAGCTCCAGGGATAGCCCATAGCTGGACAACCAGAGGAAGTTTTGTCCAGCTTGGAATGCTGGAGCAAAGCAGAGATGAAGAAGGAGGACTTGCTTGTTCTGCTCTGCAGAAAATCATCCAGGGATACAGAGATTTCCACTTCCAGAAGTGGCTGATGCTCTCAGGCCTGGGATAGACAAGCTGAACATGAGCTGTGCAAATGAACAATTGATTTTTGATGGGAGCAACAGAGGCTGCAAAGGGCAGAGCCTGTTTGTGCTTGGAGCTTCTGGGCCTTCAAGGGTATCTCTGTGGTTCAACGGCACCTTCTGGTGATGAGAAACTTCCAGGCCTGAGCCAAAAAAAAATACAGGTGTCTATACAGAATGTTTCCACACCCACCAGACCAGCCCTGGGTTTCTTGTGCTCTTTAAATAGCTGAAGCCATGAGAAGAGGGGTGGCAGCAGGGACAGGGAGGGGATTGTCCCTCTCTACTCTGCCCTCAGGAGGCCCCAGCTGGAGTCCTGTGTCCAGAGCTGGGGCCCCAAGACAAGAAAGATGGGGAACTGTTGGAGAGGGGTCAGAGGAGCCATGGAGATGCTCAGAGGGCTGGAGCAGCTCCCCTATGAAGAGAGGCTGAGGGAGCTGGGCTGGTTCAGCCTGGAGAAGAGAAGGCTGTGGGGGGACCTCATTGCAGCCTGCCAGTCCCTGAAGGGAGCAGAGGAACAGGAGGGGAATCAGCTTGTTCAAAGGGCAGAGCCTGGCAGGACAAGGGGGCTGGAGTGAAGCTGGAGGAGGGAAGGGTTAGAGGAGATCTGAGGGGGAAGTTCTTTGCAGAGAGAGTGGAGAGGGGCTGGAAGGGGCTGCCCAGAGAGGGGGTGGATGCCCCATCCCTGGAGGTGTTGAAGGCCAGGTTGGCTGGGGCCCTGGGCAAGCTTGTGTAGCTCCAGGCCTGGAGGTTGGTGTCCCTGCCTGTGTCAGGGGGGTTGGAGCTCTGTGATCCTTGGGGTCCCTTCCAACCCAGACCAGTCTGGGATTCTCTGATTCTATGAAGCCATGAGAACTTCTGTAGAAGAAGGCAGTAAATATCATGCTTCTTTATCCCAGAGGAAAGCACTCAATGTTGCTCACACTCAAGAGCTGCTGGCTCCTGGTGACCCTGTAGATAAAGCCTCCTTTGGTTTACCTTCATCTTTTCCTTGTAAGCATTAAAATACACACTGCCACAGATGCCCTGGCTGAGCAGAGGTGAAATTGTGACTGATAGCAAGGCAGATCTTGAGCTTAGGTGATCTCCAGCCCTGCTTTTGATGACATCTCTGGTGCTGCATGGCTGGCTGCCCACCAAAATGATGGCTTTGACCTGAGGGTCAACCTGCTTTATTTCAGTCTTCCTCCATGAAGAACACTGCTGTAGGGATTATAGAACCAAAAATGTCATCACGTAGTTTGGGTTGGAAAGGACCTTTAAAGGTCATTTCATGCATCCTCCTTACAATGAGCAGGGACTTTTCAACCAGATCAGGTTGCTCAGAACCCCATCCAACCTGCCCTTGAATCTTTCCAGGGATTAGGAAATCCAACATTGGGATGATCTTAGAGAGCTGATTTTGGCAAGGCTGGACCTTCTGGTTGATGCTTAAGCACTTATGGGTCTCCAGGGTGTTGAAGATCCCTCCTGGGACCACCTGCATTTGAGTCCTGCTGTCCATGGGCAGCCAAGGAAGCACCCAGAGATGGGTCCAATATGTGTAATATATTGGGGGGGGAGGGGGGATTATTTGGTGTCACCTCTGCATGGGGGTGGTTGCTGTTTCTGAACCTCAACCCTAACATCCTTGAGAAGAGGATGAGTCTGGGCATCACATGCTATGTTGGAGATGAAGGAGGAAGGAGAAGGGAATTATTTGTGAGGCTGGGGAAGGGATGGATCCAGAAAACAGGTTGATTTTCACCATCAAGCCAGAGACATGGTTGAAATCTTCTTGGTAGGACAGTTTAAAAGGGTGGCTTTCCAGTTCTTGGCTTTTGTTTTTTTGTAGAGGAACCAGGACTTGGAAGGGAGCTTTGGAGGTCACCTGGTTGAACCTGCAGCTCCAAGTTTCATAACATTTAAATCTTGTAGTCACTTCAGGGTTTCTGGCCCTGGGATTCTTCCTGAATCATAGAATGGTTTGAGTGGGAAGGGATCTCAAAGATCATCTAGTTCCAAGCCCCCTGCCATGGGCAGGGACACTCTCTACTAGCCCAGGATGGCCAAACCCCCAACCAACTTCATCTGAACTAGTCTGGTCTTAAGAGGGAGGTCAGGGGAAGAGGGCAAGTCTTGAGCAACTGATCTCATTGGAGTTAGCACTCAGAGGTGCCCCACACCCTACAGGAACCAGAGCATCTGGTTTGATAAGAGATGGTGGAGGCTGCTCCAAGTTGGTTCTTCGTGTCTGTGGTGCAGCAGTGGAGTTGGGGCTGGTTCCATCACACGTTTGCAGGTCAGGGATGCCATCAGCCCCCTGCATCCCTATGGACAGGCTGGCCAGGCCATGCTCAATGCACCCCAGGAGATGGTGGGGTCACAATGGACTTGACCTATGCTGCTGCAGTGAGATGGGACTTGCACATAGCTATAAATAGCTGATAGATCCAACTCTGGAGACCACAGCTGTGAGCTGGCATCTGCTCATCTTCAGGATCTCAATAGCAGGTTTTTTGTCCTGATGGACAGCAAAAGGTGAAGGACTTCCCAGCAGGAATATCTTGATCTTGCCCAAGACTTTGCCTCACTTGGCTTAAAACAAGAACTTGTCTACAAAACATAACACATCAGCCTCAAAATCTCCAAGCAGGCTGCAGTCAGCATGTCTGCTGGGTTTTCTATCAGGTCACTGGGTTTTTCTACACTGTCTGAAAGTGTCATGTGGTTACTGGCCCGTGCAGAGTCTTCTTGTTACTTGAAATCCTTGGAGAAGGCTGGTGGGGGCTGCAGGGAGGATCTCCTCCTCAGAGCTCCACAGAGGACACGGCTGTGCCTCCAGCAGGCAGCATTTCTGCTCTACTTCACCAGGGCAGGGTGGCAAGTAGAGGCTTGAGGGACAAGGTGGACCTTCTCTGACCATCACAAGAGCTTTCCTCAGACCACCACACAGGACTCTTTGAGAGTCAGGGGGGGTCTTTACCCAAACCCCACCTGCTGTGACATGGTGCCCAGTTAATTTCCCAAGGCTTGTGCTTTCCTCTCAGGTCTCCCTTCCCTGATTCCAAAGCCTGGTGTGATATGGGAGAAGATCAAATCATAGAATCACAGGGGTTGGAAGGGACCTCCAGAGATCATCGGGTCCAACCCCCCTGCCAAAGCAGGGTCCCTAGGACAGGGCACACAGGGAGGCATCCAGATGGGGCTGGAATCTCTCCAGAGAAGGAGACTCCAAACCCCCTGGGCAGCCTGGCCCAGGGCTCCCTCACCCTCACTGGGAAGAAGTTCTTCCCCACATTGGTGTGGAACTCCCTGTGCTCCAACTTGAGGCCATCACCCCTTGTCCTGTCCCCACAGACACTGAGAAGAGGCTGCCCATGTCCCCCTGTGTCCCACCCTTCAGCTATTGATCCCCATGGATCAGATCCCCTCTCAGGCTGCTTCTCTCCAGGCTGAACAGCCCCAGCTCCCTCAGCCTTTCCTCCCAGGGGAGATGCTCCAGGCCCTTCAGCATCTCCAGAGCCTCCTCTGGACTCTCTCCAGGAGATCCCTGTCTTTTCTATCCCAGGGAGCCCAGCACTGGACACAACACTCCATGTGGGGCCTGAGCAGGGCAGAGCAGAGGGGGAGGACCCCCTCCTGTGACCTGCTGCCCACACTCCTCCTGATGCCCCCCAGGATGCCATGGGCTCTCTCAGCCCCCAGGGCACACTGCTGGCTCATGGCCACCCTGTCACCCAGCAGGACCCCCAGGTCCTTCTCCACAGAGCTCCTCTCCAGCAGGTCACCCCCAGCCTGTCCTGATTCCAGCAGTTCTTCCTTCCCAGGTGCCAGACTCTCCCCTTGCTTTTGTTGAACCCCATCTGGTTTCTCCCTGCCCAGCTCTCCAGCCTGGCCAGGCCTCACTGAAGGGAGCACTCGAAATCTTTCTGGATTAAGCATAGCTGAGCTGAAATAGCTGAGGGGTTATTCCCTTACAAACCAGTCCCTGGGATGCATCAGAGCTGTCTAGGCTCAAGGCATGATGGTAATTGGTCCTGTCATGCATCTGGGGCAGAGCAGGGTGGCTGCAGGTAAAGACTGAGCTTTAAAACACAAACTCTTGTCCCCTGTGAAGGCAGCAGACATTGTCTGACTGCAAGAATCCAAAAAAAGCAGCTTTCCCACTTAAAAAAAAAGCCCAAACCTAGAAAATGTGTGTTTTGAGTGTCCAGGGAGCTGTTTCTTGGTCCTTCAGGTGAAAAATAACCCTCAGTTTGGTTTGCAGTTGTCTCAATTTAAATCCTTTTCTCTGGAGGGATTGGGAAGACCTGCCATGCTGGGGTTTGGAAGGCAGGTGGATCAATGACATAAGTCTCTGCAGCATCTGCTGTGTGGGGATTGTCCAGGTCCCTGCAGGGATTCTCAGCCTTCCTCCAAAAGAAGCCTCCTGTGTGAGGAGAAACCAAGGAAAGACATGGGGTTGCTTCACAAAGCTCAGGCAGTGGAGGTGCAGCGTGGAGGATCATAGAATCCCAGACTGGGCTGGGTTGGAAGGGACCCCAAGGATCACAGAGCTCCAACCCCCCTGACACAGGCAGGGACACCAACCTCCAGGCCTGGAGCTACACAAGGTTGCCCAGGGCCCCAGCCAACCTGGCCTTCAACACCCCCAAGGGATGGGGCATCCACCCCCTCTCTGGGCAGCCCCTTCCAGCCCCTCACCACTCTCTCTGCAAAGAACTTCCCCCTCAGATCTCCTCTAACCCTTCCCTCCTCCAGCTTCACTCCAGCCCCCTTGTCCTGCCAGGCTCTGCCCTTTGAACAAGCTGATTCCCCTCCTGTTCTTCTGCTCCCTTCAGGGACTGGCAGGCTGCAATGAGGTCCCCCCACAGCCTTCTCTTCTCCAGGCTGACCCAGCCCAGCTCCCTCAGCCTCTCTCCAGAGGGGAGCTGCTCCAGCCCTCTGATCATCTCCATGGCTCCTCTGACCCCTCTCCAACAGTTCCCCATCTTTCTTGTGTTGGGGCCCCAGCTCTGGACACAGGACTCCAGCTGGGGCCTCCTGAGGGCAGAGTAGAGAGGGACAATCCCCTCCCTGTCCCTGCTGCCACCCCTCTGCTGATGGAGCCCAGGATCCCATCACCCTTCCCAGCTGCAAGAGCCACTGCTGGCTCATGTGGAGTTTCTCACCCACCATGACACCCAGGTCCTTCTCAGCAGGGCTGCTCTCCAGGAGCTCTTCTCCCAGTCTCTAAATATCTCTGGGATTCCTCCAGCCCAAGTGCAACACCTCACACTTCCCAGTGTTGAACTTCATTAGGTTCACCCAGGCCCATCTTTCCAGCCTGTCAAGATCCCTCTGGATGGCTTCCTTTCCTTCTCTGGTGTCAACCACACAACATCTTACCTCCAGTGGTAGCATAATACATGAAATTCAGATGATTTCTTCACCCAAAGGTTGGATTTTCCCAGTGGGATGACATCTCCATGCAGGGTGACAGGTCAGTTTGGGAGGGTGCTGCAGGGGCTGGCTACCTGGGACATGTTCTTTTCCACCTCAGGGCTAGCATGTGGAGGAGCTCTTCTCCTGCAGTTGGGCCAACATCACTCCAGAGAACCAGTTACATGGTGGAAAGGGGAGCACAAACCTGCTGCTGGCCCGTGTCAAGAGCTAGTGGTTCTTCTTGATTTAGGAGCACACCACCCAGGACAGATAGCTGTCAGTGGTTCCACAGGCTATGAGGCCTCCCATGGACCTGGTCTTAGCAGAGGTTCAGACAGGGTGGACTTTCTTCTGGGTTGCCATCTCTTAAAACCCATCAGATGCCAAACTGTTCAGCTTTGAGGTCAGAGAAGGGGCATTTTGATGGCACAGGCAGAGGAGGGATGTGAGACTGTTACTCCTGGAGTGATGCTCTGGTGCCACTTGTCCCTTTCCAGATGAACCCAGGTGCTGAAGGCTTCCCACAGAAGAAGAGTGTGAAGGACAGGACAAAACCCAACCCATTTAGCTCCAGAAACACCATTTGGGCATTTCTGAAAGTGGAAATAAATCAGCTCTGTTCCTTGTTGTCTTCTCCATCTGCCAGCACCAGGGGACTGAAAGTTTCTCCTTCCCATTTGCTGATGATCCAAAGCTGGGAGGAGTGGCTGATGCACAGGGACACTGAGCTGCCATCCAGAGAGACCTGGCCAGGCTGGAGAGCTGGGCAGGGAGAAACCAGATGGGGTTCAACAAAAGCAAGGGGAGAGTCTGGCACCTGGGAAGGAAGAACTGCTGGAATCAGGACAGGCTGGGGGTGAGCTGCTGGAGAGGAGCTCTGTGGAGAAGGAGCTGGGGGTCCTGCTGGGTGACAGGGTGGCCATGAGCCAGCAGTGTGCCCTGGGGGCTGAGAGAGCCCATGGCATCCTGGGGGGCATCAGGAGGAGTGTGGGCAGCAGGTCCCAGGAGGGGATCCTCCCCCTCTGCTCTGCCCTGCTCAGGCCCCAGCTGGAGTGTTGTGTCCAGTGCTGGGCTCCCTGGGATAGAAAAGACAGGGATCTCCTGGAGAGAGTCCAGAGGAGGCTCTGGAGATGCTGAAGGGCCTGGAGCATCTCCCCTGGGAGGAAAGGCTGAGGGAGCTGGGGCTGTTCAGCCTGGAGAGAAGCAGCCTGAGAGGGGATCTGATCAATGGGGATCAATAGCTGAAGGGTGGGACCCAGGGGGACATGGGCAGCCTCTTCTCAGTGTCTGTGGGGACAGGACAAGGGGTGATGGCCTCAAGTTGGAGCACAGGAAGTTCCACACCAAGCTGGGGAAGAACTTCTTCCCTATGAGGGAGCCCTGGGCCAGGCTGGCCAGGGGTTGTGGAGTCTCCTTCTCTGGAGATATTCAAGATCCATCTGGACATCAACCTGTGCAATATGAGCTGGGGAGGTGCTTTGGCAGGGGAATTGGACCTGATGATCTCTGGAGGTCCCTTCCAACCCCTACAATTCTATGATTCTATGATTCCCAATGTCTGAAAAACCTTCCATGAGCAGCTGAGGTGACCCCTGCAAGTACAGACTTCTCTTCTGCTTGCCTGCCTTGGAAGGACTTGTTCTGAAGCAGCATTTGGTGGCCTTTACATCTCTGTGGTGTCCTCATCTAGAAATGGGCATCTTGGTCCTGCCAATAACCCAAGGTTTAAATGTTTTTATGGTTGAAGTTCATAATGTTTGGTCAACATTTGGTCAGTATTTAATGGTGAGATATGTAGCCATAAGGAGTTCTCCAAAGGATGCCCTGAGGGCACAATGGTCCTATTACAGAATCACAGAATAATGGGGGTTGGACCTCTGGAGATCACTCATTCCAACCCCCCTGCCAGAGCAGGATCACCTCGAGCAGGCTGCACAGGGCAGAGTCCAGGATCATGGGGTTGGGATGTCTCCAGAGATGGAGACTCCACAATCTCTATGGGCAGCCTGGCCCAGGGCTCTGCCACCCTCACAGTGAAGAAGTTCCTCCTTGTGCTTAGGTGGATCTTCCTATCTTGAAGTTTATCACCTCTTGTCCTGTCCCTGGGCACCACTGAACAGACTGACCCATCCTCCTGCCCCACATCCCTCAAGGATTCATCAGCATTGAGAAGATCCCCCTCAATCTTCTCTCAGCTAAAAAGTCCTGAGTCCCTCAGCCTCTCTTCATCAGAGAGATGTTCTAATCCCCTCAGAATCTCCTTCTCCAGCATCTCCCTCTCCTCTTGAATCCTGTCAAGGTTCAAGACCAGGTTGGATGGGGCTTTGGGCAGGCTGGACTAGTGGAGGATGTCCAGGGGGCTGAAACTAGATGATCTCTGAGGTCTCTTCCAACCCAAACCTTTTGATGATTCAGTGAAGTTGTTACTCCACTACAGGACCAAAACAAATAGGAGGAATTTGTTGAAGCCTGGAGTCTGCTCCCTGACCTCTTAACCACATCAGATGGTCTGCATTACACCGACCTAGATCAGCCCTAAATAGCTGCTGAAGATGGGATGGTCTGGAAGCCCTCTACCCTGCCAGTCCCCAGCACCTGCAAGGACATCATCCCACACTCAGGCCATGACAAACCACCCTAAATCCTTTTCTTCCTGGTGTTTCATGCAAGAGTTTGTGTGTGCAGACAGCAGGTAGAGCAGGAGGTCAGGGGACTGAGGTCCCTGGTGATGGTGGTGGCTGAAACGTCCCCACCAGGAGGGCTGCAGAACAGCCATGTCCCTGCCCTTTCCCTTGTCACCCTAGTTTCTTCCCTCCTCCCTGTAGGCCTTTCACAGGAGGTCACTGGATTCTTTTTCAGCAGACATTGAGGTTTCACCTCATGGAATGAAACCCAGCAAGATCCAAAGCCTTGTGACCTTCAACAGATGATGCCTCTTTGACCACAACCCTGACCTGCTGCCAGGGGTGCACCACCAGACCATGGCATGAGGTTCCAGCATCACCTTGGGTGTTTTTACCTAAACCTTCTCCAAGCTGCTGTTGCTTTGGCTTCCATGACAGAGCATGGAAGAAGCCAATGTGGTTCTGCTTGGAGCTGCAGCATGTGTTTGCTTTGATCTCCTGACTCCTCTCACTTCCTGCTTTCACTTTCTGTTGGACACAACTTGATCACAGAATCACCAGGTTGGAAAAGACCTTTGAGATCATCAAGTCCAACCATCCCTGTCCTGTGTTAAACCAGATCCCTGAGCACCTCATCTACCCATCTCTTAAACACACCGAGGGGTGGGGACTCAACCCCCTCCCTGGGCAGCCTGTGCCAGGCCCTGACCTTGTCTCAGACTCTGACGTTGTTCTAGGCCCCTATTCCAGGCCCATCCCAGGCCCTGACCCTGCTCCAGGCCTCTATTCCAGGCCCATCCCAGGCCCTGACCCTGCTCTAGGCCTGTTCCAGGCCCATCCCAGGCCTTGACCCTGCTCCAGGCCTGTTCCAGGCCCTGACCCTGCTCCAGGCCCGTTCCAGGCCTTGACCCTGCTCTAGGCCTGTTCCAGGCCCTGACCCTGCTCCAGGTCCCTGTTCCACAGCCCCACAACTCTGCCAGGGAAGAACTTGTCCCTCCCAGCTGAGCTGACCCAGCCCTGGGGCAGCTTGAGCCCATTGCCCCATGTCCCAGCTCCTGGCCCCTGGCTGAAGAGACCAGCGCCCACCTCTCTGCACCCTCCTGGCAGGGCAGGGGAGGTGGGCAGAAGGTCTCCCCTCAGCCTCCTCTTCTCCAGCCTCAACACCCCCAGCTCCCTCAGCTGCTCCTCAGAGCATTTGCCCTCCAGCCCCTTCCCCAGCCTGGTTGCCCTTCTCTGCACTCGCTCCAGCACCTCCATGTCCTTCTGATGCTGAGGAGCCCAGAACTGGACCCAGCACTCCAGCTGCATCCTCACCAATGCCCAGTCCAGGGGCACAATCCCCTCCCATTCATAAAAGGCTGCATGTGCTCAGGTCATGGGCTAGAGCAGCATCCAGGTGAGGATGGTTCAGGCCACCCATTTCAAACAGCTGGATCCATCACCACTGGGTTACTCTGAAGGTTGTTGGTTTAATGATTACCACTCAACCCCCCTGCCATCAGCTTCTGCTGGTTCCATGAGATCCTCAGCCTCCCAAACCTCATCAGGCATGCTGTTGGGGAGGATCCTAATTGAAACCATCAGGGTTGGGAGGAAGACAAGCAGCTTCATCTGCAGCTTGGGAGGCAGGGTGGGAATGGGTTCTGTGCTGTAATTAAAGCCAAGAGCTCTCAGCAGGAAGACACTTTCCAGGTCATGTGTCTTTCTCCGTGGCTTTCCCATGCTGCCAGCAGATTGCACGGCTCATGGAGGCTGCACACAAAGCCAACCTCCCAAATTCACTCTCTTCCAAGTCCTTTTTTGTCTTGATTTATCCCAGTTCTGGACTCAGCCAGGGTCATTCCCACCCATACCATGACAGAAGCCCGGCACTCTTGCTCTCCAAGTGAGGTTCTCATCTACTGATGCTTGGCATCACTGTGGGTTTCTCCTAATGAGCATAATTGGTCAAAGAGCAACTCAGTTGGACAATCTCATTAATGTTTGTAAATAAAGAGTGAGAGTCAGGAGGATGAGGCCAGGCTCTTCTCAGTGATGGGACAAGGGAGAAGGGGTGCAAGCTGGAGCAGAGGAAGTTCCATGTGAACATAAGGAGGAACTTCTTCCCTGTGAGGGTGCTGGAGCCCTGGGCCAGGCTGCCCACAGAGGTTGTGGAGTCTCCTTCTCTGGAGACATCCAAACCCACCTGGATGCATTCCTGTGTGACCTAGTCTAGGTGATCCTTCTCTGGCAGCGGGGTTGGACTAGATGATCTTTCAAGGTCCCTTCCAGCTCCAAATGCTCTGGGACTCTGGGATTCTGGGATCTGATTGTTCTAGGACCCTTCCAACATAAATATTCTAATTCTATTCATGACTTCATTTACCTTTCTCACAGTGCTACTAAGCAGGTCACGAGGATCTTGGTAGGCAATTGGGTCAACCTGTGCTTCTGCTGCTGGTTATCTGTGTGGATGTTGGGTCTTGAGTCCCTGTAAGTGAGTGACCTCTTGTGATCACCTACTGTAGGGCACCAACCATTGCCACCTTCTCTTAGAAGATTTAATCATCCATGGTTTGGTTCAGAAGGCACTTCTAAAGGTCATCTGGAGCAAACACCCTGCAATGAGCAGGGACATCTTCAACCAGATCAGGTTGCTCAAAGCCCAGTCAAACCTGACCTTGAATGTTTCCAGGGATGGGGTGTTGGCCAGCATGGAGCAGCAACACCCTCAGTCTGCTGGAGGCTGATGTCTTCCTTTGCAGATGGTTGTACCCTTTCTCCAGCAGTGATTTCCATTCCCTTCTTCCACGCTGACCATGTCAGGTCTCACCCCACCTGTCTGGGTGGGTTTGGCACCAGAGGAAATGTTTAACACCATGCTGTTCACAAACCCACCCTCCAGGCTCAGTTGATGTCACAGAGTCCTTCATTAGGGTGCTTGAGGACATAATCTGGAGGTGAATTAGATAGGGTTAGGCTGTGGTTGGACTCAATGTTCTTGAAGGTCTCTTCCAACCCAACTGGTTCTATGATTCTATGATTAATTTTCCATTTGCTCACTGTGCTCTGCTTCTCCACACTTACTGGGGTCAAAACATGAATGATGCCAGCCAAAGTCCCCTCCCCACACCTACTGGCCACCCTGTGTCTGACACAAGCCAGGATGCCCTTGGCCTTCCTGGCCCCCTGGGCACACTGCTGGCTCCTGGTCAGCCTGCAGTCACCCAACACCCCCAGGTCCTTCTCTGCCTGACAGCTCTCCAGCCAGTCTCCCCCCAGCCTGGAGCTTTGCATGGAAGGCCAATGGTATCCTGGGTTCCATCAGCAGAGGGGTGGCAGCAGGGACAGGGAGGGGATTGTCCCTCTCTGCTCTACCCTCAGGAGGCACCAGCTGGAGTCCTGTGTCCAGAGCTGGGGCCCCAATACAAGAAAGATGGGGAACTGTTGGAGAGGGGTCAGAGGAGCCATGAAGATGCTCAGAGGGCTGGAGCAGCTCCCCTATGAAGAGAGGCTGAGGGAGCTGGGCTGGTTCAGCCTGGAGAAGAGAAGGCTGTGGGGGGACCTCATTGCAGCCTGCCAGTCCCTGAAGGGAGCAGAGGAACAGGAGGGGAATCAGCTTGTTCAAAGGGCAGAGCCTGGCAGGACAAGGGGGCTGGAGTGAAGCTGGAGGAGGGAAGGGTTAGAGGAGATCTGAGGGGGAAGTTCTTTGCAGAGAGAGTGGTGAGGGGCTGGAAGGGGCTGCCCAGAGAGGGGGTGGATGCCCCATCCCTGGAGGTGTTTCAAGGCCAGGTTGGCTGGGGCAACCTTGTGTAGCTCCAGGCCTGGAGGTTGGTGTCCCTGCCTGTGTCAAGGGGGTTGGAGCTCTGTGATCCTTGGGGTCCCTTCCAACCCAGACCAGTCTGGGATTCTATGATGGGGCCCTGGGCAACCTTGTGTAGCTCCAGGCCTGGAGGTTGGTGTCCCTACCTGTGTCAGGGGGGTTGGAACTGTGTGATCCTTGGGGTCCCTTTCCAACTCCAGACCATTCTACGATTCTATGGGGTTGCTCTTAAGAAGATGAAAGGGGTGGAAGATGAAGTCAGGGGACAAACCACTCCCTCCCATTTCTTTTTAATACCCTCTCTCCTTGAATTCCCCACTCCCCCCATCCCCAGAACACAGCTTGGGATTAGACAGATACTCATCTCACGCCGCCGAGCGCTGACGTCCATCGCCAAGACCCAAAATACACTTTACATAACTGCAAAGAAAATAAAACCAACAAAAAAAACCCCACCATCTTTTACCTTTTATTAGAAGCTGGGGCTGTAATTAAGAGTATGAAGCCTCACAGGCCAATGATTAGAGTAGAGGATTAGGCACTGGGATTTCAGTTCTATTCCTGGCTTTGCCATTGAGCTATTTCAGTCCAGTCACTTTCCCTTCTTTGAGAAATAAAAGGGTTGTGGTGCTCTGAGATGCTGTGAAAGGGTGCCACCTCCTATTCCATGGGGGGGGGGGGGAGGTGTGTGTGACAGCTTCATTTTAATTTATTTCATTTTAAATGGCTTTATTTTTAATTTATTAGATGGTTGGTGATGTTCCCTTGCAGGAGGAAATTTGTGCCTCTACTGGGGAGCTTTTCTAAGCCAGAGTTTTAGGGAATTAATGGACAATCACCTTCACCAACCATCTCCTGGTGTGCATCAAGCTGGTCCAAGGAGGGGATTGTCCCACCCTACTCTAAGCTGGTGAGGCCTCACCTCAAGTTCTGGGTGCAGGTTTGGGTGGCACAGGACAAGAGGGGCACAAAACTGTTGGAGAGTGTCTGGAGGAGGGGATTGAGGATGAGGAAGGGTCTGGAGGGGAAGGATTAGGAGGAGGCTGAAGGCCCTGGGTTTGTTCAGTCTGGAGAAGAGGAGGCTGAGGGGAGACCTCATGGGGATCTGTGGCTTCCTGATGAGGGGGAGTGAAGGGGCAGGGGATGATCTCTGTCCTCTCTTTGGGGACCAGGGATGGAACCTGAGGGAACAGCGTGAAGCTGCCCCAGGGGAGGTTTAGGCTGGGTGTGAGGAAGAGGTTCTGTGCTGAGAGGGGGGTCAGGCACTGGCACAGGCTCCCCAGGGAAGGGGTCCCAGCCCTGAGCTGGGCTGAGGTCAAGAAGCATCTGGATGATGCCCTCAGTGCCCTGCTCTGACTTGGCTGGTCTGTGTGGAGCCAGGAGTTGGACTTGATGGTCCTTATGGGTCCCTTCCAACTCAGGAGATTCTATGATTCCAAGCATCTTCACCAGCTGGGTGAAGTTCAACACTGGGAGACAGCTCCCACTGGGGAAAAGGAAGTGCAGAGCTGCCTTTTGCAAACACTACTGGCTCTGAGCAAAGCTGCAGGTGAGAAGCAGCTCCAGATGTGCCACTGCTCCAGATGTGTCGCTGCTCCAGATGTGCTGCTCCCTTTCATACATCACTGCAGTAGGGAAGCAGCTCCTGGTGTTTCATGCTCCAGGGTCAGTGTCACAGAATCACAGGGGTTGCAAGGGAGCTCCAGAAGCCATCAGGTCCAACCCCCCTGCCAAAGCAGGGTCCCTAGGACAGGGCACACAGGGAGGCATCCAGATGGGGCTGGAATCTCTCCAGAGAAGGAGACTCCACACCCCCCTGGGCAGCCTGGCCCAGGGCTCCCTCACCCTCACTGGGAAGAAGTTCTTCCCCACATTGGTGTGGAACTCCCTGTGCTCCAACTTGAGGCCATCACCCCTTGTCCTGTCCCCACAGACACTGAGAAGAGGCTGCCCATGTCCCCCTGGGTCCCACCCTTCAGCTATTGATCCCCATTGATCAGATCCCCTCTCAGGCTGCTTCTCTCCAGGCTGAACAGCCCCAGGTCCCTCAGCCTTTCCTCCCAGGGGAGATGCTCCAGGCCCTTCAGCATCTCCAGAGCCTCCTCTGGACTCTCTCCAGGAGATCCCTGTCTTTTCTATCCCAGGGAGCCCAGCACTGGACACAACACTCCAGCTGGGGCCTGAGCAGGGCAGAGCAGAGGGGAAGGATCCCCTCCTGGGACCTGCTGCCCACACTCCTCCTGATGCCCCCCAGGATGCCATGGGCTCTTAGTCCCCAGGAGTTCCCTGCTCCTTGCTGTGGTTATGAGGTTCACTGCTCCTTTTTTTTGTGCCCAGCAAGGGTTTCATCAGCATCAGGAAGTGGAAACATGGGTGTTGCAAGTACCAGGGCCACCAGACCTTGCAGCCTACATGCATCCTCACCAGAAGGCTTCTAGCATCATCTGTTGTATCTTGGTAGCACCTTGAAAGCCTCACCCAGGCATCTGACTTGGTGATTGTCATGAAAGACATTTTGGCAGCGGGTTTGGGAATTCTGCCTCCCACATAATTAGGCTTGTACAAAATCTCATTAGTCAAATAAGGGATTAGCCCAGGGTCCTGGATCCTGACTGTGTTTGGGCAGGTGATGTGGGAGCAGAAGGATGAGATCAAGAGGAGAGGAGCAGGAGGATGGGAGCAGGAGGATGGGAGCTGCTCATCTTGGGGTATTTGAATTGGATTTATTTTGTTCCCCTCCTTATTAATGGAGCTGGGCTGACTCTGCCTGGAGAACAGAAGGTGTTCACAGAATCACAAGGTTGGAAAAGATCTTTGAGATCATCAAGTCCAATCATACCCATCCTGTGTTAAACCAGATCCCTGAGCACCTCATCTCCTCCTCTGTTAAACACACCCAGGGGTGGGGACTCAACCCCCTCCCTGGGCAGCCTGTGCCAGGCCCTGACCCTGTTCTAGGCCCCTATTCCAGGCCCCGACCCTGCTCCAGGCCCCTGTTCCACAGCCCCACAACTCTGCCAGGGAAGAACTTGTCCCTCCCAGCTGAGCTGACCCTGCCCTGGGGCAGCTTGAGCCCATTGCCCCTTGTCCCAGCTCCTGGCCCCTGGCTGAAGACACCAGCGCCCACCTCTCTGCACCCTCCTGGCAGGGCAGGGGAGGTGGGCAGAAGGTCTCCCCTCAGCCTCCTCTTCTCCAGGCTCAACACCCCCAGCTCCCTCAGCTGCTCCTCAGAGGATTTGCCCTCCAGCCCCTTCCCCAGCCTGGTTGCCCTTCTCTGCACTCGCTCCAGCACCTCCATGTCCTTCTGATGCTGAGGAGCCCAGAACTGGACCCAGCACTCCAGCTGCAGCCTCACCAGTGCCCAGCCCAGGGGCACAATCCCCTCCCCACACCTACTGGCCACCCTGTGTCTGACACAAGCCAGGATGCCCTTGGCCTTCCTGGCCCCCTGGGCACACTGCTGGCTCCTGGTCAGCCTGCAGCCACCCAACACCCCCAGGTCCTTCTCTGCCTGACAGCTCTCCAGCCAGTCTCCCCCCAGCCTGGAGCTCTGCATGGGCTTGTTCTGTCCCATGTGCAGCACTCTACCCTTGGCCTTGTTAAACCTCATCCCATTGGTCTCAGAGGACAACGCACTGGGCAAAAAAAAAACCCACCCAGAGATTTGTGCTGCAGCCACAGCTGATGGAGCTGTTGCTATAGAGATCTTGCCAAAAACAGCCACCAATCAGCTTCTACCACTGATTCTGATGCTGAGCTCTGCTCAGAGCCTGGGGAGCTGGTGAAATGATAACTAGTTGCCAGCTTTGCCCATAAAACCCCAGCGTTCCATCCTGCTGGGAACAGCGGCTTCGTGGCTGTTGTGCAGCTTATTATGTCCCTCATTCTTTCCCAAAGCACATGTGCTATTTCCAACCTTCCTCCTCATCCCACCACATCTAGAATCAGAGAATCAGAGACTGGTCTGGGTTAGGTTGGAAGGGACCCCAAGGATCCCAGAACTCCAACTCTCCTGACACAGGCAGGGACACCAACCTCCAGGCCTGGAGCTACACAAGGTTGCCCAGGGCCCCAGCCAACCTGGCCTTCAACACCTCCAGGGATGGGGCACCCACCACCTCTCTGGGCAGCCTGTTCCAGTCCCTCACTACTCTCTGTAAAGAACTTCCCCCTACTGGTGAAGTTGGTCTGAAAAGGGGCATTGAGGATTCATTTTCTTTAAAAAATTAGGTTATCATTGATTCATAGACTGGTCTGGGTTGGAAAGGGACCCCAAGGATCACAGAACTCCAACCCCCCTGCCACAGGCAGGGACACCAACCTCCAGGCCTGGAGCTACACAAGGTTGCCCAGGGCCCCAGCCAACCTGGCCTTCAACACCTCCAGGGATGGGGCATCCACCCCCTCTCTGGGCAGCCTGTTCCAGCCCCTCACCACTCTCTCTGCAAAGAACTTCCCCCTAAGATTCCCCCATTCCCTCCTCCAGCTTCACTCCAGCCCCCTTGTCCTGCCAGGCTCTGCCCTTTGAACAAGCTGATTCCCCTCCTGTTCCTCTGCTCCCTTCAGGGACTGGCAGGCTGCAATGAGGTCCCCCCACAGCCTTCTCTTCTCCAGGCTGACCCAGCCCAGCTCCCTCAGCCTCTCTTCATAGGGGAGGTGAGGTACCTGGAGGTGTGCTCCAGGCAGAGCCATCACTTGGTTTCCTGTCACCCTGCCTTCTCCTTGGATCTTCAAGCTTGCTGAGGGATGGAGTGTACCCTGTGCAAGTTTTCTGAGTGGTGGGTCAGCATGCCAGAGGGATGGGATGTCATCTAGAAGGACAGGATGTCATCCAGAGAGACCTGGACCACCTAGAGAGGTCCTAGAGAGGATTAGCTGTCTGTAGTTAAGCTGTTACCTAAATCTGAGCCTACTCTCCCCAGATAACCAACCCCTGGCCTGACAGGGAAACAGGGCAAGTCTCAAGCTCCTCTTGGCTTTGTATGCTGGACAGATGTTGCAGCACTCCAGCCTGCTCCTGACAGCACCCTCAGCTTCTCACAAGGGTCCTGCTTCCCACCAGGCTCCATCTTTCCTCAGGGAAAGGAAAAGGAGACCAGTTTTATTTATTGGTAAAGCCAAGGATTAAATCTTGGCTCTACAATCCGAAGCTCAACATCTTGAGTCCAACCAGGATGGGGAGCTGCTCCTTCATCTGTCCCTCTTCCACCTCCTGGGGACACGGACCCTTGCTGCAGAAGCAATTCCTTTCCCTCACCTTGTCCCAGGCAGCGTGGTGGGTGGTATCTTTGACCCTTGTCTCCATGGAGACATCCCAGCTTCAGGGAGAGGCACCTTCAGCAAACATAAAATGACATGCAGTGTCACAGCCTGTTGTCTCTGAGCTCTTGATGACAGCACACATGTCATGCTCACCTTCATGCTTCATCATCTCCACAGTTAACTCTGGCATAGCCCTTGGCAGCTCCCTAACCACCATCACATTGAGCATCCATGTTTCCAGACAGGGTCTAGTCTGGGCACCAGATACTTCACATCTTGGCTTCAAGACAAACTAGCATGGTGCATGCTGTATTGGAGATGGCTTTTGGTTCTGGAGAGCATCTTTTAAGTGCCCACTTACCCTCCAAAATCTCCCCTTAAAGGTGAAAGGACCCTACCTGCCTGCAGGTGTGGGGATGCCTGGCCCATCCTGACCATGGCACTGCTCAGTGAGGTTGTGGAGCCTCCATCTCTGGAGACATTAAAACCCTGTGATCCTGGACACTGTCCTGTGCAGCCTGCTTGAGGGGATCCTGCTTTGGCAGGATATTGGACTGGATGATCTCCAGAGGTCCAACCCCCAATCCCAATCATTTTGTGATTCCATGATCTCCACACCTCAAACATCAGTAACCTTCAGAGCCAGAACTGGGTCTGCAAAACATCTCCCAGTTATCAGAGATGAAACAAAAGGTCTTCATTTGATGTTGGTGAACTTGAGCATCCACCAGCCCCCCTGATTTACTCCTGCTTGTGATGCAGTATTTCATTTCAATGTGAGCCAGACCTCCAGCTCCAGGAACACAGGTCAGCTGGCCAGGTCTTTTTTTAGCCTTGGCAGTAGTATGTGCTGTGACCTCATGGCATCTCTTTTGCTCAGAACTTGCTAAAATCACTCCAAAAACAATGAGTGGGGACCTTCACAGTGGAGAGGTGAATTAACCTCCTGCAAGACATGGAAGAGCAGAGGGGATATCCCAGGTGTTACCTTGGCTGTGTTCATCCTGACCTTGAAGCTCCTAGCTCCTGGTGTTGCAGATGGATGTGATCTTCTCATCAACCTCATTTGCAGCTTCACTGGGAAGAGCTGATTGCCAGGATAAGGAAGCCAAGTCTGACTCATCAGTACCTGATTGAGGAGCCCTGCCACCCACAGCATGCCTGCAGCGATTTTGCTCCTGATCTGGCTCAGCTCTTTTGAAGCTCTTCAGTCAATCTTGATCTTGATCTTACCACTTTGCCTGGACCATGCTTGGATCATGTTTCAATGAGACCTGAGGTTTTAATCCATTTATCTCTACAGAGAGGAGGAGTTAGCAGCCTAAGGAAGCTTTTCTTCAAAGGTTAGGAGGTGTTGATGTATCTCAAGACAGCATATGTATTGGAGAGCAAACCCTGTTAAGCTGTCTCATCCCACCAGGTTCATGGGCTTCCCCAGCTCCTGGGCATCTTTTGTAGGTCTAATTTCAAATTCACACTGGGATAGAAAGCACAGAAGGAGTTGTTCTGACACAGGGGTTGGACTGTACTGTAGTGGTGAATAAAATAATGAATTGTGAGGAGAATCCCATTCCTTAGATCTGAATCATAATCACACAAGGTTGGAAAAGACCTTGGAGATCATCAAGTCCAACCATTCCTGTCCTGTGCTAAACCAGATCCCATCTCCCCATTTGTTAAACACACCCAGGGGTGGGGACTCAACCCCCTCCCTGGGCAGACTGATCCAGGCCCTGACCCTGTCTCAGACCTTGACCCTATCCTAGGCCTCTATTCCAGGCCCATCCCAGGCCTTGATGCTGCTCTAGGCCGGTTCCAGGCCCTGACCCTGCTCCAGGCCCCTATTCCAGGCCCATCCCAGGCCCCAACCCTGTTCCAGGCCCCTGTTCCACAGCCCCACAACTCTGCCAGGGAAGAACTTTTCCCTCCCATCTCAGCTGACCCTGCCCTGGGGCAGCTTGAGCCCATTGCCCCTTGTCCCAGCTCCTGGCCCCTGGCTGAAGAGACCAGCGCCCACCTCTCTGCACCCTCCTGGCAGGGCAGGGGAGGTGGGCAGAAGGTCTCCCCTCAGCCTCCTCTTCTCCAGGCTCAACACCCCCAGCTCCCTCAGCTGCTCCTCAGAGGATTTGCCCTCCAGCCCCTTCCCCAGCCTGGTTGCCCTTCTCTGCACTCGCTCCAGCACCTCCATGTCCTTCTGATAGTGAGGAGCTCAGATTTGTGGTTATTTCCTATTTATGGAGGAAAGGTCCTTTTTTTTTTTTTTGGCCTTAACAATCCTTCCCTGTGGGAAGGTGCAAACGATGAGTCTCAGTCAGGGAACACAGGGCGCTGAGCAAATCACCAGACATTTGCTCCACATCAAAACTTAACAGCAAACATCTGGAGAAACAGCTCCATTTGGAGTGGGTTTTGGAAGAAATAGCACTAAACCCCCCCCCTAGATGTAGAAACTAAGTGGCTTATGTTCATAAAATTCAGATCAGATGTTGGCTTCGGAAGAAGAAGAAGAAGGAGGAAAAGAAACAAATCTTCTTAATGGGCCAGACCTCAAAAAAAAAATGTTATTCAAGCAAGAGGCAATAAAATTAAACCTCTTTCAAAGTTAATTTTAATGAGGCTTCTGAGCCCTGAAATTATGACTCTGTTGAATTGCTTAATCCCTTTTTTCCTCTTGAGTGCACGTGAATGAGTGCTCCTCCTCCCCCACCACGCTCAGTGTCTTCTCAAGAGGAAAGTATCAGCTCTGATGCCTGGTGCAGTAGCCAGATCTGTGGCTCCAGGTCTTCTCCTCGATATGCCCTTGTTATCCAGAGATGGGCGACCAGGCTGGGGAAGGGGCTGGAGGGTAAATCCTCTGAGGAGCAGCTGAGGGAGCTGGGGGTGTTGAGGCTGGAAAAGAGGAGGTTGAGGGGAGACCTTCTCCCCACCTCCCCTGCCCTGCCAGGAGGGTGCAGAGAGGTGGGCGCTGGTCTCTTCAGCCAGGGGCCAGGAGCTGGGACAAGGGGCAATGGGCTCAAGCTGCCCCAGGGCAGGGTCAGCTCAGCTGGGAGGACAAAGTTCTTCCCTGAAAAGAGCTATGGGGCTGCGGAACAGGGTCAGGGCCTGGAACGGGCCTGGAGCAGGGTGAGGGCCTGGAATAGGGGCCTGGAGCAGGGTCACGGCCTGGAGCAGGGTCACGGCCTGGAACGGGCCTGGAGCAGGGTCAGGGCCTGGAACAGGTTCAGGCCTGGAACAGACCTGGAACAGGGTCAGGGCCTGGAACAAGCCTGGAGCAGGGTCAGGGCCTGGAGCAGGGTCAGGGCCTGGAACAGGCCTGGAACAGGGCCAGGGCCTGGACGGGCCTGGAGCAGGGTCAGGGCCTGGAACGGACCTAGAGCAGGGTCAGGGCCTGGGATGGGCCTGGAATAGAGGCCTAGAACAGAGTCAATGCCTGAGACAGGGTCAGGGCCTGGAACAGGCTGCCCAGGGAGGGGGCTGAGTCCCCACCCCTGGGTGTGTTTAACAGACAGGGAGATGAGGTGCTCAGGGATCTGGTTTAGCACAGGACAGGAATGGTTGGACTCGATTATTTTAAAGGTCTTTTCCAACCTTGTGATTCTGTGATTCTTTGACTATGAGTGGGACGTGTTTAGGATCTGTCCAGGCACATCTTCACCAATAAGCTCAGTTCAAAGGAAAATGAGGTGTTCAGCAGGGTTTGAAATGAAGTTGGAGACCACACTCATGGAGGGCTTGGTCATCATCTTCCAAACAACTGATTAATGACACAAAACATGATGCAAGGAGGTGGGTGCAGATCCCAAGTGCAGAATCCAGGCTGATGGGGACCAGGAACTCATCTCTATGGATGCATCTTTATTAATCCTCAAGGGCAGGAGACTTTAATGAGGGCACATCATGGTCACCTTTGGTAACTCCTTCTTCACTGTTCCTGTATTGCAGTTCGTCGCCTTCCGGAGTGTTTGAGAAGGAATATGACATTTATCGGGATTACAGTGCTGAAAGTCAACTCCTCCACTACAGGTAGCCCAAAATTTCCCTCTGGTACTGGGATTGGGGTCTGCAATGTGGCCACCACGGTGGTGAGGTTGGGGTATGGGACAACCGGTAGCCTGTTGGCTGTCCCATGGAGACAGGGCAGTAGCACTGGTGGTTTCTTTGTGCCTTTTTGATCCTCTTTCTTGTCCCCTTCCCTTCTTGTGTTGGGTTTTTTTAGCTTTATAACCACCCTTAAATAAACTTTAAGATATATGTTGGTGGGTCTGTGGAGCAGGGACCATCCATCCTCTTTATGCAGTGGATCTCATTTGAGTGGCTCCAACCCATAACCAGAAACTGGAGCAGGGCAGGAGGATCACCAGGACTGTCTGGTGATGGGTTAACACCTCAGGGTGAGCTCCTGGTCTTGTGGGGTTTTACTGGGAAGGGGAAGGTCTCACCTGGTTCTGCTGGTCTGCTCCAATGGCTGCCATCACAACAGGGTGGTGGCTTCAACACCTCTCCACACTGGAACTGCTTTCTAGACTCTCTTCTAGGTCAAAGGAGGTGATCCTCCCACTATAACCCTGCTCTCTGGTCAGGCCCCAGCTGGAGTGTTGTGTCCAGTGCTGGGCTCCCTGGGATAGAAAAGACAGGGATCTCCTGGAGAGAGTCCAGAGGAGGCTCTGGAGATGCTGAAGGGCCTGGAGCATCTCCCCTGGGAGGAAAGGCTGAGGGACCTGGGGCTGTTCAGCCTGGAGAGAAGCAGCCTGAGAGGGGATCTGATCAATGGGGATCAATAGCTGAAGGGTGGGACACAGGGGGACATGGGCAGCCTCTTCTCAGTGTCTGTGGGGACAGGACAAGGGGTGATGGCCTCAAGTTGGAGCACAGGGAGTTCCACACCAATATGAGGAAGAACTTCTTCCCAGTGAGGGTGAGGGAGCCCTGGGCCAGGCTGCCCAGGGGGGTGTGGAGTCTCCTTCTCTGGAGAGATTCCAGCCCCATCTGGATGCCTCCCTGTGTGCCCTGTCCTAGGGACCCTGCTTTGGCAGGGGGGGTGGACCCAATGATCTCTGGAGGTCCCTTCCAACCCCTACAATTCTGTGAGTCTGTGATTTCTACATCAGATTTGCATGTGTTTGGATTTAATCCATCTCCACAGCAAGCCTGGCTGATTTACTGGGCCACCTTCATAGAGGTGGAGAAGCCTCCTGAGAAATGAAGGCATCTCTTCCAGTTTGTGGGTCCAACTGCCTTTCAGGGTCTGTCCTCTGTCTTTTGTGGAATATTGTGTCCAGTTCTGGGCCCCTCAGCTCAAGAAGGACACAGAACTCCTTGAAAGATCCCAGTGCAGGGCCACCAAGATGATGAAGGGAGTGGAACCCCTTCCTTATGAGGAGAGGCTGAGGGAGCTGGGCCTCTTTAGCCTGGAGAAGAGGAGCCTGAGGGGTGACCTCATTAGTGTCTATAAATATGTGAAGGGTGAGAGTCAGGAGGATGGAGCCAGGCTCTTCTCAGTGATGGCCAGTGATAGGACAAGGGGCAGTGGGTGCAAGCTGGAGCAGAGGAAGTTCCATGTGAACATAAGGAGAAACTTTGTCACTGTGAGGGTGACAGAGCCCTGGGCCAGGCTGCCCAGAGAGGTTGTGGAGTCTCCTTCTCTGGAGACATTCAAACCCACCTGGATGTGTTCCTGTGGGATTTAGTCTGGGTGCTCCTTGCTCTGGCAGGGAGATTGGACTAGATCTTTCAAGGTCTCTTCCAACTCCTAACATCCTGTGATTCTGTGTGACCCAGCTTGTCCTGACCCCATCCCAGCCTTCACAGTTGGGGTGATGTGGAACCTGCTGGCCTCATCCAGATCAAATCAGGTTGGAAGAGGGAGGATAAACACCTACCCTGGACAGTTTTACTAATACAGACCTGGAGCCAAGCTGGTGGCCTGACACCTTTCCCTGTAACCCCACATTCATCCCAATTCCCACCTTTAGGACAAGTCTATAGACTACACTCAAATTTTGGGGGGTTTTGGACATGATGCCTGCCTGGTTGGTCTTGAGTGTTGACAAACACCTTCATTTCTGTGCTTTTTTTTTTGGAGTTGATCACCTCTAGCTCTTGCTTTGTTGGCAGCAGGGTCCATGAGGGCACAATGCTCTGCACCCCTTCCCCATCCCTTCCCTGCTGCTCCATGACAGCACAGGCTGGTGGAAGGTCCACAGTGACATGGTTTGCAGTAATCTCCATCCCAGTTCAAGACACATGTTGAGTGGAAAATCACCCAGCAGTTCTGGCTGTGTGCCACCCATCGTGCCCAGTGATTCACTGCTTCTGCAGTGACCTCCTGGGAGCATCAGAATTAATTGCTTCTTAAGCAAGAGGGATCACAACAAGCTTTCTGGGAGGGAAAACAAACAGGTTAAAGGCACCTGGGGCTTGTCCTCACCAGCAGAAAGCTCTCCATGAGCATTGGGTAGCTTGGAGAGAGACTTGTCCATGGATGGCTTTATTGCAAAGCATCCCAGGCTGCCCAGAGAGGTGGTGGATGCCCCATCCCTGGAGGTGTTCAAGGCCAGGTTGGATGGGGCAACCTTGTGTAGCTCCAGGCCTGGAGGTTGGTGTCCCTGCCTGTGGCAGGGGGGGTGAAGCTCTATGATCCTTGGGGTCCCTTCCAACCCAGACCAGTCTATGGTTCTATGATTCTGTGATACTGTTTCTACAACAGTAGAAACAACAACTTGGGTGCAGTCAAGTCAAGAGCATTGGAAAGAGCAATATTCAGGCACCTGCAGTGAGATGTGAGACAAAATTGTGCAGAAAGTGACAAATAAATGGTGGGAGGAGAAGCAAAACAACCAGGTTGTTCCTAGGGGAGAGGGACAGAGGCCATGGGACTGCAAAGTGAGAAGAAGCTTCATGGATGTGCTCATCTGGAGCAGCTCCCCTATGGAGAGAGGCTGAGGGAGCTGGGCTGGGTCAGCCTGGAGAAGAGAAGGCTGTGGGGGGACCTCATTGCAGCCTGCCAGTCCCTGAAGGGAGCAGAGGAACAGGAGGGGAATCAGCTTGTTCAAAGGGCAGAGCCTGGCAGGACAAGGGGGCTGGAGTGAAGCTGGAGGAGGGAAGGGTTAGAGGAGAGACTGGGGGGAAGTTCTTTGCAGAGAGAGTGGGGAGGGGCTGGAAGGGGCTGCCCAGAGAGGGGGTGGGTGCCCCATCCCTGGGGGTGTTGAAGGCCAGGTTGGCTGGGGCCCTGGGCAACCTTGTGTAGCTCCAGGCCTGGAGGTTGGTGTCCCTGCCTGTGGCAGGGGGGTTGGTGCTCTGTGATCCTTGGGGTCCCTTCCAACCCAGACCAGTCTGGGATTCTATGATCCCATCTCGGTGCTGGGTGGATACAGTTCCCCATCTGTTGGCAGCTGAGAGGATCAACCATGTGGGTTTTGGGGACAGCAGTCCCCACCCACCAGCTGGCTGATGCCTGTGGCCACCCAAGCAATTAAAAGATTAAATTTCCCTGTGATTAGCACACATGACCTGTTTGCATCAGCATGTGCTTTGCTGCAGGAGATGTCTCCATCCTCCCAACCCCAACATCACCCCCTGTAAAAAACCCACAGACAGCCCTTGCCACCCTTCCCTCCCTCCCACCAGGCCATTCCAGCCAGGAAGCTAATTAGCAGCTTTGCTTAATTAGCTGAGAGTGGACTTCCTTCTGGAAGAATGAGTCTCAAGTGCCCTCTGGCTGGGGGCTGCCAATGAGATGGAGCCAGGAGCCGGTGCAGCCTGGGGTGGGAGGTGGATAAGAGGGTTTAACCATGTGAGCACCACACATAAAAGCTGAAATCAAAGCTCATTAGTCCTACCTCATGATGGCAGGGATGATTTCATGCTCATGAGGTTAATTTTAAGGAGAAGGGTCCATGGCACGTTCTGGAAATCACCCTGCATAAAAGGCACCTTGGTTTCACCTTCTCCAAAGCTTAGTTGGCACCATTTCCTTGGATGGACCAAAGGTGGGCAGATCCCAGAGGGTGGGTGCAATGGGTGTTGCTTGGGGGGCAATGGTAGACAGCACCCATGGCACAGGGGAGGCCACCTTGAGGCCATCTACCTTTGGATGGCTTCAAGAGATGCACACGTGGCCCATCATGCCAGTGGGAAGACTCTTGAGGTACCTGAAGTGGCCAAGACCTGGGGGGAAGGGGGGGACATGGTCCAGATACCTCTTTTCTGATGCTCAGGGACAGGTTTTGGGGAAAACTCCAGCATCCCTTGGCCAGGTTGCAAAGGGGTGGTGGAGTCTCTGGTCTTCCTGTGGGTTCATCGTAGAACTGAGGTGGTGACTGTGGAATGGGTTGGCACCCAACTCCACTGTGGAATGGACTGAACCCAACTCCACTGTGGAGTGGACTGAGCACTTCCATCAGAGCAACACTGCCCCAGCTCCTCCAGATCCAGCCCTGAGATCCAGCTGTTCATTTAATGATCTCAGAGTCTTCACAGTTGGGTGGGAGATCAGATCTCCAGCCCAACAGCCTTCCCAGGTCCTTCCAACCCTCTCTTCCTCACCATGGCTGGTGTTAGTCCTCTCAAAAGCCATGGTAAGTGCATGTTGCCTCCTTTGAAGGCCAAGATAAGAGGTGGGAAGACAGCATGCTTCAAGAGGGACAGGAGATTGAGTTGCACAATGCATCTGTAGGTCTCTGGTGGCTGAGGAAGCTTGTTGAGACCTAGGGTGTGGCTAGCTCCCTTCTGGGATTGTGCCCATTCCCATCCATCACCCCCTCCTCTCTGACTGGAAAGGGAGAAGCTGGATGACTTAGAGATGGTTGAATGAAGTGTGGGAGCATGGTGGCCTGTGAGGCAACAGTTGTCCCCACGTGAAGGCTGGGTACAGGCAGATGGAGAAGCAGAAGGTGGGCTGATAGGGGGGAGAGGTCCTGTGGGCTTCATCTGAAACACCACCCTCATCCACAGCACCATCATCCCCAAGTTCAGCTTTGGGGTTCAGCTCCTTGGGTCACCCCAGGAGCTGCAGAAGGTTCCTCAGGAGCAGGCAAGGATTTTTCCACTTCCCTGACCACGCTGACTCGTTGCTCCAGGCCAACAATTGCAATTCTCTAATATAATGAAGATTAGTGGGTGTCATTAAGAGGATGATGTCATGCTCCTTCTGTCTAGAAGGCTTTGTAAGAAAGCCCTGACTCCAAATCCCATCAAGATGGGCAATTATGGTAAGAACTGTTGTTCTTAACCCTTTCCTCACTATTCCTCCTGATTTGTGGTCTCTGGAGCTTGATGTCCTCCTTTTTCCCAGCCATGGTCCTCTGTGACCAAAGGTGAGCTCTTTGCTAATGCACATAGCAGCGTTGTTGTCAAGAAGCCTGGTTGTTGGTGGGATGAATCCCAAGTCTTGCTCATTGTCCTGTTCTTGTGATGGCCAGTCAGTAGATGGGAGGGTCCAAGAGTTGGTCTTCAGATCACAGATCTGAAGGAGGGAAGGGTTAGAGGAGATCTTAGGGGGAAGTTCTTTGCAGAGAGAGTGGGGAGGGGCTGGAACGGGCTGCCCAGAGAGGGGGTGGATGCCCCATCCCTGGGGGGGTTGAAGGCCAGGTTGGCTGGGGCCCTGGGCAACCTTGTGTAGCTCCAGGCCTGGAGGTTGGTGTCCCTGCCTGTGGAAGTGGGGTTGGAGCTCTCTGATCCTTGGGGTCCCTTCCAACCCAGACCAGTCTGGGATTCTGTGATCTTCACCTGGCTCCTCTGAATTTGTCTCCTCCCCCAGCAAGCTCTGCTCCTGTGACCCTCTTTGTTCCACACTGCTGATCAGGTCAGTGTCACGTACCACTTGCTGGTGGTCAGGGCTTTGTGACCACACCAAAGATGCTGGAGCTGCCCAGTTGAGGGAAACGCAGCGTGTTGGACATGGAGAGCAGCAGCCAAGCCTTGATAACCCTCTTCTCTTCTGCTCCTTGGGGGTTTATCACTTGGGGACTTGTCAAGTACAGAAGAACCAGACCAAAAATGTACCCCAGTCCCAACTGTAGGTTCCTCTGCTCCAAGAGAGGGTGAGAAATCTGCTCACTTGAGTATGTGGTGTCCAGCTCTTAGGGAGGACACCTCCCATTGAGCCTGCCTGTGCTGTTTGTTCTGTAACTCTTGGGTCAGACATGGAAGGAGGGATGATTAGTGGACTGTCTTCCAGCAGTGGAGCAGCTGGAAGAGCTCCTTAGGGCCTGGGCTCTGAGTCTCTGCTTGTCCACCCCTTCTTTCTGCTCCCTCTTTTCTGCTCTGTCTCTGGTAGAGTGGTGGGATGTCCAACCCATGAGCAGGGAGCAAAGTGTCCTGTTCCTACTGGGGACATCATCAGCAGAGGATCCTTCTAATGCTTTGGGCATGATCTTCTTCAATTTGTCCTAGACCTTCTCAGCCAGGAGATTTAAAAACATCTTTGATCTTCTCATGATTTTCCACTTCTCATGGTCAGCAGGAGTCACTTTGTGGCTGGCTATCTAGCAAAGCAAGTGTGGAAGTGAGGAGAGAATTGGGATGGGCTTCCAAAAGACCTGGCATGGTGTGTCCCATCAAGCACCTGAAGGTTGTGTGTCAGTTCTGGGCAAGCTCTTCTTAGAGACGTGGCTGCAGTTGGCCAACTTTTTATGGTTCTCTCCACCTCTTGGTTTTCACACAGGTTGTGTGCTCCAGATGTTCCTAAATTCATTCTCTAACCATGGGAGAGAATGAATTTCAGTGTCCAGCCCTTGCACTGACCATGTTCAGCCCTTCTCCAGATGGGCACAGCTGGTTCTTGGTGCCTTCACGTGCGTGCAGGGAACTGGTTTAGTTTCTACCTTTGGCAAAGAGGTTTCTGAAGCCAAGTACCAAATCCAGGAGACTTGTAGGACCTTGGAAGAAGCCTGAGGCAGAGGCCAGGAGCCACCACACCAGACTCTGAGTGGGGTTCCTGCCATCCAGCTGTACACTAGACGTGTGGAAACAACTACAACCGCTACACTGGGGAGATGAAGGTCTCCAACCCTTTCTGTTTGACCCTCATGAATTCATCCAAGCTTCTCCTGGAGCCATCATGGGGCCAGGAGCTCAGCATCTCTGGGCTGAAGCTGGCTTTCACCCCTGGTGTCAATTTTAGCAGAGGCAGCTGTGAGGCCACATTCCTCTTCCCACCATGACAAAGACACGTGGCTCAAGCATGTCCAAAGCACAGTTGTTGGCCCAGGAGGCACCTGCCCAGCAGAAGCAGCTTGGTGGCTGTCCCAGCTGTCCCACACGTGCTGCTGCCAGCTTCTCATGGTTTAACCCAGCTAAAACAACCACACAGCTGCTGGGTCAGTGTCCCCCCACCCCTACCAGCGGGGTCAGGGTGAGAGTTGGGGGGTGGAGGGAAGTCAAACTCATGGGTTGAGATGAAGAGACCTTCATATGGCAGGAAAGGAAGAGAATAATAACAATGATAAACATAATTATTCAAATTATGAAAGAATATGCAAAACAGGGGGCCTACAGCACAACTGTGGTGGACAGTGCAGACATATTTACAGACTGGGAGAGGAGAACCTGGAGAGCAGCCCTGCTGAGAAGGACCTGGGTGTCATGGTGGGTGAGAAACTCCACATGAGCCAGCAGTGGCTCTTGCAGCTGGGAAGGGTGATGGGATCCTGGGCTCCATCAGCAGAGGGGTGGCAGCAGGGACAGGGAGGGGATTGTCCCTCTCTGCTCTGCCCTCAGGAGGCCCCAGCTGGAGTCCTGTGTCCAGAGCTGGGGCCCCAGTACAAGAAAGATGGGGAACTGTTGGAGAGGGGTCAGAGGAGCCATGGAGATGCTCAGAGGGCTGGAGCAGCTCCCCTCTGGAGAGAGGCTGAGGGAGCTGGGCTGGGTCAGCCTGGAGAAGAGAAGGCTGTGGGGGGACCTCATTGCAGCCTGCCAGTCCCTGAAGGGAGCAGAGGAACAGGAGGGGAATCAGCTTGTTCAAAGGGCAGAGCCTGGCAGGACAAGGGGGCTGGAGTGAAGCTGGAGGAGGGAGGGGTTAGAGGAGATCTGAGGGGGAAGTTCTTTGCAGAGAGAGTGGGGAGGGGCTGGAACAGGCTGCCCAGAGAGGGGGTGGATGCCCCATCCCTGGAGGTGTTGAAGGCCAGGTTGGCTGGGGCCCTGGGCAACCTTGTGTAGCTCCAGGCCTGGAGGTTGGTGTCCCTGCCTGTGTCAGGGGGGTTGGAGCTGTGTGATCCTTGGGGTCCCTTCCAACCCAGATCAACCACATCTAACCCTTCCCTCCTCCAGCTTCACTCCAGCCCCCTTGTCCTGCCAGGCTCTGCCCTTTGAACAAGCTGATTCCCCTCCTGTTCCTCTGCTCCCTTCAGGGACTGGCAGGCTGCAATGAGGTCCCCCCACAGCCTTCTCTTCTCCAGGCTGACCAAACCCAGCTCCCTCAGCCTCTCTCCAGAGGGGAGCTGCTCCAGCCCTCTGAGCATCTTCATGGCTCCTCTGACTCCTCTCCAACAGTTCCCCATCTTTCTTGTATTGTGGCCCCAGCTCTGGACACAGGACTCCAGCTGGAGCCTCCTGAGGGCAGAGCAGAGAGGGACAATCCCCTCCCTGTCCCTGCTGCCACCCCTCTGCTGATGGAGCCCATGATCCCACCACCCTTCCCAGCTGCAAGAGCCACTGCTGGCTCATGTGGAATTTCTCACCCACCATGACACCCAGGTCCTTCTCAGCAGGGCTGCTCTGGACACAAGACTCCAGCTGGAGCCTCCTGAAGGCAGAGCAGAGAAGGACAATCCCCTCCCTGTCCCTTCTGCCACCCCTCTGCTGATGGAGCCCAGGATCCCATCGCCTTTCTGAGCTGCACCAATCCCATTTGGAAACACAGAGAAGATGAAAGGCTTCGGCCTAGTGCGCAGTGTGCTCGGGGGTAGGCCCGAGCTAAAAAATCACACTTGGAGGAACTTGTTGTCCTGCTTGCAGAGACAAAGGAAGCAGATCTCCTGTTGATCTGCTATTTTAGGAAGCAACACTTCTGGTCTCTCTGTATTTTTGCAGCTAATTCCCTTTAAAGGGTAAAAGGCTTCTCCGTGCGGCCTTCTCCACGTCCCTCCCCCCCTTCCTAAGGAAAAGAAAAGGCTCCTCTTGTTCCAGTGACATTTGGGTTCCAGCAAACAGGCTATTTTGGGTGATTGGTTTAATCATGCATCTGAGATGGGAAGAGCAGCTCTGATTGCCTCCTGGGGATCTGGCCTTCAGCAGGCATCCATGTCCTCCGTGCGCGGTGGCTGGCGTGCCTCGGTTGCCAGGACGGGTTGCGTTGAGGATCTGCCAACTTGGCAGAGCCCCATCTTGTGCTTCCTTCTGGTTGGTTCTTAATGAGACTGATGCTGAGAGGGGGCTTGCTGGAGACCCACTGGCCACCGTGGCTTGTCCCCTTGTAGCTTGAGAGCTTGCTGAATGCAAACCAAGAGGGGTGGGTGCTGTGACGAGGTAGGGTGGGTGACCAAAGCCAACGCAGATCTTCAGCGAGGTGAACCTGGCCATCAGCAATGAGTTACCAACCCAGGGCTCACCAGGAAGCACCACCCAAGTTCTTTTCACCATTTGCCTGTTAGCTACAGCCTGCAAAATCCCTTTGCTATGGATTTGTGGCCTCCAAGGCCACGCTGGGCAGGGAGACACCAGATGGGGTTCAACAAAAGCAAGGGGAGAGTCTGGCACCTGGGAAGGAAGAACTGCTGGAATCAGGACAGGCTGGGGGTGACCTGCTGGAGAGGAGCTCTGTGGAGAAGGACATGGGGGTCCTGGTGGGTGACAAGTTGGCCATAGGCCAGCAGTGTGCCCTGGGGGCTGAGAGAGCCCATGGCATCCTGGGGGGCATCAGGAGGAGTGTGGGCAGCAGGTCCCAGGAGGGGATCCTCCCCCTCTGCTCTGCCCTGCTCAGGCCCCAGCTGGAGTGTTGTGTCCAGTGCTGGGCTCCCTGGGATAGAAAAGACAGGGATCTCCTGGAGAGAGTCCAGAGGAGGCTCTGGAGATGCTGAAGGGCCTGGAGCATCTCCCCTGGGAGGAAAGGCTGAGGGACCTGGGGCTGTTCAGCCTGGAGAGAAGCAGCCTGAGAGGGGATCTGATCCATGGTTATCAAGATCTGAAGGGTGGGACCCAGGGGGACATGGGCAGCCTCTGCTCAGGGTCTGTGGGGACAGGACAAGGGATGATGGCCTCAAGTTGGAGCACAGGCAGTTCCAAACCAATCTGGGGAATAGCTTCTTCCCAGTGAGGGTGAGGGAGCCCTGGGCCAGGCTGCCCAGGGGGGTGTGGAGTCTCCTTCTCTGGAGAGATTCCAGCCCCATCTGGATGCCTCCCTGTGTGCCCTGTCCTAGGGACCCTGCTTTGGCAGGGGGATTGAACCTGATGATCTCTGGAGATCCCTTCCAACCCCTACGATCCTGTGAGTCTGTGATTCTGTCTGCAGAGTGGGCTCATCCACCACAGCATGCTGCACTCAACATGATGCTTAGAAACTCTTATTTCACTAGAAAAAAAGGGGTGTTTCATGGAAGGTTTCATCATCTCATTGGTGTCCCAGAGCCCCGTTCTCCTCCTCACTGCTGCAGAAAGGGGTGGCTGAAAAACTCTGTTGAATGGGGTGGTGGGGCTGGGAAGGCTCCTTATCTCCCTCTTGTCTTGATTCAGCTTCTGCTGCTGCTAATTGGAGCAGATGCCATGGGAGCAGCTTTTATTTTTACTCAGAGAGGAGGATTTAGCAGCTCTCCAGCAGCATCAGGGAGATGTTTCACACAGAGACTTGGTGTTGAGGGTCTGGAGCTAAAAGCCATCCAGAGACAAGGGATCTGAGAGTCCCTGAACGTGGGGAGGCCTCTGCTCTGCCCTGGGGAGGCCTCACTGGGAATAGTGTGTGTGGTGGTGGCATCCCTGGGTCAGGAAGGACAGGGAGCTGCTGGAGAGGGGACAACAAAGGGCTGTGGAGATGCTGAGGGAACCAGAACATCTCTCTGATGGAGAGAGGCTGAGGGACTTGGGTTTAGAGGAGACTGAGGTGGATCTTCTCAATTCTGATAAACCCTTGAGGGGTGGCTCAGGAGGATGGGTCAGTCTGTGTTCAGTGGTGCCCAGGGACAGGACAAGAGGTGATGGGCACAAACTGGAGCAGAGGAAGTTCCCTCTAACCCTGAGGAGGAACTTCTTTGCTGGGAGGGTGGTAGAGCCCTGGGCCAGGCTGCCCAGAGAGGTTGTGGAGTCTCCATCTCTGGAGTCATTCAAACCCCATGATCCTGGACGCTGTCTTGTGCAGCCTGCTGGAGATGATCCTGTTCTGGGAGGGGGTGAAACTGGATGATCTCCAGAGGTCCCTCCCAAACCCAACCAGTCTGGGATTCTGGGAAGTCCAAGGAAGACATAAGACCACCAGATGTGTAGATGAAAACAGGGATTGCAAGGATAGTAGAAGGGTGGAGAAGGGTTAGTAGAAGGGTTGGTGGGACCATGGTGGGGTTGTGGAAACATCTCCAGCAACCCCTCATCTCATAAAAGCTCCAAGCAAGGAGTATTTAAGCAGGAATGAGGGATCTGGGATTTCAACCTTTCCTCCCATCCACTAATTTAATTAGAAATGAGGGTTGGTGGGTTGGTTTTTTTTTAAATTTGAGTTTTCTGGTGGCTTCTGCACAGTCCTTGAGGCTGGATGGGAAAATTTCAGAGGGTTAATGGGAGGCTTCACTCTGCAGCCCTCAGCTTGCTGCAGAGAGCTGGGGGGGGGGGGGGGGGGGGGGGGGGTGGAGGGGGGGGGGCGGTTCTTCCCAGCTTCCCACCTTTTTTTTTTTTTGCCTGTGATGATATTTGTGTTGCCAGAGTGGTGTTGGGCAGAGTGCCAGGTAGAGGGAGGTTTCTGTGCTGTCAGCTCATCGCTGACCCCGGGGGGGTTTCTCAGCGGGATGCAGCGGGATGCGCTCAGCGCGGCGGATGCCCATCCCTGGCGGTACCCAGCTGGGAAGAAGAAGGAGGAGGGGGAAATTGGAAGGTGGAGGGGGTGGGGCTGGGGGGGGAAGAGTTGTTCTGCATCCTTCCTCTCCCCCCTCATCCCTGGGGAATTGCAGTGGGTCCAGTTTGACACCGGCTGGGGGAATCAGAAAGGCTTTAAGCTCCCAAGAGGGCGATGAAAAGTCACGGGGGAGGAGATGCACCCGTTATCCACGGCCAGGGGAGGAAGGTGAGGAAGAACGAGGGCATGGGGGGGAGGTGGGGAACGGGGTGGGATCCCATGCTTTTCCAGTGACTGCTAGCCCTGGTACATCCACAGGACATTGGCAACTTAAGATATTGGAATTAATCATGCAAATTAACAGCTTTCATTCCCCCCCAGAGAGGGGAAAACCCATTTAATCCTAGCTCTAAATTATAACCTTCATCTTCAAAGTCCAAATAACGCTGGCACAAGCGAAAGTAGCTGGGAAAAAAAAACAAAACCCTGCATTTAGGCAGGTTCTGTGAACATTTGGGCTCTTATATCTGCATTTTGGGGTCATTCAGTGAAAAGCCAGGCTGGTGCTGTTAAAATAATTGCTCTTAAGCCCAGCCATGACCTGTGATTTATTCTCTGGTCCCCGCGTTGATTTAATGCAGATGCTGCTCCGCCGCGGTAGAAAACATCAATGTTAAAAAAAAAAAACAACAAACCCAATCAAAACTCATTAATTTGGCTTGTTGCAACTGTTTTTGAGGGCAAATTGAGCTGTGGATGGGCTTAATGAGGGAAAAAAAAAAAAAATCATTATCTTTGAGTACCTGGGATGGTGTCTACCTGCCTGCAGCGGAGACGCGGTGCAAGGCGAGGGTTGTTTGCGTCTCACCAGCAAAAGCATCTGGAAGGAAAGCAAGTCGTGGGTGAGGGAGGCTGGGGAGAGTGTAAGGAGTGTGTAAAGAGTGTGTAAAGAGTGTGTAAGGAGTGTGTAAGGAGTGTGCAAGGAGCCCAGCAGCACAGAGATAAGAGATTTCTCCTCTCACCCCTGCTGCTGACTTTTCCAAAGGCTGGGAGGAAGATGAGGGAAGGGAGATATGAGAGTATAAGTAGGTTTTGTGGGGAGGGGGAAGAAATCCTCCCCTAAATAAAAGAAATATTTCAATTATGCAAATTAGGGAAGAAATTGATTTCTCTGAGAGAAGATTTAGAGGGATTTGGGAGAGTAGCTTGTGATGGAAATGTACTCAGAGTTGTAAGTATAAAAATACCTTCCCTTTCCCAACAAGGAGAAAAATAGCAACAGGGAAGCTGGGGCTGAGCCAGGGATAACAGAAATACTTTGAATTTCAGGAACTTTGAATGCCAGGAGGGTGGCAAACCTCAGGAGGGCTCCATCTCCTCTCCTTGCGTTGTTTATCGGCGTTAGCGCGCTCGGTTTGGCGGTGCAGAGGGGCCCTCTGTGCTATTCCCTGTGTGGGCAGAGAATTCATAGAATCATGGGCTGCTCTGGGTTGGAAGGGACCCCAAGGACTCATAGAGTTCCAACCTCCTACTACAGGCAGGGACACCAAACTCCAGGCCTGGAGCTACATAAGGTTGCCCCAGCCAACCTGGCCTTGAACACCTCCAGGAATGGGGCATCCACCCCGTCTCTGGGCAGCCCCTTCCAGCCCCTCACCACTCTCTCTGCAAAGAACTTCCCCCTGTGATCTTCACCTTGCTCTTCTGAATTTGTCTCCTCCCCCAGCAAGCTCTGCTCCTGTGACCCTCTTTGTTCCACACTGCTGGTCAGGTCAGTGTCACGTACCACTTGCTGGTGGTCAGGGCTTTGTGACCACACCAAAGATGCTGGAGTTGCCTGGTTGAGGGGAGATGCAGCGTGTTGGACATGGAGAGCAGCAGCCAAGCCTTCATATGATTCTATGATTATTGTTCTACATTCATAGAATCCCAGACTGGTCTGGGTTGGAAGGGACCCCAAGGATCAGAGAGTTCCAACCCCCCTGACACAGGCAGGGACACCAACCTCCAGGCCTGGAGCTACACAAGGTTGCCCAGGGCCCCAGCCAACCTGGCCTTCAACACCTCCAGGGATGGGGCATCCACCCCCTCTCTGGGCAGCCTGTTCCAGCCCCTCCCCACTCTCTCTGCAAAGAACTTCCCCCTCAGATCTCCTCTAACCCTTCCCTCCTCCAGCTTCACTCCAGCCCCCTTGTCCTGCCAGGCTCTGCCCTTTGAACAAGCTGATTCCCCTCCTGTTCCTCTGCTCCCTTCAGGGACTGGCAGGCTGCAATGAGGTCCCCCCACAGCCTTCTCTTCTCCAGGCTGACCCAGCCCAGCTCCCTCAGCCTCTCTCCATAGAGGAGGTGCTCCAGCCCTCCATTGGCTTTCTGGTGCTCAGCAATAATCCTGGGTGGTAGGTTGGAGCTTTCAGGTTTATTGTTTGTCCTTATTTCATGGTTTTGATTGGAAGCTCCTCCTTGGTTGGGTGGTTGGATGGGCAGGGCTGTTGCACCAGGGATTGTACTTTGTATCTGGTGCTGCCAGATGCAGGCTGCTGCCTGGAATGTTAATGAGAGCTGCAAATCCAGGAATTAAAAGGTGGTTTCATTGGCTTTGAGGTAAAACATCTGGCCTTAGGATGGGTTCCTGCCCATTTTGGGGGACAGTGGAAGAGCTGAAGTGTAGAATCACAGATGACATTGGGTTGGAAGGGACCTTTAAAAGCCATCTAGTCCAACACCCCTGCAGTGAGCAGGGACACCTTTAAGTAGAGCTTCATCCACCCTGAGCTTGAATGTCTTCAGGGATGGGGCCTCCACCACCTCTCTGGGCAACCTGTTCCAGTGATTCACCACCCTCAGAGGGAAGAACTTCTTCCTGAGGTCTCATCTAACCCTGCCTTGCTTTAGTTTCAAACCATCACCCCTTGTCCCATTACTCCCTGCCCTTCAAAACAGTCCTTCCCAGCTTTCCTGTAGGTCCTTCAGGGACTGGATGGGGCTTGAAGGTCTCCCCAGAAGCAGCCTTTTCTTCTCCAGGCTGAACCAGCCCAACTCTCTCATCCTGGCTTCATAGGAGAGCTGCTCCAGCCCTTGGATCATCCTCGTGGCCTCCTCTGGACCTGCTCCAACAGGTCCATGTCCTTCTTGTGCTGAGGCCTCCAGAGCTGGATGCAACTCTGCAGGGGGGTCTCCCCAGAGCAGAACAGAGGGGGATTGTCCCCTCAATCTACTGGCCACACTTCTTGTGATGCAGCCCAGGATGCCATTGACCTTCTGGGCTGCAAGTGCCTGTTGTTGGCTCATGCCCAGCTTTGCATCCATCAGTACCCCACATCCTTTCCCACAGGGCTACTCTCCATCATGTCACCTCCAGCCTGTGTTGGCAGCCAGGATTGTCCCACCCCAAGTGCAGGACCTCACACTTGTCCTTGTTGAACCTTGCATGGTCCAACCTCTCTAGCTTGTCCAGGTCCCTCTGGATGACATCCCATTCGTCTGGGTGATATCCCATCCCTCTGGATGACATCCCATCCCTCTGGGTAATATCCCATCCCTCTGGGTGACATCCCATCCCTCTGGGTGACACCCCATCCCTCTGGCATGTTCACCCACCACTCAGCTTGGTGTTATCTGCAAACATGCTGAGGGTGCAGTTGATCATAGAGTCACCTGGGTTGGAAGAGACCCTTTAGATCATCGAGTCCAACCACAGCCTAACCCAGCCCAGCCCACCTCTAGGTCGTGTCCTTGAGGGGGTTGGATTCAATGATCTCTTGAGGTCCCTTCCAACCCCTACAGACCTGTGTAGGACTTCATCCACACACCTTTTAAATACCTCCAGGGATGGTGACTCCACCACCTCCCTGGGCAGCCTGTCCCAATGTTTGACAACCCTCCCAGTCAAGAAATTCTTCCTGATACCCAACCTAAATCTCCCCTGGTGCAATTTCAAGCCATTCCCTCTCAATCCTATCACTTGTCACCCAAGAGAAGACACCAACCCCAACCTCTCTGCAACCACCTTGCAGGTAGTTGTAGAGATCCCACTGGCCATGTCATTGGTGAAGATGCTAAAGACCCATCCTGGTTCTGGCCAGGACCCAGTTAACCTCCCCTAGCAGCCAGCACAGGTGAGCTGAGTCAGCCTGGGCTGTTTTTCACCCCACCTGACCCCATTTCCCTATAAAATCAGCTGGTTGGGGAAGGGCAGGGGCTTGGTGCCTCCAGGACAGCTTGAGTGTGGCTGGGGTGTCTGTTGGGTGGACCTTGTCATCGGGCAGTGCTCTGTAATTGTCAGGTTGGTAAGGTACTCTGTGTTAGCACTGGGTGTGAGTGGAACTGGGAAGGCCAATGGGATCCTTGGCTCCATCAGCAGAGACAGAGAGATGATTGTCCCTCTCTACTCTGCCCTCAGGAGGCCCCAGCTGGAGTCCTGTGTCCAGAGCTGGGGCCCCAACACAAGAAAGATGGGGAACTGTTGGAGAGGGGTCAGAGGAGCCATGAAGATGCTCAGAGGGCTGGAGCAGCTCCCTTACAAAGAGAGGCTGAGGGCAGTTGTCCCCCAGCTCTCCCTGACTTTTGTCTCCTTATTTAGGTGCTGATGTCCCCTCCTTTTAGCTGCAGAGAAACACCAGCAGGTTGATCTCTTGTAGTTCTGGAGATGCCTTGCTGTGGGAGAGCAGCCACTCATCCCCATCGTCTTCTGGCCTTTGTGGTCTGCCTGGTGTCACCTTGGTGCATCTGGAGGACACACCTTCTATGTGTCCTGCTCTTTCTAACCATAGCAAGACCAGAGGCACAAGCAGGAGGAGGTGGGGTTGGATGACACCACCAAGGTGACACATTGACAGACAGCTTGCCCTGCTCCACCAGCTTTGCCAAGTATTGTCAGGGCCACGTGTCACAGAGGCTTTCCAAGGTTGCTGGTATTTTTAGGGTGATGGCTATCAATCACTCACCCTCATCTCCAAAAACAACATTCCCATGGGCATGTCTGGAGTTTAAATTACTCGTGTGAAGTATTAGTAGCCTGGGGAAAGGAGGATCAGGAAGGAGAGAGGGAAGGAAGACTTTGGCTCTCAGGTGGCCCTGGAGCAGACAGTGAAGACTTTGATCTCTGAGTTGGCCACCCATGAGCTGATGCCAAGTTGGCCAAGACCCATGGCTAAGAAAAGGAGCATGTGCAGGAGCAGAGTAGGAAGCTCCTTTCTATTCACTTTAGCTGGGAATCAGGCTTGTGGCATCTTAACTTAGGTAGTCTGAGGGCTCAAGAAGTAGGATCTGATAAAAGCACAGGGCAGGAACCAAAAGAAGGTTCTCAGGGTGCTCCAAAACACAGAGCCCACCCACCAGTCACATATATGCCTAGGCTTAATGGGAAAGCCAGCACTGAAAACATCAAAAAGCAGGTGAGGAACCCAGGACTGGTGCCCCACAGCCCCCATGGGATGAGGAGGAGTGCCCCAGTCCAGCAGCTCTGTTGCTGGACTAGGCTCCTTCCCAGCTTTGGTCCAGTTATCCATCCCTTCTTCTAGTTCATCATCTTCAAGATATAAGTCCCTGCCTGTACTGGTGGCTGCCCAGCTGTGGTCTTAGCAGCCTTTAGGAGAGGTGACCAGGACGTGCTGGGTACCACAGGGTGGGTTAAGCCACCAGCTCCATCCTTGTGAGAGCACCTTGGGCTTCCCAACCTGGAAACCTTGAGCTCACTAATTTGGCAGGACCAGGATGATGTCCACAGGGGTGACATGCAGCCAGCAGTGGTTGCTGAAGAATATTAAGGGCAAGCCAATGACCCAGGCTGTAGTTACTGCTGGTAGGAACCATGGTGAAGATAGATGAGTGTCCTCTGTGGTCAGATAATTGATGAAGGAAGAGGAGAGCTTGGTTAGCTCTGCTCTCCTAACCAAGGAGAGCTTGGTTTGTTGCTTGGTGGGGTCACAATCCCTCCTCACCTGCTGGCATCAGGCTGTATCTGGACTCTGGGGGAAATCTGCCTGTTAAAGATGCAGCAGGAAGGGGATGAAATCCATCCTTGGTGGTCTCCATAGCAGATCTATCTTCTCACCTTGCTCATTGGTTCAGCCAGTTGCCACTGGGCGATGCAGCCCAAATATTTCTGCTGTTCAGGACACGATGCTACAATTGTGGAGGGAGTTTCAGAAGCTCATTGAGTGGTTGAGATCCCAAAACCAGTCTGGAGGGACCAGGAGAGACCCAAATTCACCATGTCCCATCAGTTTCTGCTGGTCAGGACGTGCTGCTACGATTGTGGAGGGAGTTTTGGAAGTCTGGAAGGGCTCATTGAGTGGTTGAGGTCCCACAACTAGTCTAGAGGGATCCAAATTCACCATGCCCCAGTAGCATCTGCTGGTCAGGACGTACTGCTACAATTGTGGAGGGAGTTTTGGAAGTCTGGAAGGGCTCATTGAGCGGTTGAGGTCCCACAACCAGTCTAGAGGGACCCAAATTCTCTGTGCCCCAGTAGTTTCTGCTGGTCAGGGAATACTGCTATTATTGTGGAGGGGGTTTCAGAAGTCTGGAAGGGCTCAATGAATGGTTGAGATCCCACAACCAGTCTAGAGGGACCAGGAGGGACCCAAATTCTCTGTGTCCCAGTAGTTTCTGCTGCTCAGGGAATTCTGCTATGATTGTGGAGGGAGCTTTCTAAGTCTGGAAGGGCTCATTGAGTGGCTGAGATCCCACAACCAGTCTGGAGGACCAGGAGGAACCCAAATTCACCATGTCCCATCAGTTTCTGCTGGTCAGGACGTATTGCTACAATTGTGGAGGGAGTTTTGGAAGTCTGGAAGGGCTCATTGAGTGGTTGAGATCCCACAGCCAGTCTGGAAGGACCAGGAGGAACCCAAATTCTCTGTGCCCCAGTAGTGTCTGCTGGTCAGGACGTGCTGCTACGATTGTGGAGGGAGTTTTGGAAGTCTGGAAGGGCTCATTGAGTGGTTGAGATCCCACAACCAGTCTGGAAGGACCAGGAAGGACCCAAATTCATGCAGCTCTTCAACAGCAAGAAGCCAACAGGAGGCTCAAGTCCTTGAGAACTCAAAAAGCTGCTACAGAAAGGGAAGGAAGAAATTGTTCCTCACATCTCCTGGAGTGAGGACAAAGTCGTGGGCAAGCAACAAGCAGGGTGCCAGGAGATGGTGGAGCCTCATGCAGGGAGATATTTAGAAAATAAATATAAAATTCAATAAAAATGCCTCTTTGTGGGCATTTTTTCTGCAGAACTTGGTAGTTGGACTCACTCCACCTTTTTCTGAAGGACAGGAAGGACAAGTGGCTCTGGGAAAGAAAATAACAGGGAGAGGAATGAACTGGGAGTGCAGCTCCTGCTCCCAGACACGTCACAGACAGTGCCTCTGGTATCTTCTGTGCCAGTGTGGGACTCAGTGAGGAGTTGATAACATGATGTGCTTCCCTCTGCTCTGGGGACAGCAAGGATCCCTCCTTCCAGCATCTCCATCCAAGCAAGCTCTGCTCTCCCTCTTCAGCATCACCTGCATGGATAGCACCTCCCAAGGACCCCAAAATGGGGTTGAAAACCCTCTTCTGGTTCGGGTGATCCACGTGCCACCTCGTTGTGACAGGTTGTGAGGTAGCAGAAGAGCCTTTTCTTGCAGAACATCCCCAGCAGTGGCCCTGAAAGCTTTTGGACAAGGTGGAAAGGACTGGAGAGCAGCAAGGATGGCAAAGGGGAAAAGCAAAGCATGGTTTTAAGGAGATAGTGTGAGCTGGGCAAAGCTCATGTCTCAACTTCCCTTGGAACAACAGGCCATGGTCCAACTTGAGGGTACTGTGGAGAAGATCTCCCTTTAGCTGTGCTTCCACAGAAGCAGGGGAGAAGGTTTGATTCTTAATGAATGAGGTAACTTGGCATTTGGAGAGAAGCTTTGAGCTCTCACAGTCCAGGAGGTCCCCTGAGAGTGGTAGGTGGTGAAAAGCATGCCTTGGGCAAGATGTCTAGAGGAAGGCACAAGGATGACCCAAGGGCTGGAGCACATCTCCTATGAAGACAGGCTGGGAGAGTTGGGCTAGTTCAGCCTGGAGAACAAAAGGCTGCTTCTGGGAAGACCTCCAAGCCCCTTCCAGTCCCTGAAGGGACCTCCAGGGAAGCTGGGCAGGACTGTTTTTAATGGCATAGAGCAATGGGACAAGGGGTGATGGTTTTAAGCTAGAGCAGGGAAGGGTGAGATGAGACCTTCAGAAGAAGCTCTTCACTTTGAGGGTGGTGAGACACTGGCCCAGGTTTCCCAGAGAGATGGTGGAGGCCCCATCCCTGGAAACATTCAAGGTCAGGCTTGATGAAGCTCTGAGCAACCTCATTTAGTGAAGATGTCCCTGCTCACTGCAGGGAGGTTGGACTAGATGGTCTTTGAAGGGCCCTCCCCACCCAACACATCCCATGAGCCTGTCATTCTGTGAGTTGGTCTCCACTGAGCCCTGGTGAGCTCAGCACGTCTTCCAGCTGAGCTTTCATCCCTGCTCACACCAGGACTCCCACAGAAGCTGCTGATTGGGTGGAGATTTGGGGATGATTATTCTCCTCTTGCAATTAAGAAGGTCCCCATCAGCACTTGTTCACATGGGTGTGTTGTATGGACAGAACCAGGCTCCACATGGGTTTGGAGAACAGGCTCCTGGGTTTGGGGTGTGCAGGTACAGACTTTGGGGGTCACACAACACCAAGATGCTGTAGGATGTTCCACATTGAAAGACCTTCAGTGGAAGCCTGCAGGCCATTGTCCCAGGGGATGTGAAGTGGCTGCTGAGGGATCCAATGAGCTTAAAAATCAAGGAGATGAAGCTGGGGGTGTCTACTACCACTGCCCCAGCTCCTGCTTGCTTCTCCATGGCCATCACACACATCCTCACAGCCATGATGAGATGCTCATCCCATCTGGGGATGGCCCTCAGGGGTTGTTTGACCATGAAGGGGACAGAGAGCAGCTGCTCCTCTCACCCATCCTTTTGGAGACTGAGGTGTCCATGCATCCTGTGGGTTCAGGTAGTTGGCTGAGATGTCCCTCCTTGCCCCAGGGTATTGGGACTCCACTTTGATGATGCCAGAAGTAGACTTTGGGGTACAAAGCAATGGTGTGGGGGGTCACATTTCCAGGGGCTAGGACATCTCTGTGTGGGTTGGGGCTGTGTTTGGAAGCTCCTTTCCAAGTGATGCTTGGGATTATTATTTTGGGTTTCATGTGGCCTGACTGTGGTAGGGGACCAGAGGAGGGTGTCAATCCCAGGTGGGGTGCTGGATGGAGGGGACATGGTGGATTAATCTGGGTGCTGGGAGGAGTGGAAAGCAAGAAGAAGCAGGAAGGATGAAGCTCTGCGTAGGCAGCTTCTCTCTCTGGGACTGGGGATCCCAGTACAGGGCTAGTCCCAGGTGAGGACCATGGTGGGGTCAGTCCCTGCTCCATACAGGGACTATATTCCCAAACACACATGAAACTGTCCCAAATGTACATCTACCCCAAGGCTGGTCCCCAGCAGATGACTCTGCTCACTCCTCCACTGCTGTTCAGCTCCAAGAAGCACCAAGACACGAGCGGGGAGGGTCAATTCGGGGCTGTCTCCTAGAGGAGACACCAAGGGGTGTCATCACTTTTCAGGGCTTGGTTTTCCAGCCCACACATCCTTTGTGCACCCTGAGGTGCCAGGGAGGGGTGTGAGCTGGTTCCACTGCGTTTGGGACGGTGGTGATACCCTGGTCTCTCCATCATCATCATCTTCACCCAGTAGGAGAGCCTTGGGATGCTTGGGTACGTTCTTCCTGCTGTGGCTGAGGGGCTGGGCAGTGGTCCTGGGGCAGCAGGTCTGTCTGGTTGTGGGCATGGGAGGGGGGGGATGGGGGCTTCACTCACTGATGGCAGCCCTGTGTTTCTCCCCTCAGGACATCATCCCTGCGGTGGAACGCCGGCACCAAGGAGCGGATGCTGATCAAGGTGACCGACCGCGAGCCCAGCTTCCTCATGCACCAAGGCAACGGCTACACCCCTGAAAACCAACCAGGCACCCGTTCCCGGCGACCTTCAGGGGGTCAACAGTCACCCAACCTACAAACCTTCGCCCCTGACACTGACAACTCCGTTTTCTTCCCAGAGAGGAAGCAGTCACCCTTCTTGAAGAGGGCCGAGCACGTGGGGAGCTGCTCGCCGTTGCTCGGCCGGGGGGACTCCTTCTGCTCCCCTCTCCAAGCCCAGCACCGTAAGCACTCCAGCGAGTCGCAACCCTCCTCACCCCGTTATGCCTACGAGCCCCCACTCTATGAGGAACCCCCCATGGAGTACCAGGCTCCCATCTATGATGAACCCCCTGTAGATATGCAGTACGAAGCCAGCGGGAGCTACAAAGCCGGCTCGCCGCAGAAGTCACCCATCCGCAAACCTCACCCCTTCCTCCAGTCACCCAAACAAGGCTCCAACTCACCCTACCAACAGCTGGTGCTCACCAAACAGAAGTGTCCAGACCGGTTCATGAGCTTGGAGTACAGCCCAGCTGGCAAGGAGTACGTCAGGCAACTGGTCTACGTTGAGCAGTCAGGCTCCAGCCCCAAGATGAAGACGGGGTTGAGGCACAAATATTCCCCCAACCCCATCGGCGGCTCCTACTCGTTGCAGCACAGCCCTTGTCTGGTCAGGGACCAACGCTTGGAGATCAAATCAGGTGACTACAGCAGCATGGAGGGACCTGACTTCTGCCCTGGCTCAACAAGTGGCCAAATGGCTCAGGGTGAGGACTCTATGTCATGGTCCAGTCAACAGGACACCTTGTCCTCCACCGGTTACTCGCCCTCCACCCGGAAAAGGAAAAGCCGGAAGCCTTCCCTATCCCATGATCCCAACGCCTCCTCCACGGATGGTTCAGGGGACCGGGAGGTGTTGGGGGAGCAGATGTTGAGTGAGGAACGAGCCACCCCGGGATCTACCAGGTCACCCATGAACCGTACTGAAAGCAAAGCGGTGGAGGCGGAAGCGGCGCGGGGCTTCCCCGAGCCCTTCCTGGCACAGGCACGTTTGGCTTGGGAAGCCCAGCAAGCCCACTACCACATGAAACAACGGAGCAGTTGGGATTCCCAGAAGGATGGGTCAGGCTATGAGAGCGATGGAGCTCTCCCTTTGCCCATGCCGGGTCCCGTGGTGAGAGCCTTCAGTGAAGATGAGGCGTTGGCACAGCAGGAGAACAAGCACTGGAAGAGGAACACCTTTGAGAAGCTGGGCTTCCCTCAGATCTTGCTGGAGAAGAGCGTCTCCGTGCAGACCAACCTGGCTTCACCCGAGCCCTACTTGCATCCATCTCAGGTAACGTCCTCAGGGATATCCCTGGCTTCATGGCATGTCCTGAGAACACCAGCCCTTGCCCACCATGAAGCACCTTCTCAGGTGCCACACCAGGTTGGGCAGACCAGACCATGCCATGTAGCAGTGTGACATCCACGCCGCCCTCCCCATGGAAGCTCCTTCTTCTAAATCCCTGCCTCTGGTGTAGATCCAATGGGATGGTCCTCAGGCAATCCCACGCCTTGGTAGCCACTGAGTGCCAGCACAGGCACCTCTGCACCATGGTAGCACCCACCCAACCCCCAGGAGACCCCTCAAATGCTCATCCCTGGGTGTGCTTGGTCCTTCTGGCACACACAGAGGGCTTTGCAGTAACTCATCTCCTTGTTTCTTGTCATGGCACCATCTGACAGCAATGGTGCAGGAGATTGTCCCTTAGCAATCCCACCAGTCTCCAGTCCCCATCCAGCTGGAGATGCATGGGGAGATGGTTGGGGTGTGTAAATGATCCTGAGAAGATCAGCCCCTTTCCACTCTCTTTCCATGCTTCAATTTCCAAAGGCATCCTTGGCCAGAAATGAGGGTTTCAGTTGGGGGGGGGGTCTCAACCCACCATCCCAGTTCCAGCCATCCAAGTAGTGGTGGAATCATCCCATGAAGGTCCTGCCTCAGTTTCCTCCATGGTACACTGGGTGGTGATGACCTGCCTGCCAGATTTGCTTTCTCAGAAAGTTGGTCCTTGGAAAGCTGGTCCCTCAAAGCTGGTCCTTGGAAAGCCGGTCCCTCAAGGTTGGTCCTTAGTAATCCAGTCCCTCAAAGAAATTGGTCCTTGGAAAGCTGGTCCCTCAAGGTTGGTCCTTAGTAACCCAGTCCCTCAAAGAAGTTGGTCCTTAGTAAGTTGGTCCTTGGAAAGCTGGACTCTCAAAACTGGTCCTTAGTAACCCAGTCCCTCAAAGAAATTGGTCCTTGGAAAGCTGGTCCCTCAAAGCTGGTCCTTAGTAACCCAGTCCCTCAAAGAAGTTGGTCCTTGGCAAGCTAGTCCCTCAAAACCTTGGGATGAAACAGCCACAAGCACACCAGCTTTCCAGGATGATCTTCCCAGGGCTCTGAGCTGCTTGTTCCCATCCTGGGACTGAGCTGCCCCAGCTCTGGAGACCCCTCCTGCTCCAGGGTCCCAACCCAGAGAGGCTCTTGGAGTTACCACAGACCATTCTTGTGATGGTGCAGCCCTCCAGTTGCTGACAGCCCATCATGAGCTCTGGCCTGGACCTGCTGGAGCTGGCTCATCATTTTTGTCCACTTTCCAGCCCATCAGATGTTTCCCCTCAGCAGCTCCTGGCTTCCATCTCTTGTGTCCTTCCCACACCAGCATCCAGGACCCAAAATCTGCCCCTCTGACCCATGGTGCCCCACTGTGGGCAAGGACCATGATATTGGCTGCATCCCCATGGCCAGAGGAGCCCAGATGTGGGGAAGAGAAGACAAGGGTTTCTGGAGGAAGGCCTTGATTGGCTTTTGGGTGTATTGAAGGTTGACATAAGGAAAGGCCATGGTGGCTTTTAGAAATGGATGGTGATGCCATGGTGGGGGTAGTTACCCTGCTGAGAGAAGTTTGACCTGGAAGATGGAGCTTGTTAACAGCAAGGAGGAGACAAACCCTGGATGTAGACCCCAGGAAACACCAAATGATCCGGAAGATTCTTCTTTGCCCATGGGAATTGTAAGGGAATCAACATCCAAAGGCAGCAGAAGAAACCTCCCTGTGCACAGATGTCCCCAAGGATGAGGTTGGTTCAAACCCAAAAACCAGGTGAGCTCCAAATCTTGGATGCTCACACTGGCCAAGAGGAATAGCTGCCACCATTGGTGATCCTCTGCCTTCTGCATGGAGCTTTGGGATGCTGCCCAAGCATTGAGGACGTTGTCCTCAAGCTGAGGGATGCCCATTCCAGCAAGAGCAGATCTCCAGCCGTGCTGGGAAGTGTCTCCTGGCGTTTTGCTCCTTGGGAATTTTTCCCAGTGGTGGGATTCACCACCCTGGCACCTGAGGTTTTGGGAGTCTCACCTCATCCATGGGAGTGTTTAATTTATCTGCATGACTTCATAAACCTACCCCGTGCCTCAGTGTCCCATGGCTGGCCACAGCACATGTGCATCCATGTCTGGAGATGGTTTCATCTCATCTTTTATTGGTGATGGTGATTGTCAAGGCCCAATAGTGACAGGAGAAGGAGCAGTGATTTTCAGCTGAGGGTAGGTGTAGGTTGGACACTAGGAAAGACATTTTTCACCCTGAGGATGGTGAGACACTGGACCAGGTTGCCCAGAGAAGTTGCCAATGCCCCATCCTTGGAGTTGTTCAAGGTTGTGCAGGGCTTTGGGTGACCTGGTTTTAGTGGGAGATGTCTCTGTCCATAGCAGGGCATGTTGGACTAAATGACCTTTGAAGGTCCCTCTCAACCCAATGTTCACATCTGAGGTCTTTCACGTGGGTTTATCACGGTGTCCTACACCCCCATCAGCTGGGGACCTTCAACATCAGTTGAAGTGGAAGCTTCTGCAGACCTGTAGCCAACCCTGGAGAGGAGCTTTGTGGTGGAGAATGACCACACTGCCAGAAATGGAGAAGAAAATGGGACCACAGCAGTGCTGGGGATAATGTTTGAGGAGGTGAGAAGTGTGCAGGAGCCATGACAAGGTAGCACAAGCCCAGTGTCCCCATGGTGGCCCTGCACCAGGTTGCATCCAAGCCCCATCCATGTGGCACCAGGACCTCCTTCCCCACAGCATACTTGAGTTTGCACTGGGGTTTGAGCGTTCCCCTAATCCCTGAGCCAAAAGGAGGGTCATCTCCTGCCAGGAGGTCATGGCCATCAGCACCCCATAGCTCACCCCCTTGTTGTCACCCCCAAGTTCATTTAGGACTTTGCTAATTAGAGCTGAAGCTAATTTTCTATTGGCACAAGCAGCAGAGGACCCATCCCGTTTTGTTGCCTGTGTCACTCCCCAGCCTGACCACGCTGTCCACTGGAGTGGACTTGGCTGGAGAAGGCTGATATCCTCAGCCAGAGTGGTGCTTTGCTGCTCCCTAGTTGCTCTGGATGAACATCGTGGTGGTGGTCCAGGTTATGGACCAGGTTTTGGAAGAGTGTCCATCCCAAGTGCCCTTGTTTGCCTTTCTCCATGCTGGGCATCAGCTGTTTTGGTGGTCACAGCTGCAGAGCAAGAAGCTGTTCCAGACATGGAGCAAATCCTTCCAGCCAGAAAGCCCTCCATGCCTTCAGCTGTCCTTCAGAGGACCTTTCAGGTGACATGGCCTCCATAGGAATTGAGGTTGAACTGTCCCCATGGCCAGTTCCCTGCCCTCCTCACCACGGTGCAAGGTGGAAGCTGAGCAACATCAGTGGAAAGAGGAGACCTTGGCGCTGGGAAGGAACGAGCTGTTGAGTGAGGAGACAACAAACTCCAACTCTTTGAAGGAGCAGAGGTCCAGTCATCTTACAGCAGCTCTGGGTGGCTTCCTTGGCCCCTCCTGGACTTGCCACCCACACGTGGCCTTGGCTGTTTCCACCTTGGTTCCACCTCCTGCTTTTCTTCTTCTGTTCCTCATGTGAAGCCCATTGCCAAGGTGCCATTGCAGTCACCTCATGCATGATCCCCACTCAGACACCAACATGGTTTCTCTGCATGTAGTAGGGACAGCAGTGTCACCTCTGGATGGTGTGACATGTCCTCTGCCAAGGGAAGGCCATGCCTCCCATGTGTCACCTCCCCAGGGCCACGTGACACTGGCCTGGCTGTTGCACTCACAGAAGAGGGAGCTGATGGACAATGAAACCATGGTGGAGGGCTGCAGGACCAGGGAGAAGTCCATCCCAAATGTCCTTGTTTGCCTTCCTCCATGCTGGTCATCAGCTGTTTGGGTGTCCCTCCACCTCCTGGGGTGGTATCCATAAGCTGTGCTGGTTCCAGCAGCAGAAGGACACTGGTCTGCAGGGGTACCCTTTGCTTCCATGGAAGTCCTTCCCAGCTGGGTGCTCTGCAGGTGAGGGTACATCCCATCCCAGGAAGCTCGTGTCCCTCTGCACGTGGGTTATAAAGACACAACAGCCCTTTTGTCTGTGGGTTGGAGGAGCCACCAGACTCCTTCTGGGCGTGTGACCACTGGAGAACCATGCTGGAACACGGCTCCTGGGGAGAAGAGGTTATTCAGGGGGTTGGTTACAGGTGAGTGTGTCCACTCTCTGGGGCCCAAAGGACTGGTGGAGCCCAAAAACCACTTGCCCTTTGCTTCCCCCACGTTAGTAGCCACCAGCTCCATCTGGCCATGACTGCGGAGCCTCAGTGACCAGGGTGTCTGGCCAGCTCCTTGAAGAGGATGGAGCTTTCGGCATGAGTGGGGGGCAACCTCTTGATGCTGCCGTGGGTGGGTGGGTTGGTTTTGTTGGCCTCCTGGTCGGTCGGTCGGTCGGTCGGCCTCCTGGTTGGTTGGTTGGTCGGTTGGTCGATTGATTGTTTGGTCGGCCTCATGGTTGGTTGGTCAGCCTCCTGGCCGGCTGGTCGGTCGGTTGGTCGGTCGGCCTCCTGGTTGGTCGATCGGTTGGTCGGTCGGCCTCCTGGTTGGTTGGTTGGTCGGTCGGTCGGCCTCCTGGTTGGTTGGTTGGTCGGTCGGTCGGCCTCCTGGTTGGTTGGTTGGTCGGTCAGTCGGCCGGCCTCCTCGTTGGTTGGTTGGTTGGTCATTTGGTTGTTTGGTCAGCCTCATGGTTCGTCAGTCGGCCTCCTGGCTGGCTGGTCAGTTGGTTGGTTGGTCGGCCTCCTGGCTGGCTGGTCGGTTGGTCGGTCCGTCGGTTGTCTGGTTGGTTGGTTGGTCAGTTGGTTGGTTGATCGGTCAGCCTCCTGGTTGGTCAGTTGGTTGGTCGGTCGGTTGGTTGGTCAGTCGGTCGGCCTCCTGGCTGATCGGTTGGTTGGTCGGTCGGCCTCCTGGCTGGTCTGTTGGTTGGTTGGTCGGTCGGCCTCCTGGCTGGTCAGTTGGTCGGCCTCCTGGCTGGTCGGTCGGTCAGTCGGCCGGCCGGCCTCCTGCTTGGTCGGTCGGTCGGTCGGCCTTCTGGCTGGCTGGTCAGTTGGTTGGTCGGCCAGCCTCCTGGCTGGTCGGCTGGTTGGTCGGTCGGTTGGTCGGTCGGTCACCCTCCTGTCAGTCAGTCAGTTGTTTGTCTGGTTGGCCGGCCTCCTGGTTGGTCAGTCGGTCGGTCGGTGGGTCGGTCTCATGGTTGGTCGGTAGCCTCCTGGCTGGCTGGTCGGTTGGTCAGTCGGTTGGTTGTCTGGTTGGTTGGCCTCCTGGTCGGTGGGAAGGTTGGTTGGTCAGTTGGTCGATCAGTCGGCCTCCTGGTCGGTCGGTTGGTTGGTCGGTCAGCTGGCCTCCTGGTCGGTCGGTTGGTTGGTCGGCTGGCCTCCTGGTCGGTCGGTCGGTCGGCCGGCCTCCTGGTCGGTTGGTTGGTCGGCCGGCCTCCTGGTCGGTCGGTTGGTTGGTCGGCCGGCCTCCTGGTCGGTCGGTCGGTCGGTCGGCCGGCCGGCCTCCTGGTCGGTCGGTCGGTCGGTCGGCCGGCCGGCCTCCTGGTCGGTCGGTCGCGGTCGGTCGGCCGGCCTCCTGGTCGGTCGGTCGGTCGGTCGGCCGGCCTCCTGGTCGGTCGGTCGGTCGGCCGGCCGGCCTCCTGGTCGGTCGGTCGGTCGGTCGGCCGGCCGGCCTCCTGGTCGGTCGGTCGGTTGGTCGGTCGGCCGGCCTCCTGGTCGGTCGGTTGGTTGGTCGGTCGGTCGGCCGGCCTCCTGGTCGGTCGGTTGGTTGGTCGGTCGGTCGGCCGGCCTCCTGGTCGGTCGGTCGGTCGGCCGGTCGGTCGGCCTCCTGGTCGGTCGGTTGGTTGGTCGGCCGGTCGGTCGGCCTCCTGGTCGGTCAGTTGGTTGGTCGGTCGGTCGGCCGGCCTCCTGGTCGGTCGGTTGGTTGGTCGGTCGGTCGGCCGGCCTCCTGGTCGGTCGGTTGGTTGGTCGGTCGGTCGGCCGGCCTCCTGGTCGGTCGGTTGGTTGGTCGGTCGGTCGGCCGGCCTCCTGGTCGGTCGGTTGGTTGGTCGGCCGGCCGGCCTCCTGGTCGGTCGGTTGGTTGGTCGGTCGGCCGGCCTCCTGGTCGGTCGGTTGGTTGGTCGGTCGGCCGGCCTCCTGGTCGGTCGGTCGGTCGGCCTCCTGGCTGGTCAGTCGGTTGATCGGTTGATTGATTTCTTGGCTTCATGGTTGGTCGGTTGGTCGGTCGGCCTCCTGGTTGGTCGGTCGGCCTCCTGGTTGGTCGGTCGGCCTCCTGGTTGGTCGGTCGGCCTCCTGGTTGGTCGGCCGGCCTCCTGGTTGGTCGGCCGGCCTCCTGGTTGGTCGGCCGGCCTCCTGGTTGGTCGGCCGGCCTCCTGGTTGGTCGGCCGGCCTCCTGGTTGGTCGGCCGGCCTCCTGGTTGGTCGGCCGGCCTCCTGGTTGGTCGGTCGCTTGGTTCATTGGCTTCATGGGCTGGTTGGTTGATTGGTTGGTTGGTTAGTTGGCTGGTCTGGCATCGTAATAACATTGATTTATCTGGCTGTTGTCTCCTAGTCGGAAGATCTCGGTGCCTGCGCCCAGTTTGAGAGCAGCAGGCAGACCAGGAACATGATGCCTAGCGCCAGCTGTGTCTTCCCCACCTTCAACCTGAGGAAGCCCTCTTCAGAGACGGACATTGAGAACTGGGCCTCCAAGCACTTCAACAAGCACACCCAAGGGCTCTTCCGCAGGAAGGTGTCCATCGCCAACATGCTGGCCTGGAGCAGCGAGTCCATCAAGAAACCCATGATCATGACCAACGACCGCAACGTCAAGAAAGAGGCGTGTGAGATATTTAAACTGATTCAGATGTACATGGGGGATCGGCGGGCCAAGACGGACCAGCTCAACGTGGCCTTGGAGATCGCCACCAAAGGCTGGAGCATGCAGGGGCTGAGAGATGAGCTCTACATCCAACTGTGCCGTCAGACCACCGAGAACTTCCGTTATGAGAGCCTGGCCAGGGGCTGGGAGCTCATGGCCATTTGTTTGGCCTTTTTCCCACCCACACCCAAATTCCATTCCTACCTAGAAGGATATATCTACAGGCACATGGATCCGGTGAATGACACTAAAGGTAAGAGAGAACCCGCTGCCCGGTGGCTTTTGGTCCTCCTGATGTTCCAATCCATTCGATTTGTTACTCTTTTGGTCCTTTCCACTTCACATTTCTGAGTCTCCTTGGTGAAAGGTGGGCAAGGAACTCATCCAACGTCCCTACTGGAGGTGCAACGAGTGAGGTGGTGCCTTGACAGCTGTCCTTTTCTCTCCCAGCACACAGACATCCAGCGTGAGACCCACCATGAAATGAGCCTTGACACCTTCACTGCAGGCTCAGCGTCACCTCCACAGTGGGTAGCCAAATGCAGGAGGTCCCAGGACTACTTCTGGCCTGTGAGGACACCTTTAGAGGTTCCTTCCATGCCAGAACTTCTCCTAGCCCGTGAGGACAGCTTTGGAGGTTCTTTCCAACCCAAATCATTCTAGAATTCTGTGATTTCACCATCTCCAGGTGTTTCTTCTGGCTTTTCAAGTAGCTTTGGACCAAAACCCACCCCTGCTGGGACCAAAAGCCACCTTGATTCCCAGCTCCCAAGGTGGGTTTTGGTCATGGCAGGTAGAAGAGACATACATTTTGTTTATTTGACCCCAAATGGGTGGGAATTGTAAGAGCCTCTCCCTGGTCCTGGACTCAGGCCTCATCACTCCTTCAATGATGGTGCTGTCTCATGGGTGATGGTATCTGGTCTGGCAGGGGTGTGAGGATCATTGTGGCTTGTCATGAGTCCAGCAGGAGGGAATGCTGCCTGCTGACCACCCCACTGCACAGATGGAGGGTTTGGTGTCTCCATCTCATGGGGTTGGTGCCATCTCATGGTGAGTGGTGGATGAGGCAGAGATGGGGGTCCAGGAGGTCCCTTATTTTCACCGTTGGCCAGGCAACCTTGGGAGATGAAGCCCAAATTGGTCCAGGTGTTGCTGGGATGGGCAGGGATATCTGGGGGACACCGGCATCACATGGAGAGGTGGTGGATCTTGTCCCCACCAGCTTGGGGACAAGAGATGAACCCAACCAAGCTATCCACAGGGAAAGCCATAGGGTGGACAAAGAAGTCCCACATCTGAGGGCAGCAGGACGTGATGGGTTGGGGCCAACACACAAGGAGATCCCACCAGGTGAAGAACACCCACCCACATCAAACCACAGCCAGAATGGGGGGCTTCCCATGCCACGTCCCCACCACCACCCAACCTTCCTGCAGCAGAGGTGTCAAGCTCATTTCACGGCGGTCGCTGGATTCTGCTCACCGGTGGTGAAAACCAGGTGAAGGTCCCCCTGCTACACCCCCAGGGTGTAGCTCTGCTCCAGCCATGCTCCAACACCCAGTTCAGCCAGATGTCACCCAACTGTGTTTCCTTCTTTATTTTCCTTGGCATTTTCATGGTCTTTTCTCATTTTAATCATAATTTTATTTATTTCCGTGTCCATTTGGATTTAATTTCAGTTCCCTCATGTAATGTTTGTTGCTGTAGGGTTTGGGGTTTGGGTTTTTTGAGGTTTATTTTCCTTTTTGCAATTTTTAAAAATAATTTTATTAGTTTTGTTTTCAGTTAATTTCTTTATTTTATTTTTTTAAAATTTTCTGTTTCATTTTCTTAATTTTCATTTTTATTTTTACCTTTTTACTTTCATTTTCTGTTTTTTTTCCTTTCATCTTTAATTTTATTTTTATTATTTCCCCTTTATTTTTATTATTTCCCCTTTATTTTTATTATTATTTCCCCTTTATTTTTATTATTATTCCCCCTTTATTTTTATTATTATTTCCCCTTTATTTTTATTATTATTTCCCCTTTATTATTTCCCCTTTATTTTTATTATTATTTCCCCTTTATTATTATTTCCCCTTTATTATTATTTCCCCTTTATTATTATTTCCCCTTTATTATTATTTCCCCTTTATTATTATTTCCCCTTTATTATTATTTCCCCTTTATTTTTATCATTTCCCCTTTATTTTTATTATCATTTCCCCTTTATTTTTCTTTATTTTATCTTTATTTTCATCCTTTATTTCCCTTATTGTTTTTTTTCCTTTTCATTTCTTTTTCTTTTCCTTTCTATTTTCTCTCTACTCATTCTCATTCATTTTATTTTATTCCATTCCTATATCCACTTCTATTTTCTTTTCTACTTCCCATTATATTTCCAGTCATATTTTCAGGTTTATTTCCAGTTTTTTATTTTCATTTCTAGTTTCAGTTTTGTTTTTAGTTTCATTTCTCTTTCCAGTTTTATTTCCCATTGTATTTTCAGTTTTATTTTCATTTCTATTTTCAGATTTATTTTCATTTCTATTCCCAGTTTTATTTTCCTTTGGATTTTCAGTTTTATTTTCATTTTCAATTTCGGATTTATTTTCTTTTCTATTTTCAGCTTTATTTTCAGTCTTCTTTTTATTTCTATTTTCAGTTTTATTTTCCTGTGGAGTTTCAGTTTTATTTTCATTTCTATTTTCAGATTTCATTTTTATTTTCAGTTTTCATTTCTATTCCCAGTTTTATTTCCCATTATTTTTTCATTTCTATTTTCAGTTTGATTTCCAGTTTTATTTTCATTTCTATTTTCAGAATTCTTTTCCTATTTCCAGTTTTATTTCTGTTTCTATTTTCAGAATTCTTTTCCTATTTCCAGTTTTATTTTTGTTTCTATTTCCAGTTTTATTTCCAGTTTCATTTTCATTTCTATTTTCAGAATTCTTTTCCTATTTCCAGTTTTATTTTCACTTCTAGTTTCAGTTTTATTTCCAGTTTTATTTTCATTTCTATTTTCAGAATTCTTTTGCTATTTCCACTTTTATTTTTGTTTCTATTTTCAGTTTTATTTCCAGTTTCATTTTCATTTCTAGTTTCAGAATTCTTTTCCTATTTCCAGTTTTATTTTTGTTTCTATTTTCAGTTTTATTTCCAGTTTTATTTTCATTTCTATTTTCAGAATTCTTTTGCTATTTCCAGTTTTATTTTTGTTTCTATTTTCAGTTTAATTTCCAGTTTCATTTTCATTTCTAGTTTCAGAATTCTTTTCCTATTTCCAGTTTTGTTTTTGTTTCTAGTTTCAGTTTTATTTCCACTTTTAATTTCATTTCTAGTTTCAGATTTCACTTCTAGTTTCAGATTTCTTTTCCTTTCCATTTCCACTTGTATTTCCAGTTCCATTCCCACTGTTATTTCCCATTCCACTTCCAGTTTTTATTTTCATTTCCACCACCTTTTTTTAATTATTATTTTCCTTTATTTTCATTCCCTTTTATTCCCCTGTCCCCCTCTTTTTTTTTGGGAGGGTTTCCCCCCCATTTTTTTGTTTCCATTTTAATTTCCACTCTTCCAGTTCCGTTTTCCCCTCCCATCCCACACCCCTTTGTCTTCATCACTTTGTTTGTTCCCCAGTGACCCAGCACATTAAAGAAATCCTGGAAAGGACCAATAAGAAGAAATCCAAATTGAGAAAGAAACCCAAGCCCTATATCGAAGAGCACGATGGTAGGGGCCCTCTCGCCGCTCGCTTGGGGCTTCTTTCTCTCAGCCTTAGTCGCCAACCTCCTTCTTCTTCTTCTCCTTGGTTCTTCTCCCCTCCACTCTGCTCCCTGCCCGGATGCTCAGATGAGGGAGGGAGGGTGCGGGGAGGAGGGGGCGACTCCATGATGGCCAAGATCTAGTTTGGCTCAGGATCTGAAGCGGATAGAAGGCCGTAGGCGACTCTAATCAGGAAGGCAGGAAATAATCATATGTTATCATATATATATCATCTATTGTCTTCATCAGTGAGAGTGAGTGCGATGGGTTTGGAGGTGACACCAAGCTGGGTGGTGGGGTTGATGCTCCTGAGGGACCTGGACAAGCTGGAGGAGCAGGTTCATGTGAACTTCATGAGGTTCAACCAGGCCAAGGTCCTTCAGTTGAGTGGGGACAGCTCTAATATATCACATTATATATTGATCTATAATGTCATATACTGATATATCATGTTTATTGATTTATAACAGTATATATCAATCTATAATTACATATCTTGATCTACAATATATTATCTATCAATATATAACAGTATATATCAATCTATAATGGTTATCGATATATGTATCGATCTATAATGGTTATTTATTGATATATAATGGTATATATCAATCTATAATGACATATCTTGATCTATAATATATTATCTATCAATATACAATGATATATATCAATCTATAATGGTTATCTATTGCTATATGTATCGATCTATAATGTTTATTTATTGATATATAATGGTATATTTCAATTTATAATGACATATATTGATCTATATTTTTTATCTACCAATATATAGCATTATATATCGATCTATGATGGTTACCTATAGCTATATAATGGTATATATCAAGATATATACCATATATATTATATATAGTATATATATATATGATTATATGTTGTTATTATAACTATAATAATATATAGTGCTCTATTTACATATATAATATTATATATCACGTTGTATATCCATTATATTTCCAGTTTATTCCCAGTATCTCCCTGTCTGATATATTTCCATACAGGGAATGAGCCAGGCAATGAGACTCATGCAAACATAGTGAAAATGATTACATGGTGGTGCTGGATAAAAATAGGAATATAATGTTTTAATAGTAAATATTGTTATATTAGTATAATTATATACATTTCTACATGTGTTTCTATATAATATGTTCTCTATGTGAATATATGGTGTTATATTTAAATATATAATAATGGTATATATCGATAGATAAGGACATATATCAGTATGTAACATTGTCTATCAATAGATAATGTCATATACTGATATATAATGTTTATTGATATAGAACAGTATATATCAATCTATAATGGTTATCTATCAATCTATAATGGTTATCTATCGATCTATAATGGTTATCTATCGATCTATAATGGTTATCTATCGATCTATAATGGTTATCTATCGATCTATAATGGTTATCTATCGATATATAATGGTTATCTATCGATATATAATGGTTATCTATCAATATATAACAGTATATATTGATCTATAATGACATATATCAATCTATAATGGTTATCTATTGATATATGTATTGGTCTCTAAGGGTTATCTAACAATATATAACAGTATATATCAATCTATAATGACATATATCGTGTATATATCATATGTTTATACATATTTTAATCTAACGGTATATAATGGTATATATGGATCTATAATGACATATATCAATCTACAATGTTTATCTATTGATATATAAAGGTATATATCAATTGATATATAAAGGTATATATCAATATATAACAGTATATATCAATCTATAATGACATATATCGATCTACAATGTTTATCTATCTATATATATATTAATCTATAATGGTTATCTATCATTATATAACAGTATATATCGATATATAATGTCATATACTGATATATGATGTGTATCTACCAATATATAATGATATTTATTGATCTATAATGACATATATCGATCTACAATGTTTATCTTGATATACAGCATTATATACTGATCTATAATGCCATATACTGTTATATGATGTTTATCTACCAATATATAATGCAATATATCAATATATGTTCTATATCAATATATAATGTTTATATATCACCATATAATGTTATAATATCAATATATAATGTCATATATTGATAGATAATGTTTCCTATAATGTCATATCTCCACACATGACATTATATATAACGTTATAGACCAGTTTATAATGTTATATATAATATTATCTATAGATGTATTAGAGATTTAATTACCATTAACAAGAGGGAGCCCTGTCCTCCAGTATCCCACTGGGTTTTGGGGGATTTGATGAGATCCCATCAGTGGGAACGGTGTCCCGGATGAAACCAAGATGAGGGACCTCAACCAGAAGCTCCAGCAAGGGTGGGGCTGAGACCTGGAGCTGGGGAGGGATGGAGGCACCATGACTTGAGGTTGCTCTTGAATGTCTTCATCAATGAGAGTGAGTGCGATGGGTTTGGAGGTGACACCAAGCTGGGTGGTGGGGTTGACACTCCTGAGGGACCTGAACAAGCTGGAGGAGCAGGTCCATGTGAACTTCATGAGGTTCAACCAGGCCAAGGTCCTTCATCTGGGTGGGGACAACCCTCAGTGTCCATACAGGCTGGGAGATTATGGGATGGAGAGTGGAGAAGGACTCGGGGACGCTGGTGGGTGACGAATGGGACGTGAGTCAACAATGTGCCAACTGTGTCCTGGTCTAGCTGACCTTCAGAGGTCCCTTCCAACCCAAACCACTGGAGGTTTTGATGACTCCAGCACACAGAAAAGGATGGGCACCAAATTTAGGGTCCAACCCATCCTGGACATCCTCCAGGGTGGATTCAGTCCCCACTCAGACACCCCTCAAAGCATTTACTGCACTGAAAAACCATCAAAGAAACCCTGTGAAGACAACAGCATCTGGGATGGAGAGGGGGTGTTGATGACCCCCAACTCCCCAGATTTGGTGCAGAAGCCACACCGATGGCAGGACCAGTGCTGGTGCCATGGTTTCAAACCTACCAAGGGAGACCAAGGTCCTAGATGATGGATTTATTTGTTTTCTTCTTCAATTTATCTATTTTTAAGCTCTTGGAAGAATTTTATGAGGCCACCAGAATCTTCAGGAGTGGTCCAAAAGGTACCACTAGGTCCCTGAGGGTCTCTTGGCTGGAGGATTCTGGAGCATCTCCCTTGGGATGATCCCATTGGCAGCTCCAAGGGTTGAGGATGCTGTCTCCTTGTTGAAGAACGTCAGAAGGAGGAGATGGATGGTGTAGGGGGTTGATGGATAGAGGGTGGTAGCGGTGGCATCAGGAAGAAAGGATGGATGGATGGATGGATGGATGGATGGATATATGGATGGAGACGGCCTCAGTTTCCCCATAGTGGGATGGATGGATGGATGGATGGAGAGGGCCTCAGTTTCCCCATGGAGGGAAGGAGGGAGGGATGGATGGAGAGGGCCTCAGTTTCCCCATAGTGGGATGGATGGATGGATGGATGGATGGAGAGGGCCTCAGTTTCCCCATGGAGGGAAGGAGGGATGGATGGATGGATGGATGGATAGAGAATGCCTCAGTTTCCCCATAGTGGGATGGATGGATGGATGGATGGATGGATGGATGGATGGATGAATGGATGGAGAGGGCCTCAGTTTCCCCATAGTGGGATGGATGGATAGATGGAGAGGGCCTCAGTTTCCCCATAGTGGGATGGATGGATGGATGGATGGATGGAGAGAGCCTCAGTTTCCCCATAGTGGGATGGATGGATGGATGGATGGATGGATGGATGGATGAATGGAGATGGCCTCAGTTTCCCCATAGTAGGATGGATGGATGGATGGATGGATGGATGGATGGAGAGGGCCTCAGTTTCCCCATGGAGGGAAGGAGGGATGGATGGATGGATGGATGGATGGATGGATGGATGGATGGATAGAGAATGCCTCAGTTTCCCCATAGTGGGATGGATGGATGGATGGATGGATGGATGGATGGATGGAGAGGGCCTCAGTGGCCCCATGGTGGGATGGATGGATAGATGGATGGATGGATGTGGGGTGAAAAGTTGACCCTGAGATCTGGAGGATGGAGCCGAGGAGTTTCCAAGGCTCCATGTTAGGTGGGTACAAGGACATGGCTTCTCCAAGCTCTGAGGTTCTTGGGAAGCAGGATGATCTATGGGGGACACCTCCAGGAAGGTGGGGGTGACTGCTGCCCAGGGTGGGAGGACCTTGTCCTCCTCCAACCTCTCCCTACGTGTGGTGATGGAGCAGCACCAGTGCTGCCCCACTTCATGGGGTTCCTCCTGGAGCTGGGGTTGAGCTTCTTCCCCCTGGTAGGGGGCTAGACCACCCCCCAGTGAGTCCCCCCTGTCCCCCCAGAGCTGACACACCTTCCCCCCATCTTCTCTTCCAGGGGTGGCAATAAGCACTTACGCCAAGTACTGCTACAACAAGCTGCAGAAGGCAGCTCTGACAGGAGCCAAGAAGGTATCGTCCAACCATTGGGCTTGGGAAGGGCAGAGGTGGGCTGGGACCAACCAGAGGGGGGCTGGAAGGGATTTGGGATGGGGTCTGGAGGTGGAGGAGATGAGATGAAGCTGAGGAGTTACCAGGAAGAGCGTGGCAGCTGGTGCCAGAGCGGTGATGAGGATGCTTTGGGCATCTTCAGGGTGGTTTGCCCATCACCACCTCACCTCTGGGGCCCTTCTGGGGGTCTACCAGGTCCTTCCCAAACCTTCCCAGAACCAAGGCACTGGGCAGGAATTAAGGAAATGGTTCTGGAAGCAAAACTCAGAAGGATTGACAAGGATGCTCCAGCAGATCCCATCTCAGCAGCTTTCTGGAGGAGGGGCTGCCCTGAGGACCTCCCCCAGCTCTGTGTCACCGTGGTGGCTCACCGAGGCACTGGCTGATGTAACCCCCTGGATAGGGGTTAACAGAGAGCCCAAGGTGCTCTTCATGGCTCCACCATCCCTACAGCTGCCTCAGTTTCCCCATCCTCGTTTTGTTGGAGGTAGAGAAGATGGTGGGACCTCTCCTTGGTCCATGGCAGCTCGGCTTCTCCCAGTGACAGCTGCCAAGATGAGATCCAGCAGTGGGAGGGGATGCATCCTCCCTGCCAAGCTCACCAAGGGCTCATGTGTGGCCGTGGCCAGGTGACCTCTGAAGGCAAAGACAGGAACAATGGAGGACCTGGACCCTGCAGCTCCTTGTGTTGGCTGTGCCTGGAGGGGAGATGCTTGGCCAGATACAGCTCTTCAGGAGCTGAGTCCATCTCTTCTTCTGTGTTCCCACCACGCACACCTCCACTGTGCCCCATCTCCTCCATCCCACCACGCACACATCCACTGCATCCATCTCCATCCCCACCACCCACACTTCCACAGTATCCATCTCCTCTTCTGTATCCCACCACGCACTCCTCCACTCCATCCATCTCCATCCATCTCCATCCATCTCCATCCATCTCCATCCATCTCCATCCATCTCCATCCATCTCCATCCATCTCCATCCATCTCCATCCATCTCCATCCATCTCCATCCATCTCCATCCATCTCCATCCATCTCCATCCATCTCCATCCATCTCCATCCATCTCCATCCATCTCCATCCCACCACACACTCAGCTCCTGTGCATCCATCCCCACCACCCACACTTCCACAGTATCCATCTCCTCTTTTGTGTCCCACCACACTCACCTCCTTTGTGTCCATCTCCATCCCACCACTCATACCTCCACAGCATCCATCTCCTCTTTTGTGTCCCACCACACTCACCTCCTTTGTGTCCATCTCCATCCCACCACTCATACCTCCACAGCATCCATCTCCTCTTCTGCATCCCACCACGCACACGCCATCTCCATCCATCTCCATCCCACCACACATTCAGCTCCTGTGCATCCATCCCCACCACCCACACTTCCATAGCATCCATCTCCTCTTTTGTGTCCCACCACACTCACCTCTGTTGTGTCCCTCTTCATCCCACCACCCACACTTCCACAGCATCCATCTCCTCTTCTGCATCCCACCACACTCACCTCCTTTATGTCCATCTCCATCCCACCACTCATACCTCCATCTCCAACCATCTCTTCTTCTGCATCCCACCACGCATACACCATCTCCATGCATCTCCATCCATCTCCATCCCACCACATGCTCAGCTCCTTTGCATCCATCCCCACCACCCACACTTCCACAGCATCCATCTCCTCTTTTGTGTCCCACCACACTCACCTCCTTTGTGTCCATCTCCATCCCACCACTCATACCTCCACAGCATCCATCTCCTCTTCTGCATCCCACCACGCACACGCCATCTCCATCCATATCCATCCATCTCCATCTATCTCCATCCCACCACACACTCAGCTCCTGTGCATCCATCCCCACCACCCACACTTCCACAGCATCTATCTCCTCTTCTGCATCCCACCACACACACATCCTCTGTGTCCATCTTCTCTGTGTCTCACCACACTCACCTCCTTTGTGTCCATCTTCATCCCACTGCACTCACCTCCACAGTATCCATATCCTCTTCTGTGTCCCACCACACTCACCTTTGTGTCCATCTTCATCCACCACTCATACCTCCACAGCATCCATCTCCTTTTCTTCATCCCACCACGCACTCCTCCACCTCCATCCACCTCCATCCACCTCCATCCACCTCCATCCATCTCCATCCCACCACACACTCAGCTCCTTTGCATCCATCTCCACCACCCACACTTCCACAGTATCCATCTCCTCTTCTGCGTCCCACCACACTCACCTCCTTTGTGTCCATCTCCATCCCACCACTCATACCTCCATCTCCAACCATCTCTTCTTCTGCATCCCACCACGCACACGTCCATCCATCTCCATCCATCTCCATCCATCTCCATCCCACCACGCACTCAGCTCCCGTGCATCCATCCCCACCACCCACACTTCCACAGTATCCATCTCCTCTTCTGTGTCCCACCACACACACATCCTCTGTGTCCATCTCCTCTGTGTCTCACCACACTCACCTCCTTTGTGTCCATCTTCATCTCACTGCACTCACCTCCACAGCATCCATCTCTTCTTCATCCCACCACGCACACGTCCATCCATCTCCATCCCACCACATGCTCAGCTCCTGTGCATCCATCCCCACCACCCACACTTCCACAGCATCTATCTCCTCTTCTGCATCCTACCACACACACATCCTCTGTGTCCATCTCCTCTGTGTCTCACTACACTCACCTCCTTTGTGTCCATCTCCATCCCACCACTCATACCTCCACAGCATCCATCTCCTCTTCTGCATCCCACCACGCACACATCCTCTCCATCCATCTCCATCCCACCACACACTCAGCTCCTTTGCATCCATCCCCACCACCCACACTTCCACAATATCCATCTCTTCTTTTGTGTCCCACCACACTCACCTCCTTTGTGTCCATCTCCATCCCACCACTCACACCTCCACAGTATCCATCTCCTCTTCTGCATCCCACCACACACACCTCCACTCTATCCATCTACTCCCAATCCACCACGCAGACCTTGGCTGCATCCATCCCTTCATCCCACCACACACGCATCAGCTCCATCCATCTCTTCTTCTGCATCCCACCACACAACATCCATCCCTTCTCCATCACCCCGTGGCCTCACACATCTCCTGAGCAGCAGAAAGGACAGCAGTGACTTCCTGTGACCAAACCACCCGCTCAGCTGGTGGTGACCCCATGGCAGAGCACGTGGGTTCCCACCAAGCACCGTGGAGAGAGTCCCCAAGACTGGATGTGCTTTTGGTGCTGAGCCACTGGCACGTGGTGCCAGCTGGAGATCTTCACCAGGTTGGCTGAAGTTCATCCACAGCTCCATCCATTGTCCCCATCACGTGATGGGCTCAGGCTCCAACCCCAGAGCTCAGCCATGGGGGTGCTGCTGGGATTGAGCAGGACACCCCATGCCCATCCTGACGCTGCTGGTGGCCTTCTCTTACTTCAGCAAGGCTTTTGATACTGTCTCCCATGGCATCCTGATAGCAAAGCTGAGAGAGCATGGGGTAGATGAGTGGACAGGGAGGTGGGGTGAGGATTGGCTGTGGGACCAAGCTCAGAGGGTGGTGAGCAGTGGAGCAGAGTCTGACTGGAGGCCTGTGACCAGAGGTGTTCCTCAGGGCTTGGTGTTGGGTCTAGTCCTGTTTAATATCTTCATTGAGACCTTGGTGAGGGAACAGCATCCACCCTCAGCAAGGACCTGATGATCCAAAGCTGAGGAGTGGCTGATGGACAGGACACTGAGCTGCCATCCAGAGAGACCTGGCCAGGCTGGAGAGCTGGGCAGGGAGAAACCAGATGGGGTTCAACAAAAGCAAGGGGAGAGTCTGGCACCTGGGAAGGAAGAACTGCTGGAATCAGGACAGGCTGGGGGTGACCTGCTGGAGAGGAGCTCTGTGGAGAAGGACCTGGGGGTCCTGCTAGGTGACAGGGTGGCCATGAGCCAGCAGTGTGCCCTGGGGGCTGAGAGAGCCCATGGCATCCTGGGGGGCATCAGGAGGAGTGTGGGCAGCAGGTCCCAGGAGGGGATCCTCCCCCTCTGCTCTGCCCTGCTCAGGCCCCAGCTGGAGTGTTGTGTCCAGTGCTGGGCTCCCTGGGATAGAAAAGACAGGGATCTCCTGGAGAGAGTCCAGAGGAGGCTCTGGAGATGCTGAAGGGCCTGGAGCACCTCCCCTGTGAGGAAAGGCTGAGGGAGCTGGGGCTGTTCAGCCTGGAGAGAAGCAGCCTGAGAGGGGATCTGATCAATGGGGATCAAGAGCTGAAGGGTGGGACCCAGGGGGACATGGGCAGCCTCTGCTCAGTGTCTGTGGGGACAGGACAAGGGGTGATGGCCTCAAGTTGGAGTTCCACCCCAATGTGGGGAAGAACTTCTTCCCAGTGAGGGTGAGGGAGCCCTGGGCCAGGCTGCCCAGGGGGGTGTGGAGTCTCCTTCTCTGGAGAGATTCCAGCCCCATCTGGATGCCTCCCTGTGTGCCCTGTCCTAGGGACCCTGCTTTGGCAGGGGGGTTGGACCTGATGATCTCTGGAGATCCCTTCCAACCCCTACGATTCCCTGATTCTCCTGTGCCTCTCTCAGGGCCTGAAGAAGCCAAACATCGAGGAGATCCGTCACGCCAAGAACGCCGTCTTCAACCCTTCCATGTTTGGCAGCTCCTTGCAGGACATCATCAACATGCAGAAGGAGCGATACCCCGACCGGCAGCTGCCCTGGGTGCAGACCCGCCTCTCTGAGGAGGTCCTGGCGCTCAACGGGGACCAAACTGAGGGCATCTTCAGGTAAAGCCACCCCAGGGCCACGAGGAGAACCTCAGGGTGGTGGCAACGTGGACCTGCTGGTGGAGAAAGCCGTAACGAGGTGATGCAGAGGCATCTCCATGGGTGACTTTCTCCTTCTGTGGGGCAGGGAGAAGCCCCCTCCCCAGCTTCTCCTTGCTCCAAGGCTGTGAGGGGTTCTTCACAACAGGGTCATGTCCATTCTTTGATGCCCACCAGAGTCACATCGAGGTCTTGGGGGCTGGCCTCATGTCCCTGTGGGGCAGGAATGAGGTCCCAAAGTAGCCCCATCCCCAGCAGATGTCACCTCTTGGCTCTTCTTGAGCCCCATATGAACCTGTGAAGGACCCCAAAATAGCTCCATCCCCAGCAGATGTCACCTCTTGGCTCTTCTTGAGTCCCACATAAACCCGTGAGAAACCCCAAAATACCTCCATCCCCAGCTATGTCACCTCTTGGCTCTTCTTGAGCCCCACATGAACCCATGAGGAACCCCAAAATAGCTCCATCCCCAGCAGATACCACATCTTTGTTCTTCCTGAGCCCCACATGAACCCATGAGGGACCCCAAAATAGCCCCATCCCCAGCAGATGCCACCTCTTGGCTCTTCCTGAGTCCCACATGAACCTGTGAGGGACCCCAAAATAGCCCCATCCCCAGCAGATGCCACCTCTTGGCTCTTCCTGAGTCCCACATGAACCTGTGAGGGACCCCAAAATAGATCCATCCCCAGCTATGTCACCTCTTGGCTCTTCTTGAGCTTACATGAACCCATGAGGGACCCCAAAATAGCCCCATTCCCAGCAGATGTCACCTCTTGGCTCTTCTTGAGCCCCACATGAACCCGTGAGGGACCAAAAAAGCTCAGAGAGGGGCTTGTTAGGCAGGTGGGTCCCCATCTCTTGCATAGTGGACCAACATCTCTTCTCCCTGCAGAGTCCCTGGCGACATCGACGAGGTCAACGCCCTCAAGCTGCAAGTGGACCAGTGGAAGATCCCCACGGGCTTGGAGGACCCCCACGTCCCAGGTAGGACCCCAAGGGAAGGCTGGGCAAGGGGTGGGCTTTGTTTTGGGGGTGAAGGATGTAAAATCCCATCTTCCATCCACAAGATCTCCCATCCTCTGAATCTTCTCCTCCTTCTCCAGCCTCCTTGCTGAAGCTCTGGTACCGGGAGCTGGAGGAACCTCTGATCCCTCACGAGTTCTACGAGCAGTGCATCACCCACTACGAGAACCCCGAGGCGGCCATCGCCGTCGTCCACTCTCTGCCCAGGATCAACAAAATGGTGCTGTGCTACCTCATCCGCTTCCTACAGGTACGGAGGGGACACCCCACCAGGTCCTCCTTGGGGACACCTCCAAGTCTGGTTGCCCATCTTTGAGTTCTCAAGGTTGACATTCAGGTGACCTCCATGTGATCCAAGAATGGAGGGGACACCCCACCGTGTCCTCCTTGCCAGGTGGCCTCTCTTTGAGTTCCCCATGTTGGCATTGAGGTGACCTCCATGTGATCCAAGAATGGAGGGGACACCCCACCATGTCCTCCTTGCCAGGTGGCCTCTCTTTGAGTTCCCCATGTTGACATTGAGGTGACCTCCATGTGATCCAAGAATGGAGGGGACACCCCACCGGGTCCTCCTTGGGGACACCTCCAAGTCTGGTTGCCCATCGTTGAGTTCCCCAGGTTGGCATTGAGGTGACTTAATGAGGTGACCTCCATGTGATCCAAGAATGGAGGGGACACCCCACTGTGTCCTCCTTGCCAGGTGGCCTCTCTTTGAGTTCCCCAGGTTGACATTGAGGTGACCTCCATGTGATCCAAGAATGGAGGGGACACCCCACCGTGTCCTCCTTGCCAGGTGGCCTCTCTTTGAGTTCCCCATGTTGACATTGAGGTGACCTCCATGTGATCCAAGAATGGAGGGGACAGCTCACCGGGTCCCCCTTGGGGCCACCTCCAAGCCTGGTTGCCCATCTTTGAGTTCTCCAGGTTGGCATTGAGGTGACTTAATGAGGTGACCTCCATCCCATCCAAGAATGGAGGGGACACCCCACTGTGTCCCCCTTGGGGACACCTCCAAGTCTGGTTGCCCATCGTTGAGTTCCCCAGGTTGGCATTGAGGTGACTTAATGAGGTGACCTCCATGTGATCCAAGAATGGAGGGGACACCCCACCGTGTCCTTCTTGCCAGGTGGCCTCTCTTCGAGTTCCCCAGGTTGACATGGAGGTTATCTCCATCTCATACAAGAATGGAGGGGACACCCCACCGTGTCCCCCTTGGGGACACCTCCAAGCCTGGTTGCCCATCGTTGAGTTCCCCAGGTTGGCATTGAGGTGACTTAATGAGGTGACCTCCATGTGATCCAAGAATGGAGGGGACACCCCACCAGGTCCTCCTTGGGGCCACCTCCAAGTCTGGTTGCCCATCTTTGAGTTCCCCAGGTTGGCATTGGGGTTATCTCCATCTCATACAAGAATGGAGGGGACACCCCACCGGGTCCTCCTTGGGGCCACCTCCAAGTCTGGTTGCCCATCTTTGAGTTCCCCAGGTTGGCATTGAGGTGACTTAATGAGGTGACCTCCATGTGATCCAAGAATGGAGGGGACACCCCACCAGGTCCTCCTTGCCAGGTGGCCTCTCTTTGAGTTCCCCAGGTTGACATTGAGGTGACCTCCATGTGATCCAAGAATGGAGGGGACAGCTCACCGGGTCCCCCTTGGGGACACCTCCAAGTCTGCTTGCCCATCATTGAGTTCCCCAGGTTGGCATTGAGGTGACTTAATGAGGTGACCTCCATGTGACCCAAGAATGGAGGGGACACCCCACCGTGTCCTTCTTGCCTAGTGGCCTCTCTTTGAGTTCCCCAGGTTGACATTGAGGGGACCTCCATCTCATACAAGAATGGAGGGGGCACCCCACCATGTCCTCCTTGCCAGGTGGCCTCTCTTTGAGTTCCCCAGGTTGACATTGAGGGGACCTCCATCGCATCCAAGAATGGAGGGGACACCCCACCGTGTCCTTCTTACCTGGTCTCTCTTTGAGTTCCCCAGGTTGACATTGGGGTCTTGCCTAATGAGGTGACCTCCATCCCATCCAAGAATAGAGGGGACACCCCACTGTGTCCTCCTTGGGGCCACCTCCAAGTCTGGTTGCCCATCTTTGAGTTCTCAAGGTTGACATTCAGGTGACCTCCATGTGATCCAAGAATGGAGGGGACACCGCACCGGGTCCCCCTTGGGGACACCTCCAAGCCTGGTTGCCCATCTTTGAGTTCCCCAGGTTGGCATTGAGGTGACTTAATGAGGTGACCTCCATCCCATCCAAGAATGGAGGGGACACCCCACCGTGTCCTCCTTGCCAGGTGGCCTCTCTTTGAGTTCCCCAGGTTGACATTGAGGTGACCTCCTGTGATCCAAGAATGGAGGGGACACCCCACCAGGTCCCCCTTGGGGCCATCTCCAAGTCTGGTTGCCCATCTTTGAGTTCCCCAGGTTGGCATTGAGGTGACCTCCATGTGATCCAAGAATGGAGGGGACACCCCACCATGTCCTCCTTGGGGCCACCTCCAAGCCTGGTTGCCCATCTTTGAGTTCTCAAGGTTGGCATTCAGGTGAACTCCATGTGATCCAAGAATGGAGGGGACACCCCACCAGGTCCTCCTTGGGGCCACCTCCAAGTCTGGTTGCCCATCATTGAGTTCCCCAGGTTGGCATTGAGGTGACTTAATGAGGTGACCTCCATGTGATCCAAGAATGGAGGGCACACCCCACCAGGTCCTCCTTGGGGACACCTCCAAGTCTGGTTGCCCATCTTTGAGTTCCCCAGGTTGGCATTGAGGTGACTTAATGAGGTGACCTCCATCCCATCCAAGAATGGAGGGGACACCCCACCGTGTCCTCCTTGCCAGGTGGCCTCTCTTTGAGTTCCCCAGGTTGACATTGAGGTGACCTCCATGTGATCCAAGAATGGAGGGGACACCCCACCAGGTCCTCCTTGGGGACACCTCCAAGTCTGGTTGCCCATCTTTGAGTTCCCCAGGTTGACGTTGGTGTTTTGCCTAATGAGGTGACCTCCATGTGATCCAAGAATGGAGGGGACACCCCACCAGGTCCTCCTTGCCAGGTGGCCTCTCTTTGAGTTCCCCAGGTTGACATTGAGGGGACCTCCATCTCATACAAGAATGGAGGGGACACCCCACCAGGTCCCCCTTGGGGACACCTCCAAGTCTGGTTGCCCATCGTTGAGTTCCCCAGGTTGGCATTGAGGTGACTTAATGAGGTGACCTCCATGTGACCCAAGAATGGAGGGGACACCCCACCATGCCCTTCTTGCCAGGTGGCCTCTCTTTGAGTTCCCCATGTTGACATTGAGGTGATCTCCATCTCATACAAGAATGGAGGGGACACCCCACCAGGTCCTCCTTGGGGACACCTCCAAGTCTGGTTGCCCATCTTTGAGTTCTCAAGGTTGACATTCAGGTGACCTCCATGTGATCCAAGAATGGAGGGGACAGCTCACCGGGTCCCCCTTGGGGACACCTCCAAGTCTGGTTGCCCATCGTTGAGTTCCCCAGGTTGGCATTGAGGTGACTTAATGAGGTGACCTCCATGTGACCCAAGAATGGAGGGGACATCTCACTGTGTCTCCCTTGGGGACACCTCCAAGTCTGGTTGCCCATCTTTGAGTTCCCCAGGTTGACATTGAGGTGATCTCCATCTCATCCAAGAATGGAGGGGACATCCCACCGTGTCCTCCTTGGGGACACCTCCAAGTCTGGTTGCCCATCTTTAAGTTCCCCAGGTTGGCATTGAGGTGACTTAATGAGGTGACCTCCATGTGACCCAAGAATGGAGGGGACATCTCACTGTGTCCTCCTTGGGGACACCTCCAAGCCTGGTTGCCCATCTTTGAGTTCTCAAGGTTGATATTGAGGTGACCTCCATGTGATCCAAGAATGGAGGGGACACCCCACTGTGTCCTCCTTGGGGACACCTCCAAGTCTGGTTGCCCATCATTGAGTTCCCCAGGTTGGCATTGAGGTGACTTAATGAGGTGACCTCCATGTGACCCAAGAATGGAGGGGACACCCCACCGTGTCCTTCTTGCCAGGTGGCCTCTCTTTGAGTTCCCCAGGTTGACATTGAGGGGACCTCCATCGTATCCAAGAATGGAGGGGACACCCCACCGTGTCCTTCTTACCTGGTCTCTCTTTGAGTTCCCCAGGTTGACATTGGGGTCTTGCCTAATGAGGTGACCTCCATCCCATCCAAGAATGGAGGGGACACCCCACTGTGTCCTCCTTGGGGCCACCTCCAAGCCTGGTTGCCCATCGTTGAGTTCCCCAGGTTGGCATTGGGGTGACTTAATGAGGTGACCTCCATGTGACCCAAGAATGGAGGGGACACCCCACCAGGTCCTCCTTGGGGACACCTCCAAGTCTGGTTGCCCATCTTTGAGTTCTCAAGGTTGACATTCAGGTGACCTCCATGTGATCCAAGAATGGAGGGGACACCGCACCGGGTCCCCCTTGGGGACACCTCCAAGCCTGGTTGCCCATCTTTGAGTTCCCCAGGTTGGCATTGAGGTGACTTAATGAGGTGACCTCCATCCCATCCAAGAATGGAGGGGACACCCCACCGTGTCCTCCTTGCCAGGTGGCCTTTCTTTGAGTTCCCTAGGTTGACATTGAGGTGACCTCCATGTGATCCAAGAATGGAGGGGACACCCCACCAGGTCCCCCTTGGGGCCATCTCCAAGCCTGGTTGCCCATCTTTGAGTTCCCCAGGTTGGCATTGAGGTGACCTCCATGTGATCCAAGAATGGAGGGGACACCCCACCATGTCCTCCTTGGGGCCACCTCCAAGCCTGGTTGCCCATCTTTGAGTTCTCAAGGTTGGCATTCAGGTGAACTCCATGTGATCCAAGAATGGAGGGGACACCCCACCAGGTCCTCCTTGGGGCCACCTCCAAGTCTGGTTGCCCATCATTGAGTTCCCCAGGTTGGCATTGAGGTGACTTAATGAGGTGACCTCCATGTGATCCAAGAATGGAGGGGACACCCCACCAGGTCCTCCTTGGGGACACCTCCAAGTCTGGTTGCCCATCTTTGAGTTCCCCAGGTTGGCATTGAGGTGACTTAATGAGGTGACCTCCATCCCATCCAAGAATGGAGGGGACACCCCACCGTGTCCTCCTTGCCAGGTGGCCTTTCTTTGAGTTCCCTAGGTTGACATTGAGGTGACCTCCATGTGATCCAAGAATGGAGGGGACACCCCACCAGGTCCTCCTTGGGGACACCTCCAAGTCTGGTTGCCCATCTTTGAGTTCCCCAGGTTGGCATTGAGGTGACTTAATGAGGTGACCTCCATGTGATCCAAGAATGGAGGGGACACCCCACCAGGTCCTCCTTGCCAGGTGGCCTCTCTTTGAGTTCCCCAGGTTGACATTGAGGGGACCTCCATCTCATACAAGAATGGAGGGGACACCCCACCGGGTCCTCCTTGGGGACACCTCCAAGTCTGGTTGCCCATCGTTGAGTTCCCCAGGTTGGCATTGAGGTTATCTCCATCTCATACAAGAATGGAGGGGACACCCCACCAGGTCCCCCTTGGGGACACCTCCAAGTCTGGTTGCCCATCGTTGAGTTCCCCAGGTTGGCATTGAGGTGACTTAATGAGGTGACCTCCATGTGACCCAAGAATGGAGGGGACACCCCACCATGCCCTTCTTGCCAGGTGGCCTCTCTTTGAGTTCCCCAGGTTGACATTGAGGTGACCTCCATGTGATCCAAGAATGGAGGGGACACCCCACCAGGTCCTCCTTGGGGACACCTCCAAGTCTGGTTGCCCATCTTTGAGTTCTCAAGGTTGACATTCAGGTGACCTCCATGTGATCCAAGAATGGAGGGGACAGCTCACCGGGTCCCCCTTGGGGACACCTCCAAGTCTGGTTGCCCATCGTTGAGTTCCCCAGGTTGGCATTGAGGTGACTTAATGAGGTGACCTCCATGTGACCCAAGAATGGAGGGGACATCTCACTGTGTCTCCTTTGGGGACACCTCCAAGTCTGGTTGCCCATCTTTGAGTTCCCCAGGTTGACATTGAGGTGATCTCCATCTCATCCAAGAATGGAGGGGACATCCCACCGTGTCCTCCTTGGGGACACCTCCAAGTCTGGTTGCCCATCTTTAAGTTCCCCAGGTTGGCATTGAGGTGACCTCCCTGTGATCCAAGAATGGAGGGGACATCTCACTGTGTCCTCCTTGGGGACACCTCCAAGCCTGATTGCCCATCTTTGAGTTCTCAGGGTTGATATTGAGGTGACCTCCATGTGATCCAAGAATGGAGGGGACACCCCACTGTGTCCTCCTTGGGGACACCTCCAAGTCTGGTTGCCCATCATTGAGTTCCCCGGGTTGGCATTGAGGTGACTTAATGAGGTTCCTCCTCTTCCTCCTCTTCCTCCTCTTCCTCCTCTTCCTCCTCCTCTTCCTCCTCCTCCTCTTCTTCCTCCTCCTCTTCCTCCTCCTCTTCCTCCTCCTCCTCTTCTTCCTCCTCCTCTTCCTCCTCTTCCTCCTCCTCCTCCTCCTTTTTCTCCTCTTCCTCCTCCTCCTCTTCCTCCTCTTCCTCATCTTCCTCCTCTTCCTCTTCCTCCTCTTCCTCCTCTTCCTCCTCCTCCTCCTCCTCCTCCTCTTCCTCCTCCTCCTCTTCCTCCTCTTCCTGCTCCTCCTCCTCTTCCTCCTCCTCCTCTTCCTCCTCTTCCTGCTCCTCCTCTTCCTCCTCCTCCTCCTCTTCCTCCTCCTCCTCCTCCTCTTCCTCCTCTTCCTCCTCCTCCTCCTCTTCCTCCTCTTCCTCCTCCTCCTCCTCCTCTTCCTGCTCTTCCTCCTCCTCCTCTTCCTCCTCCTGCTCCTCCTCTTCCTCCTCTTCCTCCTCCTCCTCCTACTCTTCCTCCTCCTGCTCCTCCTCCTCGTCCTCTTCCTCCTCCTCTTCCTCCTCCTCCTCCTCCTCTTCCTCCTCCTCCTCCTCCTCTTCTTCCTCCTCTTCCTCCTCCTCTTCCTCCTCTTCCTCCTCCTCCTCTTCCTCCTCCTGCTCCTCCTCCTCGTCCTCTTCCTCCTCCTCTTCCTTCTCCTCCTCCTCCTCCTCCTCCTCCTCCTCCTCCTCTTCCTCCTCTTCCTCCTCCTCCTCTTCCTCCTCCTCTTCCTCCTCCTCCTCCCTCCTCCTCCTCCTTCTCCTCCTCCAGGTGTTCGTGCAACCGGCCAACGTGGCCGTCACCAAGATGGACGTCAACAACCTGGCCATGGTGATGGCCCCCAACTGCCTGCGCTGTCAGTCGGACGACCCACGGATCATCTTCGAGAACACCCGCAAGGAGATGTCCTTCATCCGGGTGCTCATCCAGCACCTCGACACCAGCTTCATGGAGGGCGTCCTATAGCAGCCGCCAACGAGTCCCACCACCACCACCACCACCCACCCACCTACCCACCCACCCACCCCACCCCATCTCCAGCACAGAAGGAGGGTGCTGGGTGACACGTCCCCCACCGGCGCCGCGGTAACCACGTCTCCATCCTCCGCTTGCCCGTCCTATGGTGGGGACGTGGGACCGGTCCCGTCTCAACCTTCAGGCCACCTCCACCTGGGACATCCCCCATCCCCACCCCCACCTTCCCCACATACTTCTTCTTGACCCGTTTTTGGGGGTCCCCGGGGACTGCAGCACCCATGGAGCAGGATGAGGAGCACCCCAGCTCCATGGGGGACGGGTGGCTTTTCCAAACCAGGTGTCCTACGTAGTCATGGGTGGCGGTGGAGATCTGGGGGAGCAGGTGACCGTGGAGAGGGTGGGAGAAGCTGGGTGGTGGTGGTGGGGTGGTGGGGGGAGTCAAACAAGTCATGTCCTCCTCCCTCCAACTTCTCCTTTGGGGTTGGGGCTGAGAGCAGAGCCATGGGGCAGCCGTGGGGCAAGGAGGACCTCCAAGGTGAGGAGAAGCCACCGGTGCTGAGCTGAGCACCTGGAGAAGGTGGCACTTCCAGGACCAGAGCGACAAGTGTCCTCGTGCCAGGACAGACCATGGGACACATGTCATGGTGGGAGATGGGCACAACCCACCAAGGGGTGGGTCCTGGAGGTCCTGCCAGGCCCTGGGTGGTCCATGGTGGCCAGTTGCCCATCCTGGGGCGCCGGAGGAATTGGGCAGGCGGGTCACTGCCCACACACACGTCGTGGTGGCCATCGGTGGCACCACACCGGACCCGTCTCACCACCTGTCGGCACCAAATGACCTATCTTGACACCCAACCACATCTGCTTGGGGCCTGCTGAACCCATCTTGGGTTCCCATCACCTGTTCCTGGTCCTGCCCAACCCATCTGGGCGTCCTGTCATCTCCTCTTGGCTCTGCTGGACTCACCTTGGCACTCATCACGTCCTCCTGGTTCTCCTGCAGCCATCTTGATGCCCATCATCTCTTCTTGGACCTGGTACTCATCATCTCCTCTTGCTCCTGCTGGATTCATCTTGGTGCCCATCATCTCCTGGTTCTCCTGGACCCATCTTACCACCCATCAGCTACTCCTGGTCCTGCCCATCTTGGTGGCTGTCATCTCTACTTGGCCTTGGTGGACACCTCTTGGCGCCTGCCACGTCTCCCTGCTGCGTTCATCTTGGCACCCATCATCTCCTCCTGCTCCTGCTGGACCCATCTTGATGCCCACCATCTCTGCTTGACCCCCAGGGACACATCTCAGTGTCTGTCCTGTCCTACTGGTTCCCACAGACCTACCTTGGTGCCCACCATCCCCTCCTGGTCCTGCCCAACCATGTCAGCACCCATCATCTCCTCCTGGTTCTCCTGCACCCATCCTGGTGCCCATCATCTCCTCCTGGTTCTCCTACACTCATCCTGGTCCATATCATCTCCTCCTGGTTCTCCTACACTCATCCTGGTCCATATCATCTCCTCCTGGTTCTCCTGCACCCATCCTGGTGCCCATCATCTCCTCCTGGTTCTCCTACACTCATCCTGGTGCCCATCATCTCCTCCTGGTTCTCCTGCACCCATCCTGGTGCCCATCATCTCCTCCTGGTTCTCCTACACTCATCCTGGTCCATATCATCTCCTCCTGGTTCTCCTACACCCATCCTGGTGCCCATCATCTCCTCCTGGTTCTCCTGCACCCATCCTGGTGCCCATCATCTCCTCCTGGTTCTCCTGCACCCATCCTGGTGCCCATCATCTCTTCCTGCTCCTGGCCAACCCACGTTGGCACCTGTCATCTCCTGGTTCTGCAGCCACATTGGCACCCATCATCTCCTGCTCCTGCCCAACCATCTTGGCACCCATCATCTCCTCCTGGTTCTCCTAAACTCATCTTGGTGCCCATCATCTCCTCCTGGTTCTCTTGGACATTTCCTGGCATCCATCATCTCCTCCTAGTTCTCCTGAACCCATCTTGGTACCCATCATCTCCTAGTTCTCCTGAACCCATCTTGATGACCATCATCTCTTGCTCCTGCCCAACCATCTTGGCACCCATCATCTCCTCCTGGTTCTCCTAAACCCATCTTGGTGCCCATCATCTCCTGCTTCTCCCACACCCATCTTGGCCCCCATCATCTCCTGGTCCTACACCCATCTTGCCACCCATCACCTCCTGGTCCTACACCCATCTTGGTGCCCATCACCTCTTGGTCCTACACCCATCTTGGTACCCATCACCTCCTGGTCCTACACCCATCTTGGTGCCCATCACCTCCTGGTCCTACACCCATCTTGGTGCCCATCATCTCCTGGTCCTACACCCATCTTGGCCCCCATCATCTCCTGGTTCCTCTACACCCACCTTGGTGCCCATCATCTCCTGGTTCCTCTACACCCATCTTGGTGCCCATCATCTCCTGCTTCTCCCACATCCATCTGGTGCCCATCATCTCCTGGTCCTACACCCATCTTGCCACCCATCATCTCCTGGTTCCTCTACACCCACCTTGGTGCCCATCACCTCCTGGTCCTACACCCATCTTGGTGCCCATCATCTCCTGCTTCTCCCACACTCATCTTGGTGCCCATCACCTCCTGGTCCTACACCCATCTTGGTGCCCATCACCTCCTGGTCCTACACCCACCTTGGTACCCATCTTGGTGCCCATCATCTCCTGGTTCTACACCCATCTTGCCACCCATCACCTCCTGCTTCTCCCACACCCATCTTGGTGCCCATCATCTCCTGCTTCTCCCACACCCATATTGGTGCCCATCATCTCCTGGTCCTACACCCATCTTGCCACCCATCATCTGCTTCTCCCACACCCATCTTGGTGCCCATCACCTCCTGCTTCTCCCACACCCATCTTTGCCACCCATCACCTCCTGGACCCACCTTGCCCCCCTCCCCCAGCCCCCATCTCCCCCATCCCCACCGCTGGAGCCGAAGGACCCCCTCCCCTCTCCACCCCACCCCACCCCACCCCACCCCACCCCACCCACCACCAACGGGAGGGGGGGGGGGCGGGGTGTCCCCCACTACAGCCACCCCCACCCCCCACCCCCCCCAAAGTGCCTTCGACTCCACCCGGGGCGAAGCGGGACCACGGGGGGACACCCAAGGGGCCCCAACCCCCCCCCTGCATTGGGTGGGGGGCACCCACTGGGTGGGGGGTAGGGGTGGGGGTGGGGGGGGGGCACCCATCAGAGTATATAAATCTATTAAGAGAGTTATTAATTAGCCCCCCCCCCCTCATTTCCAAGCCAGATGTTATTTTGGGGAGGGGGGGGTGTCCCATGGGTGGGGGGGGATCCCATGGGTGGGGGGTAAGAGGGGGGGTGTCCCATGAATTTTAGGTGGGGGGGGGTGGGGGGGGGGGGTGGACCCCAGTGCTACCTCCCAGCTCTGCTCACTGCCAGGCACGGCGGGGGGGGGGGGGAGGGTGGGACACACACATATGGGGGGGTGGGGAAGTGGGTGCCCCCCCCCACCCACCTACCCACCCCCCCCACCCATCCCCCACCCATTTTTAGGTGGGGGGAGGGGTCGATTTGGAGTGGGGGGGGTGGGGGGGGGGGGGCGTGTTATTTATTATTCTTCCAATTAATTAAAACCTCCCCCTTTGCCCCTCCCCCCCCAACTGGGACCCCCAACCCCCACCCCAAAAAACTCCAGGAAGGGGGGGGGAGGGGGATGTATAGGGTGGGGGGGTGTCCTATAGGCTGCTGAACTCTGTCCTTTAGGGTGGGTGGGACGTATAGAGGCTCCGCCCCCCTCTCCCCCCCCCACCCCTCAACTCCCCCCCCCCCCATTTGTGTGAATAAAGTTACCGTATGGCGAGCGCGTCCTCCGGCCTCGTTCACTCTGGAGCGGAATGAGGGCACCTCGGGGCTCTATAGGGGAAAGGGGAGGGGGAGGGCAGAGGGAAGCATAAGGGGCAGGGTTGGGGGTGGGGGGGAGAACCCTACTTGGGCTGTATAGGTTCTATAGGGAAGTGTGTGGGTATTGCCTAATGTAGAGGGTGTATAAGGACAGCCCACCCAGGCTGTTCTATAGGGGTGTATATGTCTGTCTCCCATCATATAGGATGTATAGGGAGCCCCCCCAGACCAGGCCATATAGCTTCTATAGGGGTGTATATGTCCATCCCCCACCATATAGGATGCATAGAGAGACCCCAGCTCAGGCCATATAGCTATAGGGGTGTATATGCCCATCCCCCACCATATAGGATGTATAGGGAGACCCCAGCCCTGGCCATATAGCTCTTATAGGGGTGTATATGCCCATCCCCCACCATATAGGATGTATAGGGACAGCCTGCCTAGGTTGTTCTATAGGGGTGTATATGCCCATCCCTCACCATATAGGATGTATAGGGAGACCCCAGCCCAGGATGTATAGCTTCTATAGGGGTGTGTATGCCCATCCCCCACTATATAGGATGCAAAGGGAGACCCCAGCCCAGGCCATATAGCTCTTATAGGGGTGTATATGCCCATCCCCCATCATATAGGATGTATAGGGAGCCCCCAGCTCAGGCCATATAACTTCTATAGGGGTGTATATGCCCATCCCCCACCATATAGGATGTATAGGGAGCCCCCAGCTCAGGCCATATAGCTTCTATAGGGGTGTATATGTCCATCCCCCACCATATAGGATGTATAGCTTCTATAGGGGTGTATATACCAAATCCCCACCATATAGGATGTATAAGGACAGCCTGCCTAGGTTGTTCTATAGGGGTGTATATGCCCATCCCCCACCATATAGGATGCATAGGGAGACCCCAGCACAGGATGTATAGCTCTTATAGGGGTGCATATGCCCACCTCCCATCATATAGGATGTATAGGGACAGCCCAGCCCAGGCCATATAGCTATAGGGGTGTATATGCCCATCCCCACCATATAGGATGTATAGGGAGATGCCAGCCCTGGCCATATAGGTTCTAGTGGGAGGGGTGGTTATAGCCAGCCATATAGGATGTATAGGGACAGCCCGCTCAGGCCATACAGGTTCTATAGGATGTATATGGTCATACATATACATACTGGAAAAGGGCAGCCCACCCATACCCTACAGCCTCTATATGGGTGTATATGCCTGTCTTCCACCATATAGGATGTATAGGGAGACCCCAGCCATACCATACAGCCCCTATAGGGGTGTATATGTCCATCCCCCACCATATAGAATGTATAGGGACA